>OY292499.1:448004-1048004 GCA_958496325.1 Nomophila noctuella | reverse complement strand
TCTCATTGTAAACTCTACAGTACAAGCATGACCAATCAGATCAGTATTGAACGTGCTAATCTCATTAAGTACTGGTCTGATTTAAGAAATTATTTTTGTGTTGGATAGTCCATTTGACGAGGAAGGCTTTAGGCTATTGGAAATCGAAATCCACGCGGACGGAGTCTCGATCGGCCGCTAGTGGTTAATAAATCAAAACTGCATATATATTGTAAGGGTGCTTTATTTACTACAATATAAATAAAAAACTTATAAATTACATCAATAAATAATACCAGGCAAAATGATAAATGTAATTGAAAATAGCTAAAATACGGATCAACAGTAATCAACACAATTCTTTTCTGTTCTAGAGGAATGCACTAGTATTTTATTGGGTAAATTAAACATTACCTTGTGAGACAAAGATTTTATACATACCAAAACAAAAATGAAATCAATTGACTTTACAGAAACATTATAACAGCAAGTTTCATTGCCTGTAAAACGAACATAAAATTTAGTAAAACAAAACATAACCCACTACAACAGTTTGATCGAAAACAATCGATTTTGAAATTAATAAAAAGAAAATCAAAATCTTAGTTTAAAACCAGTGTCACTAAACTAAATCCTATAATTAAAACAGTAGAAGCTAATTACCAGCTAGCTTTCAAATAGGTACTACAGTAAGGCGACCACATGCCTTGATGAAATCAAATTACAATACAAAATAAAAGATATCACTAAAAGTGGCCTAATTTAAATCCCCAAATAGCTAAAAGTGGCCGTTTACAGCGTTATTGACAGCGATTCCAAGGTCAACTAATAACCCAATGTAAAATGATTAAATGATTTTATCATTATTTCCAATAATAAGCTCATTCAATTAAAGAACTACAATTTTCAAAATTATACATATTATCATTCAATTACACTCAATCAGAGCACTGCTTAAATGCATTATTGTATTAGACTGGGGATGATAGTTTTAAATAATAACACTTAATGAAATATCAAATGCGGAATGAAGGTGGCAACATAAGTGAATTTTCACTCTTTGAGCAAACCACAAAGCAATTAGTGATAAAAATAAATAATAATCATAGCTCTAAATCACCATTGTGAACATAATGACTATTTTAAAAAGAATCAATTGTATAACAAAATTGGTAAAACTAAATCATTGGAACCATTTTATTTTATTACAAATACGATGTAAGTATTATGCACAAGCCGTTATTATTATATTAGATTGCTAGATGTAATTTTAATGAAGCACTTCTTTTAACCAATTTATTTTCACAAGGAAGAGGAACACTAGATTTGAACAGCTTAACCAGCAGACTGAAAGTAAATAGAGAAAAGTGAGATCAATAATATTGTATACCTAAGAATATGATGTAGGGTTGTTTCTAAATAAAAGCATGTTATTACAAGATGACATGACTTAGATTAGATGGACACAGTGAAACACAAACTAGTTATTGCCAAAATTATCGAAATTAATGTTATACTCATAACAATTAGGTACACTTTTCTTTTATCGATAAAACAAAATTTATGCGAAGCCATTTTGAGAGGGCGATATTAATACACTTAGCCCTAATTACCGATTGGTGGATACAGATTTTTGGCAAATAAACAATTGCTACATCTATATAATGACGTGTAACGAAATTGTATCATATAAAGTTATAAATGTGTAAGAACATTTAACATCTTTCACTATTTAGTTTCTTAAAGTGGTAACAAGTACTTACAATGTCCCTCTAACCTTCCAAAAATATTCATATATACACTCTCATTATTAATTTTTTCTACAAGTTACATAAGGCTACATGTCTGTATCCTAATATTTCTATTTATATAATAGATAACCAAAACCGTGTGCTGCAATTATGAACTATTTATCAGAAAGTGTAGCAGAAAAACTTAAAACACTAGATTTTCCTCTGCGGTTAAAGTATGGTAACCACTTTTGTTCAAATTTTTTAAAGTACTTCATGTCTTTAAGTTAACCTGAACCCGAAAACTGTTTAAGCCCACAATTCCAGCACAGACTTATTTTAATTTCAATTGACATTATGCCTATTAAAGATTTCCAATAACTAACACGCGCAATATTGAACTCTATTCCCTTAATCATATATGAGAATTTAGCATTCATTGTTTGTTGTACTAAAAAACACTTTTTTATCGCTTACCAATTCCAGTTAGCGTCTTCATTGGTGATATTATTTTCATTTATTTATCTTTCGGCTACGACATGGAATTAGAATTATAGTTTTAAGTACTGGATTTTGAATATTAAAATGATATTATTGATAATACTGACCAGCAGGTATCTCACAATGTAATTTCACACTTCAACAAAATTATTTATTTCTATTTGAAATCATACTTGCATTGAAACTTATCTGTATAAGGTATGACATATTATGTAATTTGCGTTAAAGTTTACTTCAGGTCAAAGTTACATGTTATCGTTTTTTTTCCGTAGTTCTACCATAAATTTTTAACTACTATGGTACACCAATATGCGACGCCGTTGGAATAAAAGTTATCAACCGTATTATAGAACTCGTAATATATCTTTTACAAATTCTTCATCCAAATCAAGCCATTACATACATATTTGATAAAAGAGGTACAAGTTTACTACTGCTTTATTTTATGAACACCATAATGACATCATATCACTGGATAAAGCGGAATATGTTGCGGTTTAATCACGTGAATATTTACGTTTTTCATAGTTCAAGGTTCTCGTTGCTACGTATTCACACTCTGACCTCGTTCGATCCGAGGAGGCGGAGTAACACTGCCGCCAGTCGACGAGAGGTAGCCAAAGGATTTTCAATCACCGGAGCACTCGAACCTCGAAGAAATGCTCCCAGGTTCCTAACCTGAACTAGTTTGTCGCGAGGGCGTCCACGGCGCGGCGGCGCCTATCACACAGTCCCACTAGCGTAGTATCACAGGACGATACGAATTTTCACATTACACACTACTAAATGTAACTAGGGTCCGCCGACGGAGCGGGGATGTGTAGTAAACACTAATTTCCCTACATTGTTTTCACACTACCCTGCGGCGAGGACACATGGATAAACATCGGAGATTCTCCATCGACTCTTCTGTACTGGCGACTCCGGAACGTCAATCGCCGTGTTCTTTGGTTTGGTTCCGGGGCGCCACCGGTCGCCGCCGGGCCGGCCGGGGGCGTCAGTAGGTGTGGTAGTCGGCGAGGCGGCGCGGGCATCACGTGCGGCGCGCGCGCTTGGGCGGCGGCGCGGGCGGCGACGACGCGCGCCGCTTGTGCGCCGCGTCCGAGTCGCCGTCGCCGTCCGAGCCCGACCCGGAGCCCGAGCCGGAGCCCCCGGAGCCGGCGCCCTCCAGCTCGAGGTCGGGCAGCGGCGGCAGCTCCAGCTCGCCGCACCGCTTGTTTATGTACTTCTCGAGACGTGCGCCCGCCCTGACAAACAAAAGATACATGTAGATAAAAATACGCACAGGAGAATTTTCATCATTCTATCGCAGTTCACAGCGGCCTTTCTGAGCGCTCCTCCATGTAGCCTAATCCTCTGCCAAACGCATCCAGCTTTTACGCATCTATACTTACTCATATAATAAAGCAGAAGAGTTTGTTTGAACGCACTAATCTACTGATTGACTGACTCAGGAACTACTGAATAAATAATTAAATGATTTGATTTAAATTGAATAGAAAAATTGTTTTTGAGTTGGATAGTCCATTAGTCAAGGAAGGCTTTAAGCTATGTTATTATAACACTATGTGAGTGAAAACAGAAATTCACGCGGGTGAAGTCACAGGTGTTTCGTCAACAAACATCAATTAAACACACAAAAACATTACTTTCGTTTCAACTCACTTGGCAACAGGATGCGTGTCCTTATTATAGGTGTAGCAGTTGAGGAAGACGAGCGATATGTCGCCGATGACCTCCTGGTCCGTGGAGTACTCGCCCGCCTCCAGCTTCGCCTTGATCGTGCTGAAGTCCATCGGCGTCTCGATCACCTCTAAGTAGTCTGGCACCTGAAAGGAGAAAAATAGTAAGTAAAGTAAGTGAGTAAAAATTATATCGCAAAAGATAACAACGTAATACAGCTTGATACTGTTTCCCACACTAGTTAAAAATAGATAGTTATTTTTATAAAAGGATCACCATGACTGGTATCAAAGAAAGGTAGAGCTAAGTGGAACTTTCACTCTCTGAATCATTGAGATAGAGCTTAGCGGAACTTCCGCTCGAATGAGCAGCTCGTCTGGGGAAAGACCTTACAGAAGATCTAAGTGAAAAAGCACTTCGTATTTGTTGTGCTATGTTTTTGCGGTGGTTTAGGTCGCCAGAGCTCAGTTGAAGAGGGTATGGGGTCCTAAAGTCAGGCAAAGCATCTGCGACCCTTGTGCAGTATATGATGTCCATGGGCAGCGGTGATCACTTACCATCACGAGACACTCTTCTTCGTTTGCTTCACTCTAGCATAAAAAAGAAGATAACGTATTTGCGTCACCCACTATCAGGTGATCTTCAAACTCGTTTGCGTGTCTTACTCAAAAGTGACGAAAGTATCTACATATCCGTACCTCCTCGGTGGAGACGGGCTCGTAGAAGGGCCAGACGTCGCGGTGCTTCATGGCCTCCTTCACGAGCTGCTCCAGCGCCTCCGCGTGCAGCGCCACGTCCGCCCGCGCCTCCCGCCGCCGGCTTGTCATGCGCTCCTCTGAAAACATAATAGTAATAGTTACTGACGACCCGCTTGGTGTAATGGTCAAGATGTTGGCTATTACGCAAGAGGTCGCGGGTTCGATCCCCGCACAGGACAAACATTTGTGTGCATGAACATGTCTGTTTGTCCTGGTCTGGGTGTTATATGTATCTATTTAAGTATATTTGTAATACCACTGTTGATTCTGATGTCTGTAACACAAGTGTTTAAGCTACTTAACACGGGGTCAGATCAATGTATGTCATGTTGTCAAATATTTATTTATTTATTTCAAAACAAGATCAAATAGTACCAACATGTTAATAGGCAAGCTGCCGAAGTGCATGTTATCGTTAATGTGTGCATATCAATCGTCTTTGAAAAAACTGACACGCTGTAAAAATAGCCAGCGTATTATGTTTAATTTCTACTCGCCGAAGCAAAGGAGCAACCGAAACACTATTTTTACGACTTAGCGGTGTGGCGGCCTCGAGACTAAGTCGGTGAGCACGGAAATATTTTTTTTCATACCAGCGTCTTTGGTTGGTTCCAATCCAATTAAGAAGAATAAGTGGTGAAAAAAAAACATTGGTCCTTTTCAAGTAATTAAATCTTACCGTGTACACCGTTCGTGAGTGGCTTTGTCTTTTTATTTGTACTGTTTGGTGTGTCTTCTTTGGATCTGAAACAAAAAGTGAATAAAAATAACAAAAAATCCTTTCACTGTTAAGTAAAATTGGTTACCAGTATAATTGTTTTCATCGAGAAACGTAAAGATCGGGAGGACCAACAAAACCGGAAGGAAAATTAAAAGAAAATCAAACTTATCCTAAAAAAGTGAAATCATTAGTTACCTTCGCCCCCTCTTCTTGGCGGAGCCGTTGGTCATGGGCGCGGAGTCGTTGCTGCCGCGCGACTTGCGCGTCTTCAGCTTCACCAGCGCCGTGTTGTACTCGCTGTCCTCAGACTCTGTACACAGACAACTATGTTAGCACGAGACTTGTTCGAAATTGGACTTTACGGCAATGGGGTAAGACCTAGTATCTTACTGCTTTTGCGGACTTATTCAACATTCGACTTAACGGCAATGGCGTAAGACCTAGTATCTTATTGCTTGTGCGTCTATGTGTTTTTTACAGTTATTTTTTTTTATTATTTAAGATAGGCTTGCATTTGACCTCAGACACATCTGATGGAAAGTATAGTTGAAGCCTAAGATGAACACAATTAGAAGGTAGATTGATTATTCTCCTTAAATAAATTCATCGTCCTCCCTTATCCAACACTAGGAGGGGTCTGCTTAACATTTTTTCTGGGAGTCGGAGCAACATGTCTTCTGCTTCCACTCACTCTTATCAGCCGTCAGTTCTACATTCACTCATTTCACGTCCCTATTATACTTCACGCAATCCATCCATGTCGTTTAAGGAGTTCAATTTTAACTCCTTAAATAAATATAAACACAAAAAAGAACGCACACATGCGTAGATAACTGTTCAAGTGTTCAGGCACATGCTGTGACCAGAAGAAAAGGGTTTTTTTATTCATAAATGATTAATTAATGCTTAAATAAAATGATATTAGTAACAAAAGCATTTTACAACATGGTACAAACGATTTCTAAGCATAAATGTTAAAAACACACGACAAGACAACATATAAAGCCCAAATGACATACACAGACCATGGATAAGTAAGTAGAAGAATCAAGACATTTAGAAACCTGAGCAAGAGTGTCAAATTCCATGAGAGCAAACGTGGTTTAATGAAAATTAAACTAGTATGTTAGTAATTAATGAAGTGATTATTAGGTGATAAATACTTTCAGCAGATGCAAGTATGATACAAGTATGGACTTCTTGTCAAACAACCTTAGCAAATGAATTTTAAATGTGGCTGATCCATAGCAGCCGCACAACTTTGACAACACAACTCATTATTCGGCACTTGGGCAAATAACAGGATTAGTATTAAAACGCTAGGCAGTAAAAAACGCGATCATAGTTCGGTGTGACTACGCTTGCAAAGTATCTTAAATGGAAGACACACTTTGCTTTATTACGTTGTCTAAAATTGTACAGGAATTAGTCGCGTAATTTCATCACACTGTGTTTCTACACTAAGATTGAAGAGAGCCATAAGGAACCTGTTAGTTTAGCAAATGAGATGATAAATTAATGAAAAAATTCCCCATAGATCAGGCTTGAAGCTCGAAAAGTCTTATTAGTCTTATGACACATGAGTGAGATCATTTGAGAGGTGAGTGAGGGAGAGTCAGGCTTGAAGATTGAAGAGCGTTATGACACATGAGTAAGATCATTTGAGAGGTGAGTGTGGGAGTCTGGCTAGAAGCACGAAAAGAGTTATGACACAGAGTGAGTGAGATTATTTGAGAGGTGAGTGAGGGAGAGTCAGGCTTGAAGCTCGAAGAGTGTTATGACACAAGTGAGATCAGATGAAGAGCGGTGAGTTCTAGCATGACACATGTCGCATGACGCACCGGAGTCGGAGCGGCGGCGGTGCAGGGCGCGCGTGTAGCTGTGGATGTTGTCGATGGCCGTCGCCGCGCAGCGCCGCACGCCGTGCTCTTACATACAACTCAGATTAGATACTAACTCTACTACACACTTAGAATAACTAAGGTAATGTTTGTTTGGTTTAAGATATTTCTTTTCGTTTTTTTTGGAAGTTTGCTTATGTATGTATTTAAATTTCGATGAGCCAGAATAGTTGGTTGGGGAGCTAATATTCATATGCGAATAAAATGTTTAAGAGGAATTCATAAGTACACATTTAGATTGATACAATTAGGCTTCTAGTCTTACAACCGTCCGTCCATATGCGCGGGTACGGCGACGAAATGTAGTTAATCACCTTTTGACGGACTGAAAACGGGGATTCAGCTCATCTTCGAAGGCACGAACACATTTCTTATAGTTTTTCGTCAACCGTGTATTCTGAGTTCACAGTCAGTAAATCGAATTGAAGTGTGTTACTATCACTGATCGATGAGAATATGGATAAGTCTACGTCTATTCATGATTTCTGCCATACTAATCATACATCGATTAGGCTTCAAACAACATCGATCGATGTCCTCGATTGTCATATCAATTGATCGATTGGTGTAGCAACAACCCTATGAACCTTACGGGTACAAACAATTAATACATGTCAATAACATGTCGAGGCAAAGAGCACCTACCTCTAGTAGAATGCGAGTGCGCCCGATCCTCCTGTTTCAGACAGGCCTGGCAGTGCCACCGCTTGGCTCGCCTGGCGGGCGGCGGGCGCGCGCACTCGGCGTGGTGTCTTGCTTGGCAGCGGGCGCAGGCCAGGCGCAGGCGCCCGCCGCTGCCGCACGACGCGCACACGCCGCCGTCCACGCTGCCGCTCTCCGAATCACTGAGAGGAGGTAATAGGTAAATACTATGGACTAAGCCTCGTATTAATAAATCGCTCTCAACTCCGAGATCGATCTTCAGAGCAAACTTAGATGCTATACTCCAAGATTTTTGAGCATCACACTCTAACCACATCACCACGAGGAACACGACAGCCGGTGACAGACTCCGGCCAAACGAAGGACTACCCTAAATGAAGGTGTTATGCCTGTAATCACGTACTGCAGGGACCGCTGCTACTTGCCACCCATCACCAAGAAAATCCTTCACGGCGCCCTCTTATATCTCTGTGACGACGACGAACTGAAGTAGTTATCATTCTAAGCCGGCACTGTACAGCATACAAGTTGTAATCATATGGAAGGACTTAAAAAAATGGCCTACGGGGCAATTTCTAGAACCCCGAGGAATACCTGTCGAAACTTCCTATAAATTAAGTCATTGACTTATTAAATTAAAACCAAAAGCCTACCTGTCTTCCATTAATTCTTCAAGTTCCTCGTCCGAGAAGAGTTTCCTTCTCTTCCGCGGCGTTCGCTCCTTAGGCTTGCACTGATCGCAAAACCAGTCTCCTTCTGGTACTTTCTATAATTGAATAAAACGTATTCCATAGTAATACCAGTATTATAAAAAAATATAGTAATTTAAAAAATATTTAAGAAACAACAATAGCTGTTAACAAATACTCTGTATAATACAAACAGGTAATTTTCATGGAAATGATAAACATACTACCTTTCTTGATAATCCACTCTGTCAGCATGAAATATTAAATTAAATGAATTAAAAATATCTATAAGGTGGGCGAAGCAGTTGAAATTAACTACAGACTCCGCCCTACCCATGGGCGGAGCAAGTAGAAAACACAGACTCCGCCCCAGCCATTCAAATGTATAGCTGTCACCTACATGGGTGGGACCTACATGTCATATAGCAATGAAAACTAACCGATAACTTCGGCTTGAGACAGTACAGATGGTGTCCCTTATTACACCCGTCACAGAGCAGCATATTATCCGGATCGGTTTTCCTTCGGCAGAGACGACAGCTCGCGTTCAGTATGCTGGCGGCCCAGGACACGCTGGAGTCGAGCGTGAAGAGGTGAAGGACCACTGCGGCGAAGCTCCGGCACTCCATGAGGGAGACCTCCCACCGCTCCAGGGCTTCGAGGTCGAGTGGCTTGTTCTTGGCTTCGCGCTCCTTGCGTTCCTTGTCGTCGAGGCCTGCAAACAAATACATTTATTTGAATAATTAACACTTGATATTCTCGGATAAGTAATAAGTATTTTCATTTTTCATTTTCAAGTCTAAATATCTCATATATATTCTTATCTTCAACTTACCTAATTGACCTTTCACGCAATTTAAATACTGAGCATAAATGTGGTTGTCGTATAGATATTCTAAAACCTTGCTATGATAATCTCCTTGAGTCTGATCATATTGTACAATGTATAATATATTTTTGATTTCCAGATGATGCTAAATACTTATGGAGAGGTGATGAGGGCGTAATTGAATTGCAGTTATGGGCAGTGTTCACTACGACTTATCATCGTCATTAATCAGCCTGTTGCAAGCAGTCCAGTATTGAAGTTATCACTTAGTGTAGAAACACACGTACGTCATGTATTTTAAATATTGACAAGTTATTATTGTATAGAAAATACATTGCCGCCGAACTTCGGTCGCGTATTTTCAGTCTGGTGTGTTTCTGCATTATATCCAATCCATAGCATAGTCTAGTACTTCATTACGCAAACCAACTCACCTAGCGGCCTCTTCATGTACTTGTGGTGAATGGCCTGCTCCACCTGCAGCAGCGCGGACGCCAGGCCACGCACCACGCCCGCGTCGTCGCGCAGAGCACCCGCTGTACCCGCAGTCGCCGCTTCCGCTTTGACGCCGTTCAGGCCCGGCTCGAGGTAGTGCCCAGGGTCGCGGTACTTGTTCTCCACTATAGGGTTCTCCTCGCTGTCCACGCCTGGTGACAGCAAGCACACACTCAGAACCAAAAATATTGATTATTAAAATGCCTTATTTCTTAACAATGCCTATAATACAGTTATAATACATACAGTTTTTCTAATAGCACAAAAATTTAAGTTAAATGTAATGTTAGTTAATTTATTTTTCAGATTTAATTTTTCGGACAACATAATCCATGAGTTGTATACAGAATTATACTGAAAACACTCAGTTTGTAATGATAAAAACTTTTAGACTGCATCTTATGCTTTTTACGTAATATTTTGAAACTTTTGACACTGCACTGGCAGGTTACGCATTGCAATTGATCTTTTTTTTCCATTTCTACAATCAAAGGCTGATTCTTGTCCATCATCATGTTTATTCCACTCGCAAACAGCTCCTAACGTAGGTGGCATCTCCACATGTATGAACATGTTCCACTTATGTAGCCACTTAATGTAATTGTTAGCCAACAAGGATGACAACAAGTATAAGCATATGTGTGTTCGTCGTACCATCAGGCAGCCGCAGCACGCCGTTGGGCAGATGGCAGTCGTCGCGGTAGCGCTGGCGGGGCCCCCAGGTGAGGTACGCGGCCTGCTTGTCGTACCCGCGCAGCATCAGCGTACCGCGCCACGCCTCGCGGTCCTGCCAACACGGAATGGAGACTATCCTTAGAAAACCAAGTAACTGTGAAGTATTAGGCAGGGAGATTCTAAGAGAAACTAAGTCTTGTGATTGAAGGTCCCTATCATCGAGATCTATACACTAATGAATATAAGAACGTGCGTTACATGTTTCAGAAGTTGTCTTATTAAGATTACTACGAGATTTCTTTCTTTTATGCATCACAAACTCTAAAGACAGACACTTAACACTTTTAAAGGTATCAGAAAATTGCGACACGTAAAAATAACGACGGCAATGTGCGAATGGAATGTCGCGAGTTATTTATATCGGGCATTCGTCAGAAACTGGCCAGGCAAAAGCACCGGTTCCAACTATTATGCATGCGAAGGAAACCGCTAGGTCTTTGGGTAGTGGAACGATTTCTCGAGCGCCACACGCGGTTGCAGGCGTGAATTCGTTACCATGCAATAAGTGTGTTTGGATATCAATCATTGGTCCTTCGAGCCGGATAGGACAGAATGTGCCCACGAACCTTGACTTTGAGCGCGCCGAGACAGCCGTGGAAGATCTTCTCCTCGAGCTCGAGGATGTGGTCCCGCAGCGACAGCTCCAGCGCCTCGCTGAGCGAGCAGTCCGGCGGCACCGTCAGCGACAGCGGCGGCGCCTTCTTCAGCCGCGTGCTGTGCGTACTCGCTGGTGGCTAAGGCGCAGAAAATTCACATTAGCACTACAAATAGACGGGTTTTTGAGTTATGACACTAGTATTATTTAACGGGACTTAACGCGATATTAATTATGTAGTATATGTATACTACTTACTGCTTGACGTTTCGGCTGCGTTTTTGAGTTATATTTCCGCTTGGTGGCGTAACTATCCACGAGGACCAACTGTACTGTGTTTGGTCTACTTTTATAATAAGTCGTCGTTATAGTTCCAACGAATTGACCATGACAACATAATTTGAACCCTATCTTTAGTTCAGTTAGATCTGAATGTGTAACCATGACCAATCTGTCTGGTTCCCCTCTATAGGCGGCGGTTCGCGCCGTGACAAAGACAGGAGACTGCGACCGAAGACCGAGACCGGAGACCGCGACCATTAGTTGCCGTTAGGCAATGTATATGCGACAGTACGCGAGCGAGACAAAGACAGGACATGACTACAGTACATGCAGAAGAAACCGAGACACTTGTCGCGGTCTCCGGTCGCTATCTATTGTCCCTGTCGCGGCGCGAACCGATAACTTTAGGGTTACGAAGGTGCGATTGCAGTCGCTTGACTGTAATAACCAGACTCGCCTAATCCTGGATCATGGTCAAAGCGGACCCCGCACAGAAACGGGATAAACACTAGAAGGATGATGACGGTTGTTCAGCGACTCGATCATGAAGGAGTGCATCACTCACCGGGGCTGCGGCCGGGTTGAGCAGGTGCAGCGGGCACTTGGCGGCGTACTCGACGACGTTGTGCCTGTCCGCCTCCAGCGCCTGGCGCAGGTCGGCCTCGCGCACGCCGCGCTTGTTCAGCGACTCGATCATGAAGGAGTGCATCACTCACCGGGGCTGCGGCCGGGTTGAGCAGGTGCAGCGGGCACTTGGCGGCGTACTCGACGACGTTGTGCCTGTCCGCCTCCAGCGCCTGGCGCAGGTCGGCCTCGCGCACGCCGCGCTTGTTCAGCGACTCGATCATGAAGGAGTGCATCACTCACCGGGGCTGCGGCCGGGTTGAGCAGGTGCAGCGGGCACTTGGCGGCGTACTCGACGACGTTGTGCCTGTCCGCCTCCAGCGCCTGGCGCAGGTCGGCCTCGCGCACGCCGCGCTTGTTCAGCGACTCGATCATGAAGGAGTGCATCACTCACCGGGGCTGCGGCCGGGTTGAGCAGGTGCAGCGGGCACTTGGCGGCGTACTCGACGACGTTGTGCCTGTCCGCCTCCAGCGCCTGGCGCAGGTCGGCCTCGCGCACGCCGCGCTTGTTCAGCGACTCGATCATGAAGGAGTGCATCACTCACCGGGGCTGCGGCCGGGTTGAGCAGGTGCAGCGGGCACTTGGCGGCGTACTCGACGACGTTGTGCCTGTCCGCCTCCAGCGCCTGGCGCAGGTCGGCCTCGCGCACGCCGCGCTTGTTCAGCGACTCGATCATGAAGGAGTGCATCACTCACCGGGGCTGCGGCCGGGTTGAGCAGGTGCAGCGGGCACTTGGCGGCGTACTCGACGACGTTGTGCCTGTCCGCCTCCAGCGCCTGGCGCAGGTCGGCCTCGCGCACGCCGCGCTTGTTCAGCGACTCGATCATGAAGGAGTGCATCACTCACCGGGGCTGCGGCCGGGTTGAGCAGGTGCAGCGGGCACTTGGCGGCGTACTCGACGACGTTGTGCCTGTCCGCCTCCAGCGCCTGGCGCAGGTCGGCCTCGCGCACGCCGCGCTTGTTCAGCGACTCGATCATGAAGGAGTGCATCACTCACCGGGGCTGCGGCCGGGTTGAGCAGGTGCAGCGGGCACTTGGCGGCGTACTCGACGACGTTGTGCCTGTCCGCCTCCAGCGCCTGGCGCAGGTCGGCCTCGCGCACGCCGCGCTTGTTCAGCGACTCGATCATGAAGGAGTGCATCACTCACCGGGGCTGCGGCCGGGTTGAGCAGGTGCAGCGGGCACTTGGCGGCGTACTCGACGACGTTGTGCCTGTCCGCCTCCAGCGCCTGGCGCAGGTCGGCCTCGCGCACGCCGCGCTTGTTCAGCGACTCGATCATGAAGGAGTGCATCACTCACCGGGGCTGCGGCCGGGTTGAGCAGGTGCAGCGGGCACTTGGCGGCGTACTCGACGACGTTTATTTATTTATTTATTTAATCTTTATTGTACTACACAAAATATTGTACAAAAGGCGGACTTAATGCCTCATGGCATTCTCTACCAGTCAACCTTAGGGCAAATCAGAAAGTGAAGTAGGTAGTGCTAATAAAATAAAAAATAAAAAAAAACTATAGGTACATATACATATATACATACATATATTACTATACATATACAAAATAACTATACTTTACCTAAATAAATACATTATTAATAAATAATAGATGATGCATGTTAATTATTGGGATAGTTAGACGACGATTCAAAAGGATGCGCAAGGAAGTGCCTATGCACCAGAAACTTAAATGCTCGTCTACTCGGGGCCTGTCTAATACTTTCAGGGAGAGCGTTCCATAGTCTGATAGCTTTAAGTGTGAAAGAGTTCGCTACAAAACCGGAGCGGTGAGAGGGAGTGGCAAGCGTTAACCTGTTGGCAGATCGCAACTGCCGGTTATGTGTCGAACTTAGGAGTTGGAAATTGGATTTAAGATAAAGAGGGGCGTTTGGGTCATTGAGAAGAGAATAAAGCGTGGAAAGGATTCTGGCATTGCGGCGAAGTGGAACAGGCAACCATTTAAGTTGAGTACGAAAGGAGGAGACGTGATCGTATTTTCGAAGATTGAAAATGAAACGTATGCCAGAGTTAACCAGCCGATCCAATTTGCTAAGAAGGTCAGAATTTAAATCAGAGGTACACACATCAGCGTAATCAATTAAGGGAAGTATAAGGGTTTGCACAAGGGTAATCTTAGTAGGGATAGGAAGAAAGTTCTTAAGTCTATAGAGAGCACGCAGAGAGGAGGTAACTTTACGGCAAACCTCATGAACGTGATTTGACCATCCAAGTGTGTTGTCGATATGCAAACCCAAGTCCTTGACACTGCTACAGAAAGGAATTGGGACACCCTCAAATAGAACTGGGGAAACGGAACCTACATCAAGCAAACGTATAAAATGATTACTGCCCACGATTATGGCTTGACACTTGTTTGGGTTGACCGCCACACCAAACCGGGCAGACCACGCCGCAATAGATTCTAAATCTTTGTTAAGGCCCGCAATAGCTAAGTCAACATCATTGATATGACATTGACGATACAGCTGAAGGTCGTCAGCATACAGGTGGTAAGAGGAATCAAGAAGGACAGTAATAGAGTTAATGAAGATAGAAAAGAGAAGAGGAGAAAGAATACCACCCTGAGGCACGCCCGTGGGGACATCACACCAGCACGAGACGTTGTGCCTGTCCGCCTCCAGCGCCTGGCGCAGGTCGGCCTCGCGCACGCCGCGCTTGTTCAGCGACTCGATCATGAAGGAGTGCATCACTCACCGGGGCTGCGGCCGGGTTGAGCAGGTGCAGCGGGCACTTGGCGGCGTACTCGACGACGTTGTGCCTGTCCGCCTCCAGCGCCTGGCGCAGGTCGGCCTCGCGCACGCCGCGCTTGTTCAGCGACTCGATCATGAAGGAGTGCATCACTCACCGGGGCTGCGGCCGGGTTGAGCAGGTGCAGCGGGCACTTGGCGGCGTACTCGACGACGTTGTGCCTGTCCGCCTCCAGCGCCTGGCGCAGGTCGGCCTCGCGCACGCCGCGCTTGTTCAGCGACTCGATCATGAAGGAGTGCATCACTCACCGGGGCTGCGGCCGGGTTGAGCAGGTGCAGCGGGCACTTGGCGGCGTACTCGACGACGTTGTGCCTGTCCGCCTCCAGCGCCTGGCGCAGGTCGGCCTCGCGCACGCCGCGCTTGTTCAGCGACTCGATCAGCGCGGAGATCTGCTCCGACGTGTGGTACACCCACCAGCTGGGGCGATCGCTCTGGGGAATAGAAGGAATGGTAAGTGAGGCTGCCATAACATTGATAGTAGTGAAAAGAAGACAATAAAATGTGCTAGGTCGCAAGGTACTGTGTATATGTTTTTCGTGTAGCGCCTTTTTAGAAGCCTTACTTCATCTCGTTCCATCGAAAGAAATGGCTTGGGCGTTATGGGAAGATCGCTAGCAGTGTTCCCCTGTTTTCTAGTTTACACGACTGCAGTAAACATTGGTTTGGACACGTGAGAAAAAGGCCTTCTGACTATATTGGCAACGTGGTAGCCAATTTGCACTTCGAAGGGTCCAGACGCAGAAAGCGACCAAAGACCAGAATCTGTTCTGGTCTGGTGCATATCTGCTCATCTGATGAGCAGATATGCACCATCTGATGGGACTAAAAATGCCCAGGAGCGAAAGTAAAAGCGACACTACTGCGGGTAACAACCTACCCGGGTTGACCAGTATGTTGAGGGCGTGTGACATGATTCGTAACCAGCACACTCTGGGGTATATGTATAGTCAGCTGTGGACTGCAAATAGCTGGACTTCAGAGTACATCCAAGCCGGTACCTTGCCGTGCACGGCGCAGGTGCTGATGTCGCCGGTGCAGACCAGCAGCTCGCGCAGCTGCTGCGTGCTGGACTCCAGCCCGTTCAGCTTGTGCGTCAGCCCGTTGAGGTTCGTCAGCGGCTTCTTGGGCGAGTTGCCTCGTGAGTTCGCACCCGAGTCGTTCTCCTTGTCGCTGCTCGCTGAAATTTTATGTAGTAAAATGAGACATCGTTGTAATAATCTAATTTGAATTAAGGAAATAATAACAGTTGTATAAGACTTGTTGTAAGGTAATTACATTCAAGTGTAGACAAATTGACATTCAAAAATCATGAAAATCATATTTAAAACGAGCCAAGACAGACCGACATAACGAAACTATAAGGGTTCCTAGTAGACTCATCATCATCCTAGCGCCTCTACCGGTTGCACCCTCGGCCATTGCCTTGGAGCCCAGGGTACGCTGCGACTATGATCCTGAATTGACAAGCCTGGGTTCCTAGTAGACTACGGAATCCTAAAAAACAGGTTTTATGCTTGCGATAACTCTTCGTAAGGCGTGTTCCCCCACGCAGAAACCAATTATAAGAAACCTCGACCCACTTCTAGAGGGGAAGTCCGTCGCCATTTGTAACTTCTCAAGGCCTTCCTCTATGTAACGCATGGTAACACAGCTAAACGCGACTCCTGTTTAAAACAGTTGTTTTTACAACAACGTACCCGGAGCTCCAATAGAAGTTCACACTGGCTTGACAGACGGTTCTTGTAAAAAACAAAGCAAGATGCAGTTTGATACATACCCCTCTCATTCTCAAACAGCCTGGTGACATACGCCAGCGTGTCCCCTGGCGACTGCGCATGCGCCGGGGCGGGCAGCACCGGCTTGTCGCGACACGGGCCGCGCGCCTCGCCGCCCGCCTCCACGAACACGCCCGCCACTACTTGGTTCACCCAGTAGCGGCGGAACGCGCGGTCCGATCCTGGAGAGAATGATAGGAAACATGAGTTAATGGCTACTATAGGCGTAGCAACGACACGTCACATGTAGTAATAGAGTTATCTGTTAAAAAGCAGAGATCTCGAAAGAACGATTTTTTTTTAATTTTAGGAAATAAAAAGACGAACGACGCTTCACAGAAGTATCTCTTAATGAAAGATTAAATAAATTCGTTTAAATCAATAAAAATAGAATCAAACCAACTTTTACCATACAATGCAATGTTTTGCCAAGCAATTTTGAACCCAAACTCACCCAAACAAGAGACGAAATCAAAGAGCGCGACCTGAGCTCTTTGACCATTTTCTCGTAATTGTGTTCTTTATTAGCGTTTATTTTATCTATGGACAGCTTTATGTCTTCATCGACGCGCGTCTACACACTGGTTAAATCCCTCGTGCAACTTTGAACCTTAACTCACCCAGATAAAAATTATAATCGAACAGCGCGACCTGCAGCTCCTTCACTTTCTTCTCGTACTCTTTCCTCTTCTGCTCGTCCTCTGCGTTCTCGGCGTTGATCTTCTCTATGGCCAGTTTGGTGTCCTCGTCGACGCGCGCCTTGATACATCAGTCATACAACTTTGAACCTTAACTCACCCAGATAAGAAGTATAATCGAACAGCGCGACCTGCAGCTCCTTGACTTTCTTCTCATACTCTTTCCTCTTCTGCTCGTTCTCGGCGTTGATCTTCTCTATGGCCAACTTGGTGTCCTCGTCGACGCGCGCCTTCTCGCTGGTCAGCTTGAGCTCGTCCTTCTTGGCGGCGGCCTCTTTCTTGACTTCTTGCCGCGACGCGACTACTTGGACTTCGCGTTTGCGCTCGTTTATCTGTGTTTTTAGGATGTAACATATTTTTAAATGACGGACTTTCGACTTGTTGAGCAAAGAACTGTAACCACTTTTTTTAATGTTTATACTGCTTACAAAGGAACTCAAGTAACAGTATTGTCTACGCCATCGATGGGCGGACGCTCTTTGAGAGCAATGGAATACGACGCACGTATCCACGCGAAAACATTTTACTATTTTATTCTTTAAAACCAGTGGTGTGATTTCCTAATCAACAAGCACTAAATGTTACTGGCACCGCAACAAAAAGTAACTTTATTACAATTAGCGACATTACACAATTACAACAATAATCAGTATACTAGGTGGCAGCACTGACTCGAAATTGATATGCCATACAACATCAATTCAGAACTTCGCCCCCTCTTCAAAACTAATATTTTTTCTTGTGTTACCGTTAATGTCCTGAGCGCCTGCTTGGTGCTCCTGAGCTCGTCCAGCTTCTCCTCAATGATGTCGCGCACCGTCGCGTAGCTGAGGATCTGGTTCATCAGGCACTGCAGCACCAGGAACTTCTCCTCTGGAACATGGATTGTTAATTAATTTAGTATTCTAGAGATTTATTCTGTTAACGAGTTCTGAAGGGGAATCATTGCTTCAGTGTCTCATTTATGAGCTGTGCAAACAACAGGGCTGTTTATTATTATTTTTTGCCGCAGCGGGCACCTGCGAGCGGCACGTTCTTTTGTTCTAGTGTTGGTAGTATAGACTTCGCCTTGCGCTATAGTTCGCGGTTACAATGACCTGGTCCGCCCCGTGTGCAAAACGCTTAAGCGTCGTGTAAAATGACAAGTGAATATTTACGTAAATTGAAACTAGATAGGAGTGACAGAGGATCAGATGAAGTGACAAGCAGACCCGCGATCAATAGGGTATTTTACACCATGTAAAAAATAATATAAAAATGCATTTATGTGATAGATTTTAAACAAAATAAATAAAAAAACGTTGATATTTCACCAAAATCGAATGTGTAAATTTAATAATTCAATTCAAAAGATCGACATTTTTAATCTGTTTTTAATGTGTCAAAAACAGCAGACGCCATTTTAGACTCCGATATGACGTCACTCCGATATTCAGTCAAATACTTTATGACTAATGTTAGTACGTTTTGTTAACTATTTCACTAACCGAGTGACGTCTCGCGAAGAAACGTCATGGCGGCTATCGTTTTCGCACGTCAATGTCAAGTCCTAATTTTAAACATAAATTTAGACCGTTTATCGGTATTTAAAAATCAAAATAAAATATTTGGTAGTACATTACGGCACAAAGATTGATTTTAAGCAGTTTTCAAAAATTGGTGTAATACCCTATTGAGGCCCCCAGACTAGGTTCTGGGGGCCCCACGTTTACCAAACAAGAAGTTTAAGTACAGATATTATTTAACGGGACTAAACGCGACATTCAATAATGTTGTACATATATACTGAAAAAAAGAGATGGATGGATTGCGTGAAGTATGATATGGACGTGAAAGGAGTGAATGTAGAGTTGACGGCTGATAGGAGTGAGTGGAAGCAGAAGACGTGTTGCGCCGACCCCGCCTAGTGTGGGATAAGGGCAGGAGTATGATGATATATATACTACTTACTGCTTAACGTTTCAGCTACGTTACAACAACCTCGGTTGCAAGCGGACTGGTGATGTTTTGAAGAAGTTTAAAGGCCCATGTGCCCAGAGCCCCTAATAGATGAAAGACAGCCCTGTTGACAAGCTTAAAGAGAGACTTTTGTCCATCTATGGAGTGCGATACACTCACCCAGCGGCAGATCAGCGACGTGGTCTGAGGCAAGCGCGCGCAGCAGCCGTGGATGCGCCAGCCGCAGGCGCAGGCCGGGGTCGTCCAGGCTGGAGTAGCCGCCGCGCTGGTGGTAGCGCCAGGTCGCGCAGCGCCCGCCCGGCGCCGCGCCGCTCGACAGCAGGTGCAGTCTGCGACAACACAAGTACGTATTGTAACACAATGAGCTAGCTCGTATATTGTTCTAGTTACTAGATTTTTTACAATAATAAAATCAATCAATACCGGTCTAATTCTTGAAATTAAATCTGTCCGACCGATACCGAAACAAAACTAAAGAAAACATTATCAGTCCGTCTTTCTTTACTTACACTGTTATCAAACTGACTGATAACGTCTTCTTTATTTTTCTCTCAAAATATGAGCCTTGTAAGGAAGTTTCGGTTTCGGTTTCGGTCAGACACTAAATAGTGAAAAATATGATATCCGGCTCGAAGGACCAACAACGTATTATTGGTCCATCAACCCGGATATATTATTTTGATGCAAATGATAACATCTCTAACTATTATGTACAGTGTTCCATCAGACATACTAACTACTGCAGAGATATAATTCTACACTGTACCTGAGAACTTCACTGACGGTAGTAGGGTCGAGGGGCAGCTTGCTGAGCGGCGTGCCGAGGTACGTCTGCGACCACTTACTGGCCTTCGTGGCCAGCTCAACCGCCTTGCTGATGCCCATGTCACTGTCTGCTTGCTTCACTTCTACACATAAAAAACACAACATGAAAATGTATCCAAGTAAGTAGTCTAGATACCGAATCACATTTTTGAACTTTTTGATAACACTGTTCATTGACATTAATAAGCGTCTAAGTGAAAATAACCTAAGAAGAACCCGATGAAGAGCTGAATGCGCTCTGTTTGTGCTCTGATTTGTGTTTTTTTCCTATTGATACTCGACAATGATAATAACATAAGTAGCTCATAAACACTTCACACGAAATATTTCAAAATAATAAAACTACTTTTTGCATACTTGCACTAGATTTAACAAATAAGTGACAGCAAAGTAGCTAAAGTAATGGACTTTTAAACTTTAACTCACCAGTAGACTCCTGTATCCCGCCAGTCTCATTATACTCCTCCGCCTCATCCTCCTGCAGGGAGAATATCGTCGTCAGCAGCATCTGCACCAGATCGCTGAACACCCCAGCGTGCTCCTTCATCGTCAGCGCTTTCCTGAAGGTCTCCACGTCCAGGTCGTTGTGGAACACGTCCTTGGTCTTGAGTACGTCGGAGTACACGTAGACGAACTCGAGGACTGATAGGAAGTCTCCCACGTGGGACTGAGGTATGCCTTCGATGTCGACCGGCGTGCCTTTGGGTATGATCTGTTGGAGAATTAAAAATAGACATTACTTGTAGGTTTTGGTAATGCGTAATAAAGTACACTAGAAAATAAGCCTCTTGTTTCTGAAGGAACACTTTACAATAATCTCACTCAACAAAACATGTAAAATGGCATATTTTCAGTTGAATGACCTGTTCATGATATTACTAAAGAAAAATTCCATCATTAGAGATCAGACTTTTCAATTACTTTTAAAAAAAAGTATGACTCTTCTGCAGGCAGGAATGACATGATGAGTTTTTCGATCATACCGAAAAGGTTCAATTTGACATAAAATGAGTTACTAGTTTTTACCCAGGGCTTTGCCCGCGTCATCAAGATTACGGTTTTATCCCATGGTAGTCAACCAATATCCTGCCTGTATACTAAACATCACAATCAGTTAAGTACTTTCAGCGTAATTAAAGGACAGACATCCAAACAAACAAACTTTCACATTTATAATATTCATAGGATAAGTAATCAGTCCTTACCTTATGGTCCTCCAGCTCAAGATCGTCCTTGACCTTCTGCCACTCCTTCAGATACGCCTGGAGCCGCGCGGTCTTCTCCTTCTTCTTGGCTTTCTCTTCTTCCTTGCGCTTGCGCATCTGATCTTCTGCGCGTCTCATCTTCTCCGCTAGCTCCTGCGCACTCTTCTTGGCGGCCGGGTCGCTTGCTTTTGGTTTTGAGGCTGTAATGTTATACAGGTGTTGTTAGGCTAGAATTTAGAATTCAGGACTGACTGTTGAGACAAACTTCTTAGCTATCCATGGATTCTCCGTGCCGGTGCCGGGTCCATCGCGTGGAACAGAGAGGAATGTCAGTCGGCGCCTGGGACTTTCGACCCAGCGTGTAGGTTTAAGGGTAATGTAATGCGAAAATGTTTTGTTTCTGCTTAATGAAATACATTTTGTAAAATTAAATTCATTTCGTAGATAAGAGTTGTCGTTTTTGTCGTTAAATTGAAAGATAATTCAATTTAGGAGAATCATTTTCCAATTGGAATCTTTGGTTTGGTTTGTTATACAGCATTTTATAGTTTTGAAAATTCCTAAATTCTATAATCCATATAGTAACACACGTACAACATGAAATAACCATAACCAGTTCTGAAATAAATTAATTTAAGAATACCCTAAATAACTTTCAAACATACCTTCAGCTTTATCTGTCTTCTTTACAAACTTGTCCATTGACACTTGGCCCTTCTTGTCCGGGCTTGGTTTCTTGGCCGACTTCAACTTGGTCGCAGAGCCCGGCTTGGACTGGCTCTTCGCCGCCGGAGAGGATGTACTGCTCTTATTCAACAGTTTCTTGGACGAGGGGAACTCGGGAGGTGAACCAGTGAATATTTGGTCAAAGTTCACTTTAGATATGTTGTACTTGTCAAGCGCTGCTTTCTGTAAATAATAATAATAAATATTTACATGTTGCGCAATAATTTCGTCAATTACGTCATGTGATGTAACAAAGTACATAACTAAAAACTTTGTTTATTTACTACATAACAGCTAAGCAAATTCTATTGACATAACCTTTGCCAAGTATTCAACATTTCATATTCACAGAGGATCAGGCTGAGTGGAGAGCACTAGGAGAGGCCTTTGTCTAGCAGTGGACTGCGATTGGCTGATGATGATGTCATATTAATTGTCAAAATAATGCAAAAAAATACTACAGAATAATTATGCAGAAACTGCTTTCAAACATATTTAACTGTAGCCAATAATTGCTGGACAGCTGTTAGTTAGGTACCATCTGAAAACAAATTTAAAAAATCTGGTGTACTTAAAGTAGTTAAAAGAATTTTATCAAATTTAAATAATACCAAATAATGTGGAATGTACAGATTCAGCTACAACCTGTCTAAAGTGATAGGTTTACAGGGGAGTATTCCACACTTAGCGTCTAAGCTAGGCCATTGTATGTGATAATTTAGACCCTTTGTCTACAAACTAAAGCGATGATAATGATGTTACCTTGATGCCAATGATCCCATTACTCTGCTCCACAAACTGTTTGAGGAACAGCCGGTTCTTGTCCCGCGTGTAGACGCCTTTGCGACGCCGCACGCGGTCGTGGGGTGCCGTGCCGATCTGACCCATGTTGGACGCGTCGTCCTCAAACTGCTCCACTTCATAGCAGTAGAACGCAGCTGGGATCATCGCTTTGCTGGAATTTGTAGTTTAGTTATTTATTAGAGAAATTAACGAGAATATGATTAAACTAAAAAAAAATACAAAATGCTACTGGTACAGAAGGCTAAGGCTGTGTTTTCTTAATTTAAGGTTACCATAGTTACAAAGTGGACTATAGACTTCATATTAAAATTAACTACATGAACATATTTATTACTAGCGGCCGCCCGCGACTCCGTCCGCGTGGATTTCTTTTTTTTCGAAATAAAAAGTAGCCTATGTTCTGTCTCAGGGTCTAAAGATTGTCTGTACCAAATTTCATCAAAATCGGTTGCGAGGTTTAAGCGGGAAAGCGTAACAGACAGACAGACAGACAGACAGACAGACAGACAGAGTTACTTTCGCATTTATAATATTAGTTGGGATGATCTCATCTTTAACAAAGTTAAGTAAAATTAAAATGATTTTTATGCAGTATGCTCTAAAACTTTCTTTTGTTTGTATGTGGTGTATTAGAAAAAAATCAAATGTTAATGATTTTTTTCAGATCAATGTCTAAAATTATTTTTATTGTATTTTTTATGACAAATCAAGTTGGTAGATCAAGAGTAAAATGGAGATGATACAATTACTTGGATCTGCAGAAAAACTAAATTCATTAGTTCAGTTGATTAGTAATTCTAATTAGTAGTAGAAGTGATGACAGTTACAGGAGAATAAGAAAATTACATCAATTTATCCCAACTAATATTATAAATGCGAAAGTAACTCTGTCTGTCTGTCTGTCTGTCTGTCTGTCTGTTACGCTTTCCCGCTTAAACCTCGCAACCGATTTTGATGAAATTTGGTACAGACAATCTTTAGACCCTGAGACAGAACATAGGCTACTTTTCATTTCGAAAAAAAGAAATCCACGCGGACGGAGTCGCGGGCGGCCGCTAGTATAAGAATAAATTACCTACTCCTTTTATATATTCTGCAAAAGTACAAAAATAAGGAGAAACAACACAATATGACAATTCTCCCAGTTATTTTATTTGTCAAATGATATGGTATTGGTTCCTAATCCCAACTAATATTATAAATGCGAAAGTAACTCTGTCTGTCTGTCTGTCTGTCTGTCTGTCTGTTACGCTTTCCCGCTTAAACCTCGCAACCGATTTTGATGAAATTTGGTACAGACAATCTTTAGACCCTGAGACAGAACATAGGCTACTTTTTATTTCGAAAAAAAGAAATCCACGCGGACGGAGTCGCGGGCGGCCGCTAGTATATAATAATTTGAAAAAAAAATATGTTTTTTTTTCATATCTTTGCAGCACACACAAAAGGATATACTTTTAATTTTGAGGAATTAATTGATTACTTACCTATTTAGAATTAATCTTATGAACCAAATTTAGTGCAAATAAGGTACAAGCACTAAATATTGACACCAAGATAATTTCTATTTATTTTAAAACAAATTACAACAAAGTGATACATTTTAAAATCCTTAAGTGATCTGGATTTCTTATCAGCTCTATTAGAATAAAAAAAATACTATGCAAAAGTATGTAATCAGTCATGCTCTATATGAATACAGACAATCCAAAAATATAAGAAAATCAATGAAACAGACAAAAATCAAAAACTACATTGCCATTTTTTATGGGCATTTGCACAAATAGTGTATAAGTATTAAATTGATTACTAATTGAGTCCAAAGAGAAGTTTAACTAGACACAGGTTTGTTTCTGATATGACTAATATGACTAACCTGCCGGGCTGTTGTTTCTGTGCCGTGACTGACAAGACATGTGCCTCCCGCCACAAGTCCCCCTCCAGGCAGGCCTCCACTGTCTCCCCAACAAAGAACCTCTCCCTCACAAAATTGAATATATCTTCTGACATTTCAGCAAATGAACTTCTCTTTGTTTGTACTGCAAGGTATAAAATCGGTATACGGAGCTCCATTGGAAAGTCTTTCAGCAGCCTCCGCGCTGCCTTCTCACTCTCAAGGGCCTCTGCATATGTCAGGTTGTTCTTCCCTGTCATCTCACATGTCCACACCATGGAGTTGACCAAAATGATCCTCTCACAGTATTCCCTACAAACAAATAATAACAACATTGACACATTCTCGCAGAAAATACACGATGCAGATCATCTGAACTGCGAAACATGGTGTCACGCTCGCGTAATTACGCGGCCGCCGCACGGACACAACGCCAACCGTCCTTCCCATTGATAACTACTACACTTTTTGTAACAAACCGCGAAAAATGCGCGAAACATTTACATTAAAGTAAACTCACTCATAGTCCTTGAATATCTCGTCGGTTATCTCGCAGTGGAAAACCTCGTCGTCATCCCGAAGGTACTCAGACGCCGTCGATTTCTCAAAGGCTTTCCTTTTCAATAGAGGCATGTTAGGAGTTCGCGGGTCACTTCGGTGGGAAAACGATTAGCAATCCGATTTACAACAACACACCGATTGTATTACACGTTACTTTGTACGGCGCATTGATCGCTATATTCTTCTGAATGAAACATTAGGAAATTAATTACATTTATCAGGAATATTACGAGTGAAAATTGTTGCGTGGTTTCGGTTGACAAGCCAAAAAACGGCGCGCTGGGCGCTTCTTTTTACGCCAGAAACATATGAACTGGGTTACCGGTAGGCAAAAATCTACCAATTAGTAAGTTTTATGGCACATGTCAACGGAAGCCGAAATGAAATTATTGGAGAGCATGGGCGATTTGTTTTTATTTTCTAATTAAGATTTATATGTTAACATATTATATTAATGAAATATGTATAGGGATATGTTACACATAGTGTTTGATTATTAAAGCAGACGACAGTTACATAGAACTTACAAGTGAATAGCTCAAGAAATAATAGTTTTAAGTCACCTATGTAATTTAGGAATGACCTTTAGTCTTGCCTGACTCAAACAACATACTATGAACAACACTCATAATGTAGAACAATATCCAACAATTATTGTAAGCAAGATTTGATGTCATTCCAATCATTATACCTTGGTTCAATAGTTTGCTATCATAATAATTAGGAGCTTGCGCATATTGGTTTTGTACTCTTGATTGAAAATATCGCAAATTATAACTGGGAAAGTCATTAGTCATTAACAATTGATTTTGAGATTATTTTTCCCATATTATTCATTGTGTGTAAATGTGTTTCTCATAACTGTGAATGGAAAATTTAAGCTTCCTCAGAATATCTTTGGTAAAAAAATATTTTTCTAGTAGAATTTTCATGAATATTTGTGTAACATTTGTAAAGAGTGCGTTCACAATTGATATTTGTTTCCCATGTTTTATCAAAAGTAATGAACGGAACGCAGTCATTTAATGTCAAATATTGACAAATGGACAAGTTGTGCGGTTTAATTTTTAGTTTTGTTTTAGTTTTACTGTGTAGTATGCTACTAATTTGATATTCCTAATAAAATGATATAAAGCTCATTTATACAGTATTTATACCTAATAATAAAAAATGCCGAAGGAACAATACAGAGAAACTTATGTCGGCCGAAAAATGTAAGTAAGGTTATGTTTACATGTTTCAGAAAAGTAGTTTTTAGAATTTCATAAGAATTTTACCAATTTCGTACTTATATGTTTTATGTATATGCTAATTGCATGAAGTATGTACTTTACAAGCACCCTATAAAATGTTTATCCAATTGATATTCAATTAATATTTAATGGCTGTCTATTAATGAGGCAGCATGCATGTTAATTTAAAATCTAAGTTTTTGAGGACATTCATGTTCTTTAAGCCATAAAACCACCATCTTGCGTAGACCTTCCAGTTTCACTGAAAAACCTAAATATAGATCTCTAATTTTCCAATTTGACAATTGAAAATGGTTTTATTTCTAGATCACATGTCACATTCAATGTGGACAGTCCTTCAGAGATACAGCAGGCGGCACACATTCAAGTGATCACCAAGAGCTTGTACGCACAAGATGGACAGAGGGTACCTGCAACTTATGGAGTACTGGACCGGCGGATGGTATGTTATGGAACATATTAATATTAAATATTGAAATTAACTTCCTCTGTTTAAAAATGTTTAGTTGAAAAACAAAAATTGATCAAGAAGACAGTTGAATATACAATGAGCTGTGGTAAAAAAAAGACTCCTCAGAACATGGACCTAAGAATCAATGATAAATATTGTTGATTACAAAGGAAAAAAAAACCGGCCAAGAGCGTGTCGGACACGCCCATGAAAGGGTTCCGTAGCTAAAAGATAGCCCGACCGCTTAAGACAACATTTAGTAAGGGCAACTGCACGTCATAAGTTGGTCAAGTTGTATAAAAATAACTATGTATGATACAGGGTTCGCTATAGTTTTCGTTGAAAGTACTTACTTGGAGGTATACAGGACATTTTTTTCAGAATTATTGTAATAGTATTTCAAAAGTTAAGGGGGGGGGGGACGCTCTAATTTTAACTTTGTATTAATATATCTCGAGACTGGGGTGTTTGATCCACATGGTTTCAAGGCGAGTTTTATTGTATTTAAAAATACCTGTTTAACGATACCCTACACGATGGGTTAAGTCGAATTTTTTTTTTAGAATTAACTTTTTGCTGTATGGGTGGGGGGGTAAAAAATGATTATTTTTCGATAATTTTAAAAACCAATTCTTGAATTATCGCTATACATCTCTCCACCAATTTTCGTGGCAATCGGTTCAGAAACGGCGGAGAACGAACCAGGACAGACAGACAGACATGACGAAACTATAAGGGTTCCGTTTTTGCCATTTGGCTACAGAACCCTAAAAAAATTGCTAAAATTGTGTACATGCAAAGATGGTATAAACAATTTACAAAGTATCAACTGTTGCCTATATTGGTTATCTAATAACTGTTGTTTTACATTATGCCATAGTCATCTATTAAGCTAATAATCATCCTTGTATTACTGTATTTTGTTTATTTCCAGGGCACTAACCAGAAAGATGCAAACTGTGAGACTTGTGGCCTGGGTCTGGCTGAATGCGTGGGACACTACGGGTACATAGAACTGGCACTGCCAGTGTTCCATGTGGGATACTTCCGATCCATCATCACAATTCTACAAACTATCTGTAAAGTAAGTTGATGGCCCCAATTTTAATACAAAAATAAACATAATTGAAATCAAGAGAAGGCAGCTTTGAGAATTTCATTGGATTTTATCATCCAATGAAATTCTCATAGTGCCTCATAGTTGTTGCTGTAATATTGTTTTGCAACATTTCTACACATTATTATGACAAAAAAAAAATACCTTCTACGGATTATGATAATTTATATTTTAAAATATCCTTTTCTTCTTTTTTAAACAGGAATGTGCTAAGGTGATGCTCCCAGACGCCTTGAAGAAGTCTTATCGTCGTAAATTTATGAACCCAGAGCTTTCATATCTTCATAAAAAGAGCCTTCGTGTAGCTGTTCACAAGAAGGCCAAGACTACCACCAAGTGCCAATCATGCGACGCTCTTAATGGCATGGTGAAGAAGAGTTCAGCAGGTGATGTCTTAAATAAAATTAAAGTCTCAAAACACTGCCTTGTGGTACCCCTTTTGTTAGTTAATTGGATGGCCTTGTTTGAGTCTCATTATTATGAAATTTTATAACAAACAATGTTTTATGAGTAACCCTAAATTTTACTATACAAAATTGTAACAACACAATCTTTATGACACAGCCAAGAAGAGGAGAATTTAATATCAAAAGCTTACTTGAGATCCAGAAATACGTAGTCTTCCCTTATACTTTAGAAAATGTTGTATATGTTTCAGTGTCTTATAATTTTTTTATTATTTATTTAATTGGAAAATAATTAAACGGGAAGATCCCAATTACATAATTACTCAATACACACTTATCAGCTAAATCATCTTACAAGCTAACATCAACTTGGTTTAACATAATATTTGAATCCTCAGTTTTCGTAGCACACATTAGCTGTGATTATTGAAATAATTTATCAAATTAACAATATTCATGTAATGCAGGTATATTAAAGATTGTCCACGAGAAGTACCGCGCTAAAAAGCCAACGGATCCTATCGTGACACGTGTGCTGAGGGAATTCAATGAAGCCAAGGAATCAAACAAGGAACTCGCCACAATGATCAACAGTGGCCTTGTGATCGAGCTCAGCCCTTTACAGGTTATATAATGAGAAGGGCAGAAAAGTTTATAGATGAAATGGGGTTGAGTGGAGAGCCCTAGGAGAGGCGATGGTGATATGTTTTTATAGTCGATTTCAATTGAAAACATCTCAAGCTGAATGTTCTCCTGTTTTCATGATTATTATTAATCTCAGTTATTCTTGTTGCATTTTGTTTAACATTAAATAAATTTAATAAATAATTTCTTTGAAAGCACAGCAGAAAATTGTAAAATGCAAATTATAAGATATCATTTTAATTTCTTTTAACATTTTTCATACTTTGACATTTGTCTTTTTTAATATGGGCAATGACCCGCTAACCCACCATTCTAAACCACTGGTGGGTGGAGGGGTAATTTGAAAATTAATGAAGTAATTGCTGAATGATAATTGGAATGAAAATACAAAATTGATTTTACTTTTTCTTGTTACAATTTATATGATTCATTTCTCAACCATTCCTTTTACAGGTGCTAAATCTATTCAGGCGGATCCCCGATGAAGATATCCCTCTGTTAGGCATGAATGTAAAGTTGTCCCGACCGGAGGACTTGATCCTCACGCGGTTGCCAGTCCCACCGCTTTGCATCCGGCCTAGCGTTGTCTCAGATATTAAAGCTGGCACGTAAGTAACAAGCAATAGATATAGCTTGAAAATTACTCCTTCTATTAGGGCACGCAGCCTGGCGTTGAAAGAAATTAAATCATGCTTTGACGACCCCAAGCATAACACGACAATAGAACATTATTAATTTTACAGGATTTACTGTTTTCCCCAAAAATCTATTCACATTATTATTGATGTATCTAAAGAAAGGCTAGAGGCCCTTTGTCTTTTTGCATTAGTGATACATGTGTCGGTCTTTGATAATCTCTATGGACGGTGTTAGTCTCTTACTACGAGATTTACAGCATATTCGTGATCCCCCGTTCTTTTGCGTTGTTAAAGAAGAGAATTCCAGACCTGTGCTAATCTATATCTATAGGGTGTAACAAAATATACTGCAAATATTTTAAGGGCGAATTGTTTAGTGGCAATGTAATACATTCCGATAATAAAAAGTTAATTTTAATGCCTGCCAAATTTGACATATCCTGCATTGGCCAACTTGCTCTTTTCGTCCTGTGAGCTTCGCCTCCCCCTCCACCACGTTGCTTATGGGGCAGAACGAACGTAGTAATTATATTACACTGATAAGACATGACTAGCTGTCTCGCATTAGACAAAATTTGTACTTTCTTCAATTGAAGAAAGTACAAATTTTGTCTTATTAATAATTATTCACTCAACTGATTTTGTTGATTTTCTTAGAAACTAGCGTGTTATCATTGATTTTTTACTTACAAAATGTTTTACATTCACACTAAACAGTTCGCCCTTAAAATATTTGCAGTATATTTTGTTACACCTTATATACTAATATATATAGCTGGAGAGTTTGTTTGTATGTTTGTTTATTTGAACGCGCTAATCTCAGGAACTACTGGTCCGATTTAAAAAAATATTTTTGTGTTGGATAGTCCATTTGTCAAAGAAGGCTTTAGGCTGTTGGAAATCGAAATCCACGTGGACGGATTCGCGGGCGGCCGCTAGTTCTTGATATTCTTTCTGTATATTATGGTCCGAAGTTTGGAAAATTACACAACCTGTTATTCCCCACTAATTTCTCTCCTACCGTCTACAGAAACGAAGACGACCTAACAATGAAGCAGTCTGAGATCCTGTTGATCAACGACGTGATCGGACGTCATATTGCCAGCGGCGGCAAAAGCGAGCTGGTGCAGGAGGACTGGGACTACCTGCAGCTGCACGCAGCGCTCTACATCAACAGTGAGATGTCCGGCATACCGCTGTCTATGCAGGTATGTATCTCATCCAGACTTCACACGATTCATCCTAGGATTTGCGCAACATGCTTTTTCCATCCACTTACTCTTATCAGTCGTAGCTCCAAAATCACTCCTTTCATCAATCTGTCCATCTCGAATTTTTACCGATTTCAAAATAGGAGTAGGTCTTCATCTCGTTTCTCAATCTAGCTTACCATTTTTACAATTCAATAATTTTCGTTTTAAGTAGGTACATTGTGTTTTAAGTCCATGTTATATTACTTACTCTTTGCTTTGTCTTGTATATTATGATTATTATATTTAAGAGACGAACTTCTTAGCTATCCATGGATTCTCCGTGCGGGTGCCGGGTCCATCGCGTGGAACAGAGAGGAATGTCAGTCGGCGCCTGGGACTTGCGACCCAGCGTGTAGGTTTAAGGGGCCCCTTTATAGTATACTAACGATCACCTCCACCGATGACATTCCTCTCCCTTCCCAACCATATTTGGTACGAGCCGAGTAAAGCGGCTTTAGTTGCTCTTTCCAGTAAGGAGCTAATATTAGATCTTGGTAATCCTAAGTCCTTCAGTAGGTTGTAGAGAGATTTCGCTGGTATACCTCTCGCACCCACTTCCACAGCATACAACCGTGCTATATAACCATTTTTAGTCATTTCGTTGGTTAGGTCATAATACTTATTTGTTTTAAACGCGTGATCTTTGGGAATGTTTGTCTCCCATGGGACAGTAAGTTCTACCAACAGTACGCGCTTAAGTTTTCTAGAATAAATGTAAAGGTCTGGTCTAGACGACGATAACGCAATGTCCTCTGGAATACTGTAGTGCTTTTCATACGTGTCCATCATGATCTTCCAATCTGGAGCTACACTAACGATGGAGTAAGGTTTGACTTTGGACTTCTTGGTAGATCCTTCCTTGACGAAATTGATGTTCCTTGTATTCGTCGTCAAACCTTTTGCTGCTCTTGCTATTGAAAGGCTCACCGCTTCACGTATGATCTGCAACACTCCGTCCGCTTTGTCTTGTATATTATGATTATTATATTTAAAAAATATTTCTGTTTGTATAGCCGAAGAAACCAGGACGAGGGTTGGTCCAGCGGTTAAAAGGGAAGCAGGGTCGGTTTCGTGGCAACTTATCTGGCAAGCGTGTCGACTTCTCCAGCCGTACTGTCATCTCGCCAGACCCTAACCTGCAAATACAAGAAGTGAGTGTAGTGCTGCTTTTTCAATAAAACTGTTATTTCGGAATAAATTATGCTTAATGATAAAGGTTCCATAATTCTGCCTTGACTTAACCCAATTTTTAAACGCTGTCGCTAAATCTCTGTCATACATTTTTGTATTTCGCTAATTTTAAAATTGTTTTTAAATAAAACTTTTAACAAAACCAACCGACATGATATGACAAATTATAACTAGAAGACATGTTCTATTTTTAAACAAAATTTACAATGTGAAAAGCTTGTTTGAAATCGAAATCCGTCACATGTTTTAAGTTGACATGTGTAATTTTTTTTCTTAGTTTAATCAAACAGTTTGATTCATTTTAGAATCCAACTTTTTGTTAACGCAACTGCTTCTCTTTAATAATGTGGTATTCTGTAACGAAATAACTTCCCCAGGTGGGCGTACCCGTTCACGTAGCAAAGATATTAACGTACCCGGAGCGCGTGTTCCCCGCCAACCTGCAGTGGCTGCGCTCGCTGGTGTGCAACGGGCCCGACCAGCACCCCGGCGCCAACTACGTGCAGCAACGAGGGTTGAAGCACAAGAAGTACCTCAAGTACGGGAATAGGGAGAAGATCGCGCAGGAGCTGAAGGTAGAATGGTTTTAGTTTCGTAATAGTTCGCTTTATGTAAAAAAGCGCTCGTTTACGCGACGCCATCACCGGACCGGATTTTAAAATGTCATTGCGGAGGGTATGGGGTTTTTAAAGGCAGGCAACGCATCTGCAACCCTTGTACGGTTGCCTCCTTATCATATAAAAAAAAAAATAATAATAATACATTGTGAAAAGTACATCGCTAGTTACTTAATTCTGGTTCTGATCAAGATTCAGAAGGGCGATCAAGTGCTGCCCATCACTCGGGTATGTATGACTAGGATCTCCTTATTTATTCTCCGCTTTAGATGACTTTCAATATGAAAATGTTGTAGCAGTTTGTTGTGTTTATTCACACATAACTTTAATAAAATGTGACAACTGTGTCATGTTTTCTCGATGGACGCTGGAAAAAAATACGCAACCACCTCCCCTACAAAAATTGGCTCTGTCTTTTTGTAGTGCGGAGACATAGTGGAGCGGCACCTGGTGGACGGCGACGTCGTGCTGTTCAACCGTCAGCCGTCGTTGCACAAGCTGTCCATCATGTGCCACCGCGCCAGGGTGCAGCCGCAGCGGACCTTCAGGTATACCACCAGCTCACCACCTCATCATCACCAGCTCACCCGATTCGCCTAACTTAAAGACATCTGGCGAAAGATATGAGATTTTAGACTTTCGCGTTGCATTACTATAATGATATCTGGCGAAAGAACTTGAAATTTAAAAAAACAGAATCCACGATTTACAGTTATCTTCATAATATCATCATCAACATAAGTTTGTAGCAGGGTAATGGTGGACGTAAGCCTCCCCCAGATGAAGCGTTAATGTATCTTTCGAATCGTGCAAATGCAACAGCAAAGAAGATAAGATCAGAGAAGAGAGAAAGGAGAGTTTGATATTGATGGGGGGAGATAAGTTTCACTTCTTTTCTCTAAAAACATCCATCATCCTTCTAGCGGCCGTCCCGGTCGCTTTCTCGGCCATTGCTTCGAAGTCTTGTGTTCTTTTTTTTCTAGTAAAATAAGTTTAAATGTCAATGCTAAGGGTCAACTTTCTTCAGACAATGGTAAAAAGTCTACATTGAATTGCACCTTAACACCTTACCTTAAGATCCATAATAAAGTGTTAATGTATCTGGCTTGAATTAAAAGTGGTAACTTTCGTGTCAGGTTTAACGAGTGCGTGTGCACGCCGTACAACGCGGACTTCGACGGCGACGAGATGAACATGCACCTGCCGCAGACCGAGGAGGCGAGGGCTGAGGCGCTCATACTCATGGGGGTAACTACACTGACATATAGCACTGATATCATCTATAGGTCATATTGGAAAGGATAGACTATAATAGGGTATTTTACACCATGTAAGAAAATATATAAAAATGCATTTATGTGATAGATTTTGAACAAAATAAATAAAAAAAACGTTGATATTTCACCAAAATCAAATGTGTAAATTTAATAATTAAATTTTAAAGATCGACTTTTTTAATCTGTTTTTAATGTGTCAAAAACAGCAGACGCCATTTTAGAATCCGATATGACGTCACTCCGATATTCAGTCAAATACTTTATGACTAATGTTATTACGTTTTGTTAACTATTTCACTAACCGATTCGCTCGTGTATGGAGTATTGTTGTCACCTCTGGGATGGCTCAGCCCGCTATCAGTTAGATGCACTTGACTCGTTGGAGCGCCGTGCTAAGAGACTCATTGGTGATGACTCACTGACCGAGACTGCTTTGCAAAGCCTTGTCCATCGTAGACGTGTGGCGTCTTTGTCAGTGTTTTATCGGCTGCATTTTGGTGAGTGTGCGTCGGTCTTACATGACCTTATTCCTCCAGCTCCCTTCCGCCTTCGGACAACTAGACGCGGTGAGGGCTTTCACCCTTACATTGTTAATATTCCTCCTTCTCGCACGAAGCGTTTTGCTTCATCTTTCATAACGCGAACTGCTAAGGAGTGGAACTCTCTGCCGTGTTCTGTGTTTCCCGAACGTTATAATTTGGATGTCTTCAAGACTAGAGTGAACAGGTATCTACTAGGCAAGCGTGCTCCATCTTAGGCCTCATCTACACTTTCCATCAGGTGTGATCGAGGTCAAATGCAAGCCTATCTTAAATAAAAAAAAAAAAAAAAAAAAACCGAGTGACGTCTCGCGAAGAAACTTCATGGCGGTTAGCGTTTTCGCACGTCAATGTCAAGTCCTAATTTTAAACATAAATTTAGACCGTTTATCGGTATTTAAAAATCAAAATAAAATATTTGGTAGTACATTACGGTACAGGTATAGTTTATTCAGAAACACATTTAAAGATATTCCTTAGTTACAGGCTATAGTATTCTTCATTATTAGTTTACATCCAATTAACGTAGAGAGTTAGACCGATTCCATTGAAAAGTGTCTGGTTCCATTTTAGTTTTCATGATTCATACATACATAAGACTCATAAGAGTTGTTGACAGCTTGACGATTTATAAGTGCCTCTTGTATGATTTTGTTATTTCGGCAGCGTCTGTGGTTATGTCTTAACTCTGCGTGTGCCCGTCGTGTACGCACGTTACGTGTCGCGTGTACCCGTCGTGTGCGCTCGTTGCGTATCGTGTGTGCCCGTCACGTGCGTTCGTTGCGTATTGGATTGCCTGTTCTGTGGCAAGCGCGACGCGTATCACGCGTAGCTCCACGCGACGTGCTTCTGAAGTGTGAACATGTGACATGCAGCGAATTCTTTCACACTACTCACATTCCCATCCACAGAACAAATCCAACCTGGTCACCCCACGCAACGGCGAGCTCCTGATCGCGGCGACGCAGGACTTCATCACTGGCGGGTACCTGGTGACGCAGCGCGACACGTTCCTGACGCGACACGAGGCGCAGCAGCTGGCGGCGTGCCTGCTGGCCGGGCCCGACGCCACGCTGCGGCTCGACATGCCGCCGCCGGCGATACTCAAGCCGCGGATGCTGTGGACTGGCAAGCAGATATTCAGGTATGGAGGTCATAGCTAGTCCGCCGGGCCCGACGCCACGCTGCGGCTCGACATGCCGCCGCCGGCGATACTCAAGCCGCGGGTGCTGTGGACTGGCAAGCAGATATTCAGGTACGGACAAGGGCGGATCCAGCTTTGGCGCCAGGGAAGGGTCACACAGCGCCAGGGGAAGGGGTCACATAGTCGTGGTCAAGTCAAGTGGTCAAGTTTAAATGAAAATTTATGTTCAATTAGTGGTCCACTATAGTCCTGGAACCTGCTCAGGGGGGGGGGGGGGTCATGACCCCTGTGACCTCCCCCCTGGATCCGCGCTTGGGTACGGACGTCACAGCTTGTCCGCCGGGCCCGACGCCACGCTGCGGCTCGACATGCCGCCGCCGGCGATACTCAAGCCGCGCGTGCTGTGGACTGGGAAGCAGATATTCAGGTACGGAGGTCGCAGATTGTCGGGTCTTAAACGCTGTTTGTAACGGCGAGGAGACTCTCGAGCTCAATTGGGGAAAGCATAGGACATTTTTTTTTATAGTGAGACTTTCAGGATGTCCCTACTCCACCTGGTGAAAGTGGAAGTAAGGTCCAGATATAAGGTTGACTGGCTCAAAAGCACATAGTACTCATTGAGCCAGTCACCATCACCCTGTAGGCCTGCAATTTTAAAGCAGAAAGACCATTTAAATGCTTCCAATCATGCCGCAGGACGTAGAAAGGGGTGGGGCCAAATAAGCCACACCCACCTTGTAATTATAACCAAACCAAACAGCAGTAGACTTCCTGTAAAATAAGACACTCTAAAGTGCAGGGTCCCTCACGAAATGAGGATACGGTTGTAAAATATGCTCCGAGAAATTTTACTTCCTTGATATCATTATGAAGATAATGTCTTTTTGTTCCAGTTTGATAATGAAGCCGAACAAGCGGTGCGAGGTGAAGGCCAACCTCGAGACGAAGGGCAAGAATTACACCGGCAACCAGGACATGTGCGTGCAGGATTCATGTGAGTACAGCCTGTCTTATCACGACAAATATATTATGAAACTCTTACATTGAAGACGAAATAAAAAAATAATAAATAAATAAATGCCTTGGACTAACACACTAATTGCCTAGCCCCAAACTAAGCTTGAAGCTTGTACTATGGACGCTGGAGAACGGATAGACATACTTAAATACTAATAAACATCCATGACTCGAGAACAAATTTATTTATTTATTTTTTTATTTATTCTTACACTTGTGGCTTACAGTTTAACCAAAACGCACACAAGCTTTAAATTGACAAATTACACTATTACAATATCACAATCACACTATTACAATCCATAATCACATTAAAATCATTCATACAATAAAAATCAAATCATAAATTAATTACAAATATTAAATTAAATAGAATAATACAATGTCAAAAATTTCAACAATGTCAAAAATGTCAATAATGTTAAAAATGTCAAAAAGTTATAAAATGTCCGATGAACATGTCTAAAATTAATTAATCAAATTAAATGTCAACATTTTATCAACAACGACATGTAGTGACGTCAGCAAACTCATCATGCTGTCCGCAAAAATATCAATTTCGTCATGCTGAGTGAGTATGTCCCCGATCAAGTGTAAAGCGCGGTTTGTTGGGGCATATTCCGCTCGCTCCGTTCGGGTCACTGGTCTCTTCAAAAGACGTGGTCTACGGCGCGGAGCCACCGTTCTCTCCTCATTCTGCCTCAGTCTCCCTGGTACCAGTAAGTTTACCCTCTCCAACACTGACTGACTATTTACCTTATGGTGCATTATGGACAGATAATGCCTTATAATTGACATTACCCGCCTAGCCTTCAGGCTTTCTAACTCCACCATACCCAAGACAAATGCAGATGGATACAGATATGGGTAATACCCGTGACGCTTCTGTAAAGCCATCTTGCAAATTTTCTCTGAATTTTTTCTACCTGGAGATTATACTTTTTTTGGTAAGGATCCCATACTACTGCTGCATATTCTAGCTTACTTCGAACGTACGCATTATACAAAGTTGTAGCTACCCTAACATCGTCAAAGTCCGCAGAAGTCCTAATTACAAATCCCAGAGTCCTATTAGCCGAATTACAAATTGATTTTATATGATTATGTAAGTCTAATTTATTATCAAATAATATACCTAAGTCTCGTATGCTATTCACTCTAACCAAAGGCGCGTCATGTAAAATGTAATCACTAGTAATAGGTTGCCGTTTTAATGAGAATGTGATAACCTTACATTTGGTGTCATTAAAAGGCAAATGATTATCTGTGCTCCATTTCTCAACTGTGTTTATATCCTGTTGAAGCGCCCTAGCATCTGCCACAGAACGGATCCCTAAACTCAGTTTTAAGTCATCTGCAAATAAGAGGCATTTAGCTGAACTCACATTTACTGGCAAGTCATTTATGAAAATAAGAAAGAGTGTCGGACCCAACGTACTGCCCTGACTCACTCCAGATCTAGTAAAATACGGATACGATTCAAAACCACAGACTCTCACAAATTGACGGCGGTCACCTAAATAGCTGGCAAAAAATTCCAGAAGTTTTGGGGTGAAGCCTATCTTTGCTAACTTCTTCAACAGCATGTCGTTATTGACTAAGTCGAAAGCCTTTCTAAAATCGAAATAAGCTGAATCTACCTGTCTACCCGCGTCAATTTCAGCACATATATAGTCGACGTGTTCAACAAGATTTGTAGCCGTAGAACGGCTCTTCCTAAACCCGTGTTGATTGTCATGCAAGATGTGGTTAATTTGTTTCCCAATAGTCCGATTCAACACCAATTCAAACAGTTTCGCCGGAACGGAAAGAACGGCTACTGGTCTAAAAGCAGACACATCATTTCCAGATTCTCCCTTTGGAACCGGCGTCACTCTAGACAATTTCCATTGTTCTGGATATTTGGCTTGTTGAAGCGACAAATTAAAAATGTACATAAGAGGTGACGCCAAGGCAGACGCACAATCTTTAACCAGAAATCCAGGAATATTATCAGGGCCACTAGCAGATCGCGCTCTAAGACGCTTTACGGCAGTCTTATAGTCATCAAAGTCCACCTGGTTTACAGAAATGGACAACGCATCTAGTCGTGCATTAGCCGCTTTTTCGGCCTCTTCGTAGTTCAATACAGGCTTGTCTTTATGAAACACTGAACTAAAGTATTCCGCGAAGGCATCAGCAGCTGGTTGACCGGTCACCTCCTTACCCATATACCTATATGAGTTCACCTCCCTTCTGTCCTTTTTTTTGTCTCTAATATATTCCCAAAATTTAAGCGGATTGTCAATTATATTCAACTGAGTCAATTTGAGATGCTGCTTATATGCGTTGTCAATTAGAATTTTAACCTTCCATCTGTAATAGCTAAACAATTCCTTGTTAAGCAGCATTCCCTCGCGTTTGTACCTTTTTAAATGATGATGTTTTTGTTTAATATTGTCAATGATCTCAGGCGTGTACCATTTTGGATAAACGTATTTCTTGCAACGGGATACTTGTTTTTTCTTCGGTACAAACAAACCAATTGTATCCTTTAATCTTGCATAGAAAAAGTCAACTGCTAAATTAACATCTGTCATGGCCTTTAAATCCGACCAGTCTAAATCCGCTAATTCTGTATATAAACCCTGAAGGTCTGCTTTCCGCCAATTCCAATCAATTCTATTCTCAGACCTGGACCAATTCTTAACTTGTGAAATCCTAGGCTGGGGCAACGACTCTCCGTATGGCAGCTTGATGGTTACATCTATGGAGGGGTGGTATCCATCTTCAGGAACGAGCGGATCCAAGCCCTGTGACACCATTATCTGGTCGAGTTCATAATCACTCAGCACAAGATCTAACATACTACCACGGGTATTCGATACAGTGTTAAACTGCCGTAAGTCACAAAAATTACAAAAATTATCGAACTCCATTTTCACCTTATTACTACCAGAATTTAAATTGAAGTCACCTAATATTAATAAATTGAGATAAGAATACTCATTAGTTGCATTTTCTATACATGTCAAAACGTCTAAATACTGTTCATCATTATAACTAGGCGGTAAATACACAACACAGCACAGAAATTTTATATTTTTACAGGTAACAATTGCAAAGAGTATTTCTTTATCTGGCGTCACTCCACTGATATCACTGATTACACGAACCGTGCACGAATTGCGCACTGCCAACAATACTCCTCCCCATCCAGCATCTCCAGAGCGGTCTTTCCGAATCACTTCATATCCAGAGGGAAAAAGCTCGCCATCTGTCACAGAGCTGGTCAAAAACGTTTCCGTCAATGCGATTATGTCGTGCTTGGCTTGTGTAACATTGTTAAAAAATAGACTCGTTTTAGAACGTAAGCCCCGCACATTCTGGTAATACATATGTATTTTCTTATAACGTCGTTGCTGCCTGCTGTGGCTTTTCGTTGGTCCGAAAGTTCTGTCTCCAAGGTTTGACGCATATATCCTCCGCCCATTGCCTTGGCAACATTACGTTTTCAGCTTGCTTCGCAGGAACGCCCAACTTAAAAGATGCATATCGCCCTCGTGATTTCAGTGCTTCTACAGTGCAAACATCATCCCCGCATATAGCTTTAAGGTGAGCCTTCACCTCCTCGACAGTGGTACCCTCTCGCACGTAATACAAATGTAGGTATCTCCATCTTTCCGCCGCGCTCAGTGATGTGACGCCTGGCGCCGCCGTTCCACGAAGCACACCCGTCAAAGTTGCTCTTCTCTTTTTAGTTTTTACCTCTTCCCATTTTTCTTCCCGAATTCCTTCAACAGTTTTGTTTACGATAGAAGGTAGTTGATCAACCACCGTTAGTTTAGTTCTTGATGGAACCAAACGAGGACTGATGGTACTCTTTACCATATTCATCTTGGTGGTCTTACACTGTTCGTTAGTCACAGGGACGGGTGAAACGAGGGTGACGGATGTAGGTATTGGGGGCTCAAGTCTAGTAGCGTCCGAGTTAGTGCCACCAGTAGTGTCAGAAGTAGGTGTGCTCGGTATCGTATCTATTTTATTTTCTATTTCAGACATTTTATTCATGATTCCTGTCATCATATCCTTAAGTAATATTTGAAAGCTTTTAAATTTTTCGTTAATTAGATTTTCAATTTTGGTTGTTAATCTCTGTTCAAATTTATTTTGCATTTCCTGGAGTTCGCCTACAATGGAATGTCGTAATTCATCCAGTAATAATGTATTATTATTTACTTCTCTTGGACTCAAAACCGACACAGGACGTCTCGTGCGGACGGTTACATTATCCGGACTACTCATTGATATATCTGTTAAACAATCATCAACGATGGTACTATCATGCATTAGTTTTTGTCGAACCGGCGTATGCGTATTGTCCCCTTTGGGCATTCTACAACGGCATTCCATACAAATCCAGTTGATTTTTATCGCTGAAGAAAGCGTAGCGTACCCTTCCTCAGAAATATTCGCACACAGCAAGTCAAAAAATTGTTTACATTTGACACATTTCATATACGGATTACCTTCAAATATCAACGCGCGGCAGCCCGCACAATTAACTACTCTAGGCGCCATTGTTATACAGGCGATAGTCAATCGGCAGCTCCTCGTAGGCCAGCTGTTTCGATGATTCACCGCAGCGAGCTGCGCCCGTGTTATCGTCGGTAGGAATCTGTCACACCAATATTTTTGAATTGTTTTTGCTTATAGCTCGTATACAACTTCACTTATTTTAATTCTTGTTACGCCACTAAATAACTGGTTGAGTAGTCTTCACGATCAAAATACTTTCAACCTTAACTGTTCACTTATTTTAGATGTTTTGATAAAATTATTACGGAGACTCGTCACAAATGTTAACACCGCTACAACGCTCGCAGCGCACTCTAATCATCTATCTCAAATGCCTTTGTTCATCACACAAACATTTTAATCTAGCAGGATTCGAACCCGCGACCCTTGGTTTTGTAGCCAGGGTCTCTGACCACTAGAACAAAGGTCCCGTTAAAGTACTAAGCATGGCTGCAGCATCGCAGCCGAAACGTCAAGCAGTAAGTACGAGAGTACTTTAAACTTTGATATCGCGTTAGTTAGTCCCGTTTAATATTATCTAATCATGGATATACAAAAACCCAAGATGCACAGTCTCGAACAAAAGTAACAGTCAATACTGTCACAAAAAACTCAAAATCAATCTATTTATTTATTTATTTATTGTTATTCGCAAATTATACCTTATGCAGATTAGTTAAGATTGTTTTCACAACGGAATGTTCAAAATTGCAATGACGCGATTGTCGCAAGACTGTTTTAAGAGCACTCTGCTCTTATTTTTTGGGGACGTTTTTGAGATGTTGATTGTGTGTCTTGGGTTTTTGTATATCAATGTAATCTAATAGTAATACAACAGGAAGATTAAAGTTTTATTTAAAACGCTGTTTCGTCCCCAGACGTGATAATCCGCAACTCGGAGCTGGTGTGCGGGTCGATGGACAAGAGCACGCTGGGCTCGGGCTCCAAGACCAGCATCTTCTACGTGCTGCTGCGCGACTGGGGCGAGGAGCACGCCGTGCGCGCCATGTGGAGGTAACACCATCAAACAAAGCACTTATTTGGTTTTCGACGATAAGTCAAGGACGTAAGGTTCAGTTTCATGTGGGATCAATTGGGTATTTGACTGCATACGAAATAAATTATTATATTCCAACATTAAAGATGAAATCAAAAATTAGGCACAATTTTTTATCCCACAGTTACTTTTGAGCTTTTAATAAATTATTACACCTAATTGAAACTAAAAGAGTATTGATTTGACAATACAAAAATGTGACGTCACAATTTTGTATTCCATACAGTTTTTCCTACAAGTTTACGTTTTTGACATTTAATAAAAGAAGGTGATTTGACCTGTCAGTCAAATACCGGATTTTATCATGTATGTGTCATACTTGTGATCAGGTGCCACCTTTGGGGAGTGGTCGACTAGGACGCAACCAATTCATAATAAATTAAGGTTTTAATTAAATACTGACAAGACTTTATGACTCAGTGTCAGCAAACCATTATGATGATATTATTATAAAAAATAAGGCATTTAAAAGAGCAACTGCTGAGTTTCTTGCCGACTCTTCTCGACTGTAACTGCCTTATAAATCAGTAGTAGAGTCATCAATTATTGTAATTGAAGATTAATAAGTGCCACTATGGAGCTTAATTGAATAAAGAATATTCTGAGTTTGAGTTGAGTTATCACAGCTCAATTTTAGCAATTTTCTGTAGGTTGCTCACGAATCTTTAGAATAAAATCAAAATATTCTTAATTCATCAAGGCTTTAGGGAAGAATTTATGAATCGAATGTAGATGCGGAACTGCACGCGGCTTAATTACATAAGAATCAAACAGTATTTGGAATAGGTTTTTAAAGAGGGATGCCGGAATATGGCCAAGAAGTGCACACGATGTTCCATTTTATAAAAATTGCTAAAATATTCGTTCTTAATTATTCGCGCTATTTGTATGTCGCTAAAAGTTGGGGTTAATATAACAAAAATTAAAAGAAATTGAACTATTTATTAACCCCACCGGAATTGCGTCCTTTTGACAGATATGTGTAAACAAATCTATCTACGCCCTACCAGCATTGAAGTAAAGCTCAAATTCGTGTGTATCGAGCCGACCCGCGGCGGGCTCGTGTGTGTTAAGAGTTGCCACTACAGAAATATAATTTCAGATAATCGATTATAAGAGAATATCGAATATTATTACGTTGGTGGATCTTAGCTAAAATAGTGTCATTATCCTATTTATCTTTTAAATATTTTATAATCTTAGTAAAATATTTTCATGAAACGTATATTTAAGGCTGCATTATTTTATAAAACTATATTAGAATCGAATAGATCTAAAATCGAATATCGATATTTTTTTACGCAATGGAAACACTAAATTAACTGCCAATTCAACTGTCAAAGTTCAAAATATCAAAAAGTAATTGTGTTTTTCTTGCATCAACAAAGTGATCGGTTTTATTTCGTGCGTTTAACTAAACAACTTCATCATGAATACTGACTCCGACGATCCGGGTTCAGCCGCAGCAGGTAAACAAATACTTTTTACAACCTTCAACAGCTAATATGGTGGAAATCGTAGATTGTATTACTGATGGAAAATAATGAATATGCATTTACCCAAAAACACTGACTTTTTTTAAACCCTTTCTTTCGCCAGTTAACTAATGACTATTTACTCTATATTTCCATAGTACTTTCATATGTGTGCACTGTGGGCCTGCACTTCTATGGCCAGCCGGCGTCCCCCTTTAGTTAATATCTACTGTTTTATAATTTACCAAAAAAAAAAAGAAAAGTCATAACAAAATCATGATTCCCCGCAGGCTAGCTCGCATGGCGTCGTACTACATGATGAACCGCGGATTCAGCTTCGGCATCATCGACGTCACGCCCGGCCGCAAGCTCATCGAGGCCAAGAACAAGCTGCTCGAGTCCGGGTAACGATACTGCACCTTATTTATAGTGGCTTAAGGTTCATAATGACAAACAAATTATTTGTGTCTTTGAAACGTAACAGTTATTTATAGCGGCGTAAGGATCATAATAATGAACTATGTGTCTGTGTATTTGAAAACTAACAACTGTAATTGCGTGGTATGAACGCAAAGCTATGATATGCAGTAATTATTCTGCTTCTGCATCCACTGAAACAGTAGAGCCGTAATGCAAGAAGGTCCGTACAGTCACGCGGATCTGCACCTTTCAAGGGGATATACTCTTTGAAATCAATACGGTATTTGACTGACAGGTCAAATCACCTACTTTTTTTAAATGTCAAAAACGTAACCTTGTAGAAAAAAATGCATGAAATATTGAATTGTGACGTCACATTTCTGTAGTGTCAAATCAATACTTTTTTAATTTTAGCTGTAATAATTTGTTAAAAACTCAATAGTAACTGTGGGATAAAAAATAGTGCTTATTTTTTTATTTCGTCTTTAATATTAGAATGTCATAATTTATTTCGTATGCAGTCAAATACCCAATTGAGTAAGGTTCAACATTATTAAAAATAACTCTTTCATATCAAGTAAGTGTATCAAACACACAGTATTACATACAGCATTTTTGTAAATACTTCAACTGAAGGCTTGTCACTTCAACTTGACTTGACAGTTGAACTGTGAATTGTGTTATTCTCCTTCCCCAGGTACTCGAAGTGCGACGGGTACATCCTGGAGATGGAGAAGGGCACGCTGCAGTGCCAGCCCGGCTGCACCATGGAGGAGACGCTCGAGGCCGTCATGCTCAGCGAGCTTAGCAGCATCAGGTGAAGGATAATAGTTGCTTCAAGTAGTCCTGACTCAGGAACAAGGAAATTGAACTCATACCTACAAGTAAATAAATAAATTCATTAGACTAAAGCACCAATTGCCTAGCCCCAAACTGAGCTCGAAGCTTGTACTATGGATGTTGGGAATGGATAGACTTTTTTATGTAATAGGGAGGCAAAATAACAAGGAAACTACCTGATGGAAAGTAATCACCGCTGATGGAACCCATGGGCATCAACAACCCCATAACCTTCCCAACTGACCTCTGGCGACCTTACTTACCAACAGTTACGAAGTGCTACGTCACTGCAGTCTTCTGTAAGGAGGTACTTCTCTAGACGAGCGGCCAGCCCCCTCTTTCCCACTGGGCACAATAGGCACGTGCCCAGGGCCACGCTATTGATTGGGGCCCTCAGACCCTGCACAAATACCAAACTAACGGTTTAAAAGCCCAGAAACTCTATTAGGTAAAAGACGGCCCTGCGAGCGGCTCATTCTAGTGGAAGTTCAACTAAGCTCTATCTCTTTCAATGTACGTTTAAATAAAATGAATTTGTTGTTTTACAGAGAGTTGGCTGCCAAAGCTTGCTTCCGCGAGTTACACCCTACCAATGCTCCTCTGATCATGGCTCAAAGTGGTTCGAAAGGTAAGATCTTGCATTTCTTTCTTTTACCTTGCTCATACTTATTCTTGTAGAATCAGGGAGAAAATAATTATTAGAATTTACAATAGCATTTCCAAGTATTTTGAAAATGGGTCGGAGGTGGATATTGTGTCCTGTGAAATGATATCTATTTCATAATAGACTTTTATTTTTTCGCAACGTAAGTATTCTCTTTATATATTTTGTACAAGTAATTTTAATGCCTGAATAGGTTCGAAGAAGTGGTAATAACGGCTATTGTGTTCCAGGTTCGAACATCAACATATCCCAGATGATCGCGTGCGTGGGCCAGCAGGCGCTGAACGGCAAGCGCGTGCCCAACGGCTTCGAGGACCGCTCGCTGCCGCACTTCGAGAGGCACTGTGAGTATAACATCTGTTGTGTTGTTGAAGGTAGAGCCGTCTTACACATATTAGGCCCTGGGCACATAGGCCTTTACTTCGTAACATGCACTTCGTAACTGTTGTGCTATGTTTTTATTAGGGTTCCGTAGCCAAATGGCAAAAATACGGAACCCTTATAGATTCGTCATGTCTGTCTGTCTGTCCGCCAGTCTGTCACAGCCACTTTTTTCCGAAACTATAAGTACTATACTGTTGAAAAACTTAGTGAGTGGATGTATTCTGTGAACCGCAACAAGGTTTTTACACGAAAATAGAAAAAAAAATAAAAAAAGTGGGGGGGTCCCCATAGTCAGAAATGAAACTTGAAATATTCTTTTTCATTGAACATACACGTGTGGGGTATCTATGGATAGGTCTTTAAAAATTATATTAAGGTTTCTAATATCATTTTTTCTTGAGTGAATACTTATCCTAAGTGATCCTAAGTGAATACTTTGCGTGCCAGACCCTTCCGAAGTGGAAATATTGTTCCACTTCGGTGTCCACTTGTGTCCCCCCCCACTAACTTCTAAAATAAGAGTATGATAAAACTGAAATAATTTTATAATGTACATTACCATAAAAACTAATAACGAAAATTGGTTTGATCGAAATCTATTCAGTAGTTTTTTAATACGTCAAAAATAGAATTTGTACGGAACCCTCAGTGCGCGAGTCCGACTCGCACTTGGCCATTTTTGGTGTGTAAGGTCGCCAGAGCTCAGTTGGGGAGAATATAGGGTTTTAGGAGCAGGCAACGCATCTTCGACCCTTGTGCGGTTGTCGTATGTCCATTGGAACCGGTAATCACTTACCATCACGTGACCCTCTTGTTCGTTTGCCTCTATATAACTTAAAAAACTAAATAGATACTCTAAACAAAAAACAACAAAAACAAATATCGGTATATTATGTGATGAACATTTCACTTCGGGGGTGAAAATACAGACATTAGACAACTTCAGATAACTATTAAGATGTTTATTTAATTATTAACTTACATTAATAAATTATCTAATCTTGTGTGCCAGCTAAAATCCCAGCGGCGCGTGGTTTCGTTGAGAACAGCTTCTACACCGGCCTGACGCCGACGGAGTTCTTCTTCCACACCATGGGCGGGCGCGAGGGGCTCGTCGACACCGCCGTCAAGACCGCCGAGACCGGATACCTTCAGCGGCGACTCGTCAAGGTGAGGCGGTTGACAGGTTAATTGGTTAACCCATTGAGCGCCGTTACGCGTACTCGTGTTATGTAACGGCACTCTATTTTGGATGGGAGAGTACTTCTCCCGTGTTTTAATAGACTAGCCTATATCTCCCCGTAGATGTTGTAAGAAGCTACTAAGAGACATTCCAGGGGGATGGGTTGCAACATTACAGTATATCGTTTACCATACTTTGGTCATCGATTTGCCTACTCAGCGTTATGACTTAGATCATATCCATCAACAACTTTTTTTGACTCTGTATTGCTGTTATGTGCCACAGTCGTGTGTGTGTAGCAGAAAGCCTTGCGGTTTCCTTCAAACTCGTGTGAAGGGAGTGACGGGTACCCTAGTTTCGCAAATGCCCAGTCCGTCCCAGGGTACTCCCCGATCTAAGATTACGTCCAGCAGGGCTATGGGACATCTCTCCTGCAAAAAAACTGAGCCGCGGGCCACAGCATGGACATTGCACATTATTTAAAGCGGATATTTGGCCCGCGGACCAGTTTATTGCAGGCGAGATGTCTAGCAGGGAATCGATCCCGACGATGACGGTGACTCTCTGTTATCAGTCTCTGGAGGACCTGGTGCTGCACTACGACATGACGGTGCGCAACGCGACGGGCGAGGTGGTGCAGTTCCGGTACGGCAGCGACGGGCTGGACCCGTCCTGCATGGAGGGCCGCGACCGCCCCGTCGACCTGCGCCGCGTGCTCGCCGACTGCCGCGCCAAGTGCCACGCCAGGTGACGACACGCACATATACATGTGGGGTTGATAGACGGTTGTCTATGATGTGATGATTGTCTGTGGACGAATGGTGAATGAACTTATGAATGACGAGTGTGGACGACCGAATGGAAGCATATAAGGTGAGTAGCGATGTCAGATTGAGGGGAGACGACGAATGGCTGCGACGTAGTGACGAGGAAATGGAATTAACCAAAGAAACTTCCCCTGCTCTTTCATTTCTGCCCTTCGACCCTACATACATATACGTACACGCATACGTACACGCACACGCACACGCTCACGCTTGCACACATTGCGACCGTTCCGCGCCTTCATTGTCTGCCGCGTCGAATTCGTTGCCAAATACCACGCCAAGTAATAACAGGCACATAAACGTACACACACACGCGCACGCACGCACAAGCTCACGGTCGCACGCGCTCACATAACGGCAGTTCAACAAGCCCATTGACAGCTGCGCCAAATGCCACGCCAAGTAACAACAGGCATGCACACACCCATGCTCACGGTCGCACGCTCGACCTCATTGACTGCCGCGGCTGTACAGTATGCGTAGGAACACACAAACACGCTCGCTCCCATACTCACGCAAATGCACATACATGGACCAAACATATGCACACATTGAGCAACACCCACAGAAGGACAAGCATACACACAGAGAATCAACCCTACAGATAATATATAAAGAATAAGAAATTCCTATTAACCCTAACAGGGTATTCGTATGAGATAAGAATATGTAATGAAAATGATGTATGTATTTATTTAAAGGGAAGAAGAGCCTTTAGATGGCGATGGGATCGTGCTGGCAGCCGAGGAAACTCTCGCCCTAGACGACTTTAAGACTTGCCCGGAAGAGTTCAAAACTGAAATTCTGTAAGTAAATTATCACACTTTTTACTATAGCTTCGCAGGTTACAAAAGAGCCATTATTAACATTTCAAAGCTTCAGATCATATGACGGAGGCATTCTTATTATTCGTTCTCAAGTTAACAATGACTTGGGCTTTGTTTTTTTTTTTTTTTTTTTTTTTTTTTTGGCTTCGCACGGTTTGTGCATTTAGCCACTGACATTTTTATTGAAAGGTAGGGAAACATGGAGGATCGAAATATAAAGGAATATTTAAAAGTAAAGGATCAGGAAGGTTTATGGGAATGAGATGTAATGGTGTAATGAATCGGATGGTAATCCTACTACTATTATAAAGGCGAAAGTTTGTATGTGTGGATGTGTGGATGTATGGATGTATGGATGTATGGATGTATGGATGTTTGTTACTCTTTCACGTAAAAACTACTGAATGGATTTGAATGAAACTTTACCACAATATAGCTTATACATCAGAATAACACATGGGATATTGGAAATCGAAATCCACGCGGACGGAGTCGCGGGCGGCCGCTAGTATTTTATATTTTAATGGCGTTTTGAATAATGAATGAAGCTATACAATGGTATACTAATGAACTATTTGTGCCAAGAAGTAACATGATGGAAGTTGGGAAAGGAATTTTCAAAGAAATAAGTTGATTTAAAAATCTATTTCTGTCATATTTCGAGCAGGAGAAGAAAACATGATTGAGGTCGCCCAGCATGCCCATACCGCAATCACATGTCCCGTTGCTTATTATTCCTATCTTGAAGAGATGTGCAGGAGTGCATACATGACCTAAACGCATGCGAATAATAGTAGAAAGTGATTTCTTCCCCAGCGTAAAATTTTTGAACCAGATGTGTTTAGGGATTGATGGTTGAATGGAAGCGTAAAGTGCACCTTTCTCACGAGAACTTATTGCCCAGAGATCGTCCCAGGCACGGCGGAGATCTTTGATGGGCAGGGATAAAAGATCATGAGAATAATTTTTATATGGGAAAATGTCTCCACAGGTTATGGCTTCGTTTGCCAATCTGTCAGCTACTTCATTGCCCTCAATACCGCAGTGACTAGGGATCCACATAAACTGTACTGACAAATTATTTTGAAAACATTTAAAAAGTAATTTTCTAATTTCGAAAATGATGGGGTAGTATGTTTTGGTTCGTAAGGGGAATTTCTCAAGTGATTGAAGTGCGCTTTTAGAGTCCGAGAGTATAAGAGTTTTGCGAAGTTTCATTATCAGTATATATTCCACAGCTTTAAAAAGACCATAACATTCTCCTGTAAAGATAGAAGTTTCAGGCGGGAGCTTGACTTTTTGAACTATTTTGTACTGTGAATGGTAGACACCTACACCAACATTGCTCGAATTATGTTTAGAAGCATCTGTAAATATATGATGATGAGAACTGAAACTTGAATCAATAATAAATTTAAAATTGTAGTGTGCCGTCAGATCTTTATCAATACCATCAAGAATTACAGGTGTAATATGGATCAGAGAATCATAACAAGCTTCAAAGGGGGGAAGAAGATTTGAGCGATGAGTGGGAGAATGTAAATCCATATATTTTTTGTAGCTTGTGACTAAGCAGGGGGGAGATTTGTGAGACCAATAATCTGAGGAACCTATTTCTTCAATAAGTGATTCTAATAAGGGAAATAGGCGATGATGAGCAAATTGTATGGAGCGGAAAATATATCTGTCAGACAGGTATTGACGTCTTAAACGTAGAGGGGGCTCAACGCATTCTACCTGGAGGGCATTGATGGGACTCGACTTCATGGATCCTGTAATTAATCGAAGGGCTTTATACTGGATTTTGTCGAGCTTTTGAAAAGCTGTGATATTACCAGGCTCTAATAAAAATGTTCCGTAATCTAAGACACTACGAATCAATGAATTATATAATATTTTAAGACTAGACGGATGTGCGCCCCACCAAATTCCAGATAAACATCTGAGAATATTTAAGAGACGTTCACATTTGTTTACTACATGTTCACAGTGGGGACCCCCAGACAGCTTTGAGTCTAAAACAACTCCTAAGTATTTAAAACTATTCACGATTGGGATTCTGGTATCATCGTATTTAATTTGCACAGAAGGAATAGATCGTTTTCTGGTAAAAACAACTACTGCACTCTTATTAGCCGACAGGCTTAGACCGTTTTCATCCATCCAAACTTTAAGAGATGACAGAGCAGAAGAGAGAATATCAGAGGCTGTTTCTATAGATCTATTTGTAGAGTAAAGAAGAAGATCATCGGCATACTGGAGTAACTTAACATTATTCTCAATAACTAACTCCAAGTCAAAAGTATAAATGTTATACAATAAAGGACTCAATACCGACCCCTGGGGCAAACCCTTCCAAATAGTTCTCGACATATCCGAATCATAGTCAAACATAAGTTTCACTGTACGTTCATTAAGTAAATTAATTATAAAATCAATAAGCAAGGGAGGGACATTTAAGGTTTGTAGTTTATTTTTCAAGATAGTAAGATTTACATTATCATAGGCAGATTGAATATCTAGAAACGCAGCAACTATCGATTCATTAAAAGTGAAAGCTAATCTGACATCCGTGGTAAAAATACTTAAATTGTCAGTGGTGCTCTTACATTTTCGGAAACCGTATTGGTTACTTGAAAGGGCTTGTGTGTTTTCTACAAACCATTCTAATCGGTTTTTTATGAGATGTTCAGCCAATTTGGCTAAAACCGACGATAGGGCTATGGGTCGGTAACTCGAGACTTCATTTCGTTTTTTATTCGGTTTTAACACTGGCAACACTACTTGAGACTTCCATGCTAGCGGGATGTTTCCTGTCATCATGAAACTGTTTATGACGTCTAGATAGTAAATAAGAACTTTATCACTTAGGTTAGAAAAGAAAGAGTATGATATTCCATCTTCGACAGGACAGGACTCTCTAACTGTAGTTATTATTCCTTTGAGTTCATAAAGCGCAAAAGGTTTTTCCAAGGAATGGCAATTTTGGAACAATGAAGAATGGTTTACACAACTCGGTATATTCTCGGGGACCCATGGAGGAGCTAATTTATCTAAAAATTCATTAGCAAGGGGAGGTGGAAGGACAGAAACAGATGACTTATTAAAAGCACTTCTAAATCTTCTAATGTTATTCCACATAATGGTGGGATTGACGTTGGGGGAAACCGAAGAACAAAAGGTTTTCCAACCTTCAAATTTCTTAGTCTTAAATAGTTTTTTAATTTCTCTTTTAATGTTACAAAGGTTTTCATAGTTTGTGGCTGTCATATTATTACGATATAATTTTTCTGCTTCTTTCCTCTTCTTTATAGCCTGTGAGCACTCATTATCCCACCACGGTGGAGATGGGATTCTATTAGTAGTATTTGATTTAAGTGGAAAAGTCTCATTAGCTGCCATTAAGATAATGTCCGTTAAAGTTTCTGCACAAGTTATGTCACTATTGTTATTTACAGAAGGCAATAAATTTACTTTATCCTCAACTTTGCATCTAAAAGATTCCCATAATTTAGTATTATTTTTAGGAAGTTTGTATTTTCTTAAAGATTTAAATTGAATTTGTTGTAGCTGCACGGATGGAAATTCTAAAATAATGGGGTAGTGATCACTACCATATGTATGAGGAAGGGTAGACCATGACAGGCATGAAGCTAAGTTCGGGGAGCAGATTGACAAATCAACAACACTTACATTCTGACTTGGTTCATTTAAACGAGTACTGCTGCCAGTGTTCAGCAAACATAAATTATATGATTCAATAATATCCAGTAACTGATTACCATAAGTATTACAGAGAGAACTTCCCCATGCTGTGTGATGACTATTAAAGTCACCAAGTATCAAAAATGGTTTGGGCAAGACAGAGATTATGTTATTAAGTTCATTTAGAATATCTGATGATGGTTGTGGTATATAGACTGACACCAAACATATTTTATAACATTGTATAGCAACAATTGAGATTTCATCACAGTGAGATGGTAAACTAACATTGGAAAAGGGAATAGTATTCTTGACTAGAATAGCTGTTCCCCCTCCATTTCTATCCAACCTATCATCTCTAACAACACAGTATCCATTTAAATTAAAAAATTTATCTGGCTTAAGCCAAGTCTCTGACAAAGCAATTGCAAATGGGCTGTATGAATTACATAGATAAATGAGGTCATTTTTATTACTCACTACACTACGTATGTTCCACTGTAAGATCCTTTGATCCATAATTGGGAATTTCAGTATAATCTCGAGTTAGTGGGGCAACGTTGGACGGTAAAGGAAGAATAATATTATAACTAGCTAGTAACTGTATAATTGCTGAAATTAACTCAGCATGAGATTGATTATTAGGTTCAGAGTTCGATTTCTGTAGTGCACAGCCATTGGCATGTGCAGGGATTGAAAATTCTTTAATTAATGAATTGTGTTCTTTCTTATTGTAACCTTGTACTGAATTAGAAACACTACGCTGTTTCAATGTTATAGTTTTTTTATAAGAAGATGAGGGATATCTATTGTTGTTATTATTTTTAAATTGCGGAGCTTGGGGGACAGTTTCTGACACTAACATGTCAGCATATGATTTGGACACTGGAGGATGTAGTTTGGCAGCTTCAGCATAGGATGTACAATTTTGTGCCATATAGAGCTTTATTTGTTTTTGTCTGTTTAGCTCTGGGCAAATTTTGCTAGTAGCAAAATGATAGCCAGAGCACAAACAGCAAGAAGCATCATCTTCTACAGTACTACAAGAATCACCATTGTGTTCTTTACCACATTTATAACAGCGAGGTTTGGACCTACACTGCGTCTTTGTATGACCAAATCTACAGCAATTATAACATTGAATGGTAGGATAAATATATAAATCAACATTTAAGGCATTATAGCATAAAAATACTCTCTTTGGGAGCACTTGGCCATCAAAAGTAACAACAACAGTCTGAGTGGGTTTCCAAACTGGACTTCCATCAACAAATACTTTATAATTGATACGTCTCACTTTAATTATCTCTCCACATCCCACAGGAACAGAAATGTTAGTCATTACTTCTTCAGGTGACCACTCAGAAGGAACTCCCCTTACCAAACCCATACGTGTGACATTAAATGTAGGAATGAAGGCTTTATAATTATGTGATTCCAAAGACTTGTGGTTTATGAAAGCATTAGCATCTTTGAAGTTAGTAAATCCAATACATATTTTATTCCTGCCTATTTTTTTAACGCTACCATTTACAATATTTTGAAACTTATTCTTTTTCAAGAAATTACCAAACATTACTGGGTGCATTGAAGTCGTATCGTCCGGAGATACGGTGACTTTGGAAACATGTAAAATAAAAGGCGCAATATCAGTTTCGCAATACGTTTTCCTACCAACAGGATGTGAGGAAGGTGCATTTTGTACGTTTTCTGAATTTTTAGGGGCAACAACGGGAGATGATGATGTAGGTATGGGAGCTTGAGATTTTGAAACAGTTCCATCATGGCATGAGCAATCAGATGCTGAGTTTTCGGAAACAAGTTGTCTCCGTCTTTTTTTCATTCTTTTCAAAGATCTTGTGGACGCAGAACAATCTGTTTCCATTCCTGACTCGTTGTTGGAATAAACGGTGACAAAGGCACTAGCCGGGGGGACGAATCCCCCCGGTTCGTCGGGAGGTTCGTTCATGGGAAGCGAAATTTAAATAGTCACTTACCAAATGCGGCAAATGTATACACTATATGATAAAAACAATAAGTACTTAGATGTATGAATGAAAATGAATATTTAAACCACCAAACTGATCCTATAAATAATTATAAAAAAAAATTGGCCAAGTGCGAGTCGGACTCCCGCACTGAGGGTTCCGTACAAATTCTATTTTTGATGTATTAAAAAAACTTCTGAATAGATTTCGTTCGAACCAATTTTCGTTGGTAGTTTTTATGGTAATGTACATTATATATTTATTTCAGATTTATCATCCTCTTACTTTAGAAGTTAAAGGGGGGGGGACACACTTTTTTCCACTTTGGAAGAGTCTGTCACGCAAAGTATTCACTTAAGAAAAAAATGAGCTTAGAAACCTCAATATAATTTTTAAAGACCTATCCATAGATACCCCACACGTATATGTTCAATGAAAAAAAGTATTTCCAGTTTCAGTTGTAACTATGGGGACCCCCCATTTTTTTATTTTTTTTTCTATTTACGTATGAAAACCTTGTTGCGGTTCACAGAATACATCTACTCACCAAGTTTCAGTAGTATAGTACTTATAGTTTCTGAAAAAAGTGGCTGTGACAGACTGGCGGACAGACAGACAGACAGACAGACAGACAGACAGACAGACAGACATGACGAATCTATAAGGGTTCCGTTTTTTTGCCATTTTGGCTACGGAACCCTAAAAATTAACACGGAAAAAGACACCCGCCAAGTTTGAAGGTTTCCCGCGCTTTTTTTCCTTGGGCTTTGTTTTAATGAGGGTTTTTCGGAAATGAAAAGTCCTTGAAATGAAAATTCCGCATAACTGTCAATGTCATGTCAAAATTCACCAATGACATAGCAGTTAGACCTCACGCCTGCGTATTGCTATCTAGCGGATTTTTTTTTATCGCAAACACCCTCATTGTTTAAAATGAGTTTAATATCTTATCCTGATTTATCCGTCACCTCATTATTCTCTCGCGTCCTCCAGATCGTTCCTCAAAACCATCGCGGACAAGGTGCGCCGGCTGCGCTCGGCGTACGCCCGCTGCGGCGCCGTGGTGCGGCAGCTGGAGCGCCTCACGCTGACGCAGCTGGTGCGCTTCGTGCGCGTCTGCCACGACAAGTACCAGCGCAGCGTCATCGAGCCTGGGACCGCTGTGGGTGCTCTTGCTGCTCAGGTATGAATTGTTAGCTTTACTTGAGATCCGGCTCGAAGGACCAATTTATTTTCTCTGGTTGGAACATAAGAAAATAGTAGATTTCGTAGAATTCGGCTTTCATACAAATAGAATTATACTATTTATTTATTTATTTATTGCACTCATGTTGCATAGTAGGTATAGTTTAAAGCTTTCCACGACAAGTACCAGCGCAGCGTCATCGAGCCCGGGACCGCTGTGGGAGCTCTCGCCGCTCAGGTGGGAATTGTTACACTTTCACGGATTTAGATCCGGCTCGAAGGACCATTTTATTTTTTCAGGTTGGAGACACAAGAAAATATTTTTAAAATGATTAAGACAAATCTTTATTGTTATATATTACAAGCGGACGCCCGCGACTCCGTCTGCGTAGAATGCGGTTTCTTCACAAAAATTGTTATACTATAGCTTAAAGATTTAGATCGACTAATGGACTATCCAACGCAACACAATAATTTTGTATGTGAAAATTGATTTACTTATTAGAGTGACGACATTCGCAATGTTCGGTAACAAGCAATACCCCGAACAGTAACCAAATTTATTACCTATTCTAATTACAATATAAAACCTAACTTGCAGAGTATAGGCGAGCCCGGCACTCAGATGACACTCAAAACCTTCCACTTCGCCGGCGTAGCCTCCATGAACATCACTCAGGGAGTACCCCGCGTGAAGGAGATCATCAACGCGTCGCGCAACATCTCCACGCCCATCATCACGGCCGAGCTGATGCAGCCGTACGACCAGGAGTTTGCGAGGAGGGTGAAGGGGCGCGTGGAGAAGACGACGCTGGGAGAGGTGAGAACATCACGCAGGGTGTATTTGTACTATGTCATTTATTCTAATTTAATTTGCGTTTTATAAAGGATGGACGCCAATTTCGAATAGAAATTTCTTTGTTGTTATTTACCATCTCCTACGCCTTTTCCGTCTCGTTATGCAGTAGCAGTTTTAGGATGGGACACGGTTGTCGGGGCGCCGGATGAAAAGGGCGCCATAGGTGCTCCCGACCTATCCTTATAGTTCGAAGTTTACTTAGTTGTAGAGGGCGCCGTAGAAATCTCGCCCAGGGCGAACCGGCACTGGAGTTATGAAATGTATTCCGTGCTTCGGAAGGCACGTTAAGCCGTTGTTCGCGCGTCTGGTCTCTCGACGATTGCTGTCCCACCGCTCTATGAGCGAGAATAGGGAGTGCACCTGTGCTTGCGCGCTCACTTGTGTACTATAATATATCCTGCCCATGTTCGAAATACGGCCGGAATGGTAATATAATGCTAAAGCGTGTCTGTGGTACAGATCACGACGTACATCGACGAGGTGTACCTGCCGGAGGAGTGCTTCCTGCTGGTGCGGCTGGACGCCGAGCGCGTCAAGCTGCTCTGCCTCGAGGTCAACGTGCACTCCATCGTCTACTCGTGAGTTACACGACACCTATGTACATTGCTACTCACTTACTTAAGTAGCGCAGCGACCCAAATTGAGTCTTGACTTCCGTAATTTTACCAATGTTAATTGATAATAACTAACACAATTGTGCAAACATTATCATTGTTTGTATTCAATTTGGTATCTGGTATCTTCTCGGCAGAAACATCATTCCGAACCAGTGGTAGAATCGCATTAAGTATGTTTATTTATATTAGTATATTTTATATATCACCATATATTATGTATTCAGATGTATTGAATAACATTATTTTTATTTTCTTAGTTTTGACGATTCGAAAGTGCTTGTTTGTATGCCTACTTGAATAAAGATATTTTTGATTTTGATTTAGACATAGTTTTCGCCGTCAAAATTACTTTGAGATACAACTTTTTGTACAAAGTATGTATGTGTGTTCAATCTATCTTCAATGGCTTTGTTGGTGTCAAGTTACTATTAGGACTGGAAGGACCAGAAATGGCTTACACTATTAAAGGGTTAAAGTAAAAAAAATACTTCATTAGTCCACGAGAATTTCAAACGGAACATTTATCTATATTCACAGAATTTGAATGTTCAGACTTCAGTTTCAAGGAGGTTTAATCCTCTCCATTGCTATTTATATCCTCTCCACAGAATCTGCACATCAAAACTGAAGCTGAAACCGTGCAACGTCCAAGCTGTATCGGACTGGGCGATCAAGGTGACGAGCGAGCCGGGCAAGCACGGCGGCTGGCTGAACGTGGGGCTGCAGCAGCTGGCGCGGCAGCTGCCCGCCGTCGTCGTCAAGGGCCTCGCGCCCGTCTCCCGGGCGGTCATAGCCTGCGACGACGGCTGCAACCCGGTCAGGTGAGCACTGCTGTGTACACGTACACGTACAGACACACGTCAAGGTGACGAGCGAGCCGGGCAAGCACGGCGGCTGGCTGAACGTGGGGCTGCAGCAGCTGGCGCGGCAGCTGCCCGCCGTCGTCGTCAAGGGCCTCGCGCCCGTCTCCCGGGCGGTCATAGCCTGCGACGACGGCTGCAACCCGGTCAGGTGAGCACTGCTGTGTACACGTACACGTACAGACACACGTCAAGGTGACGAGCGAGCCGGGCAAGCACGGCGGCTGGCTGAACGTGGGGCTGCAGCAGCTGGCGCGGCAGCTGCCCGCCGTCGTCGTCAAGGGCCTCGCGCCCGTCTCCCGGGCGGTCATAGCATGCGACGACGGCTGCAACCCGGTCAGGTGAGCACTGCTGGTACACGTACAGACACACATCAAGGTGACGAGCGAGCCGGGCAAGCACGGCGGCTGGCTGAACGTGGGGCTGCAGCAGCTGGCGCGGCAGCTGCCCGCCGTCGTCGTCAAGGGCCTCGCGCCCGTCTCCCGGGCGGTCATAGCATGCGACGACGGCTGCAACCCGGTCAGGTGAGCACTGCTGGTACACGTACAGACACACATCAAGGTGACGAGCGAGCCGGGCAAGCACGGCGGCTGGCTGAACGTGGGGCTGCAGCAGCTGGCGCGGCAGCTGCCCGCCGTCGTCGTCAAGGGCCTCGCGCCCGTCTCCCGGGCGGTCATAGCATGCGACGACGGCTGCAACCCGGTCAGGTGAGCACTGCTGGTACACGTACAGACACACATCAAGGTGACGAGCGAGCCGGGCAAGCACGGCGGCTGGCTGAACGTGGGGCTGCAGCAGCTGGCGCGGCAGCTGCCCGCCGTCGTCGTCAAGGGCCTCGCGCCCGTCTCCCGGGCGGTCATAGCCTGCGACGACGGCTGCAACCCGGTCAAGTGAGCACTGCTGTGTACACGTACACGTACAGACACACATCAAGGTGACGAGCGAGCTGGGCAAGCACGGCGTACAGCCAGAGTACTGTACTCCAGATACTACGCAACCAAATAGTCGCTAGTGGTAGAGCCATGCTGTTTTACAGCACGAATGGGCCGGCTCGTCCGGGGAAGTACCACCTTCTCACATAACATCAGCGTGAAATAATAGTATCTTCTATTGTGTTTCGTCTAGTTTGTGAGTGTGCCGGAGGCCCACACCCCTTAAAAGACCGGCAACACATAAACGATACCTCTGGTGTCGCGGCTGTCCGTGTCCATGGGCGGCACTGATCAGGCGACCCGCTAGCTCGTTTGCCGCCTCTGGCATAAATACAAAAAATAATAATATCGGCACAAAGTTTCCGTACTGTTGAGTGTCAGTATCTATCAGACGCTGAATGTACGCAAGCATGCACGTCGCACGCACGGAGGCACGTGATCAAAGTGACGGGCGATATTGACACCTACATCATGTACACACTCTAAGTATTTTCTTGGGGAAGGTGGTAACCAAATCTGATGATAAATCGTTTAATTCATCAGGTACAAGCTGTGTGTTGAGGGCGACGGACTTCGCGACGTGATCGCTACGTACGGCGTCGACGGAACCAAGACTTCGTCTAATAATATATTGGAGGTGAGTATCAATTCATCATAAGTTTATTTAATTGCAGTTACATTTCGCTTATCTCTGACATATGTCTCAAATCTTACCTGGGCGATACAAAGTCCAAAGTTCGCTTTGGTTACTTATCCTTAACGGTGAGACTCCACAAAAGCTAAGATGTGTGCTGTGGAGCGGAGATGTGTCGTAAGCAGCCAACAGGATTTTGGCCTTTATACGTGATCAATCACAGCTTGAAATCCTATTGGCTACTTACGACACAGCACACATCTTAGCTTTGGTTGAGTCTCCTCCTCAACCAAAGCTGAGATGTGTGCGGAAACCTAAAACCATCAATTTGTACCCATATTCCTTTGATCCTAGATCATGGTTAAAGCGGACCCCGCGCAGAAACGGGACAAACGCTAGGCGGATAATGATCGAAGGTTCTTTGATCTTATTTAAATACTAGCGGCCCGCCCCGGCTTCGCCCGTGGTACTTGTCCACTATTTAATGGATAATATTATACATAAAAACCTTCCGCATGAGTTACTCTATCTATTAAAAAAAAACCGCATCAAAATCCGTTGCGTAGTTTTAAAGATTTAAGCGTTCATGGGGACATACAACACACATAGGGACAGAAAAAGCGACTTTGTTTTATACTATGTAGTGATATCGCGGTATCTACAGGTGTACCACACGCTAGGCATCGAGGCGGCCAAGTCTACCATCATCAGCGAGATCCAGGCGGTGATGGAGGGCCACGGCATGTCGGTGGACCGGCGGCACGTGGAGCTGCTGGCGGGGCAGATGACGGCGCGCGGCGAGGTGCTCGGCATCACGCGCTACGGGCTCGCGCGCATGAAGGACTCCGTGCTCAACCTGGCCAGCGTACGTACCGGACACGTGCGCACCCGTACACGCACGCACACACACACACACACGCGCACACAGCTGCTGGCGGGGCAGGTGACGGCGCGCGGCGAGGTGCTCGGCATCACGCGCTACGGGCTCGCGCGCATGAAGGACTCCGTGCTCAACCTGGCCAGCGTACGTACCGGACACGTGCGCACCCGTACACGCACGCACACACACACACACACGCGCACACAGCTGCTGGCGGGGCAGGTGACGGCGCGCGGCGAGGTGCTCGGCATCACGCGCTACGGGCTCGCGCGCATGAAGGACTCCGTGCTCAACCTGGCCAGCGTACGTACCGGACACGTGCGCACCCGTACACGCACGCACACACACACACACACGCGCACACAGCTGCTGGCGGGGCAGGTGACGGCGCGCGGCGAGGTGCTCGGCATCACGCGCTACGGGCTCGCGCGCATGAAGGACTCCGTGCTCAACCTGGCCAGCGTACGTACCGGACACGTGCGCACCCGTACACGCACGCACACACACACACACACGCGCACACAGCTGCTGGCGGGGCAGATGACGGCGCGCGGCGAGGTGCTTGGCATCACGCGCTACGGGCTCGCGCGCATGAAGGACTCCGTGCTCAACCTGGCCAGCGTACGTACCGGACACGTGCGCACCCGTACACGCACGCACACACACACACACACGCGCACACAGCTGCTGGCGGGGCAGGTGACGGCGCGCGGCGAGGTGCTCGGCATCACGCGCTACGGGCTCGCGCGCATGAAGGACTCCGTGCTCAACCTGGCCAGCGTACGTACCGGACACGTGCGCACCCGTACACGCACGCACACACACACACACACGCGCACACAGCTGCTGGCGGGGCAGGTGACGGCGCGCGGCGAGGTGCTCGGCATCACGCGCTACGGGCTCGCGCGCATGAAGGACTCCGTGCTCAACCTGGCCAGCGTACGTACCGGACACGTGCGCACCCGTACACGCACGCACACACACACACACACGCGCACACAGCTGCTGGCGGGGCAGGTGACGGCGCGCGGCGAGGTGCTCGGCATCACGCGCTACGGGCTCGCGCGCATGAAGGACTCCGTGCTCAACCTGGCCAGCGTACGTACCGGACACGTGCGCACCCGTACACGCACGCACACACACACACACACGCGCACACAGCTGCTGGCGGGGCAGATGACGGCGCGCGGCGAGGTGCTCGGCATCACGCGCTACGGGCTCGCGCGCATGAAGGACTCCGTGCTCAACCTGGCCAGCGTACGTACCGGACACGTGCGCACCCGTACACGCACGCACACACACACACACACGCGCACACAGCTGCTGGCGGGGCAGGTGACGGCGCGCGGCGAGGTGCTCGGCATCACGCGCTACGGGCTCGCGCGCATGAAGGACTCCGTGCTCAACCTGGCCAGCGTACGTACCGGACACGTGCGCACCCGTACACGCACGCACACACACACACACACGCGCACACAGCTGCTGGCGGGGCAGGTGACGGCGCGCGGCGAGGTGCTCGGCATCACGCGCTACGGGCTCGCGCGCATGAAGGACTCCGTGCTCAACCTGGCCAGCGTACGTACCGGACACGTGCGCACCCGTACACGCACGCACACACACACACACACGCGCACACAGCTGCTGGCGGGGCAGGTGACGGCGCGCGGCGAGGTGCTCGGCATCACGCGCTACGGGCTCGCGCGCATGAAGGACTCCGTGCTCAACCTGGCCAGCGTACGTACCGGACACGTGCGCACCCGTACACGCACGCACACACACACACACACGCGCACACAGCTGCTGGCGGGGCAGGTGACGGCGCGCGGCGAGGTGCTCGGCATCACGCGCTACGGGCTCGCGCGCATGAAGGACTCCGTGCTCAACCTGGCCAGCGTACGTACCGGACACGTGCGCACCCGTACACGCACGCACACACACACACACACGCGCACACAGCTGCTGGCGGGGCAGGTGACGGCGCGCGGCGAGGTGCTCGGCATCACGCGCTACGGGCTCGCGCGCATGAAGGACTCCGTGCTCAACCTGGCCAGCGTACGTACCGGACACGTGCGCACCCGTACACGCACGCACACACACACACACACGCGCACACAGCTGCTGGCGGGGCAGGTGACGGCGCGCGGCGAGGTGCTCGGCATCACGCGCTACGGGCTCGCGCGCATGAAGGACTCCGTGCTCAACCTGGCCAGCGTACGTACCGGACACGTGCGCACCCGTACACGCACGCACACACACACACACACGCGCACACAGCTGCTGGCGGGGCAGGTGACGGCGCGCGGCGAGGTGCTCGGCATCACGCGCTACGGGCTCGCGCGCATGAAGGACTCCGTGCTCAACCTGGCCAGCGTACGTACCGGACACGTGCGCACCCGTACACGCACGCACACACACACACACACGCGCACACAGCTGCTGGCGGGGCAGATGACGGCGCGCGGCGAGGTGCTCGGCATCACGCGCTACGGGCTCGCGCGCATGAAGGACTCCGTGCTCAACCTGGCCAGCGTACGTACCGGACACGTGCGCACCCGTACACGCACGCACACACACACACACACGCGCACACAGCTGCTGGCGGGGCAGGTGACGGCGCGCGGCGAGGTGCTCGGCATCACGCGCTACGGGCTCGCGCGCATGAAGGACTCCGTGCTCAACCTGGCCAGCGTACGTACCGGACACGTGCGCACCCGTACACGCACGCACACACACACACACACGCGCACACAGCTGCTGGCGGGGCAGGTGACGGCGCGCGGCGAGGTGCTCGGCATCACGCGCTACGGGCTCGCGCGCATGAAGGACTCCGTGCTCAACCTGGCCAGCGTACGTACCGGACACGTGCGCACCCGTACACGCACGCACACACACACACACACACACACATGCGCACGCGCCCGTACATGTACGCATACACACCCACACACACAAATACGTACAACACACACACATAGGGGCCATTCAAGTATTACGTAAGCAGAATTATTACAATTATTCACCCCCCCACCCCCCTTGTCAGCAAAAATAAGCAAAGCTCTTACCCCCTCCCCCCATAATTACGTAAACATTTTCGATTTTTTTAAATTATAATTTAAATTTTACTGATTGAAAATATTTTACTGATACGGTATAAAACTACCACACGAACGAACATTATCAACTTATATGTAGATTATTTTTGGTTCACATATTGAATTCATATTCAATCTTCAGTCCATGATTCTAGGTTTTGGATTTGTGGGTAACCCCCGAAAATACGTTTGTTTTCAAACAAACACAATGTCAGGGTTGCTATTCATGTTAAAAAGTAAATAATTATGAATGACGTAATCACTATCTAGACTCCCCTACCCCCCATGTCATCCAAAATAAGCAGAACCAAGACTCCCCCGCCCCCCCATAGTGCTTACGTAATACTTGAACGGCCCCATACGTACACACACCCACACACACAAATACGTACACACACGTGCACATACCCACGCAAACACACACACAAACACACTAATTCACACGCACGCACTCGCGGGCGCGTTCGCACACTCTCTTAGACATATAAACGCGCGTTCACACGCACGCTTGGATATAAGCGTGCGTATGAACGCTTGGATAAACTCTGACATGTTATCACATGTCAGAGTTTATTTTAGCACTGAAATCCGTTGATACTCCACTTGATCTGACTTAGGCGTTCATCGAATGAGGGTTACCACTTATAAGAAATCCGTTAAATGCCAAGATGTAGAATCGGTGGTAGTCTTTATTTATTAGTTTTCTGACAATTAATAAGTGCTTCCATGAAGCCTATGTTATATTTTGAATTTGAACTTCCCACAGTTCGAGAAGACAGCGGACCACCTATTCGACGCGGCGTACTACGGGCAGCGGGACCAGATCGAGGGCGTGTCGGAGTCGATCATTGTGGGCGTGCCCGCCGCCATCGGCACCGGCGTGCTGCAGCTGCTCCACCGGCACCCGCACACCCATCCGGTGCCGCCCAGCCAGCACCAGCTGCTCTTTGATAGGCCCGAGTATCACCCCTCGATATGGCAGTAAATGTTTTATAGCAGAATGGGGTGTTTTATTTTGGTTCTTATAATATGTCCAGTCATGAGCACAAACATGAATACTAACACATTGGAATATGAATTTTACTTCTTTGACATAAAGTCGAGGTGCATACATGTTATTGCTCGTGACTGTGCTGCTCTCTGAAAATTCTAATACCTCAACTAAAAGCAACACAGTTTAAATTAACTTTTAAGGAAAATTACAAATAACAATTAACTACACTTTATTAAATAACAACAAACTAAATAAATGCACACAAATGCTTCGAACCAAACTTACATTCATCGTCAAAAAATCATCAAAATACGCTTTTCATACCAAATATCCAGCTATTCTCATATTCTATACAGTCCATTTGGTAATAAAATGTACCTCATTTGCTGAACTGTACTCTGCGAACGTGATCGGATACATCACATCAAGCCCTCCAACATGTTTAGCAATTAATTAAAGTAATTCATAATCACTATGTTCGCAATAGTTCCAGTCCCTTCAAGCGGCCAGCGCTTTAGCGAGCTCTTGTTTGTGGTCGTTGAGCTTGGTCCACTTGTCGCTGACGCGCCACAGCCACTGCGCCAGCTCGAAGTCCGCCGCCTCCGCTGACGGCTCAGCCTTCTTCATGTCTCTGAAATAATATCGTGAGAGCTGTTAGCAATTTGTATTTAGGAGAAAGGCTGATTGGTCTAGACAGGGTGAAGTTACGGAAGAGGCACTGGCAGAACCGTCATTCCCATTGGGCACAATGGGCACGAGCCCAGCCCCCTGACCAGGTTATGGCGGCCCTACGTTTACCAAACAAGACGTTAAAACTCCCATGTGCCCCCTAGTAGATGAAAGACGGTCCTGAGCACGGTCGTGGATTCGCCGAAACGATAAAACTTAACAAGTGTCGTTTAACAGGCGCAGACTAGAATCCAACTGTATTACGAGCTCCTGGTGCAATCCAGAGAACTTGTTGTGACTGACGCTGCTTGAAATATTACTTCGCTATTACTGCTATTATTCGGCAGTATACAACACTGCGATTATTCGGCAGTATATGCCTTGCGCAGAACGAGTTCGCTAGGAAGCACAGCTAGACTCGGGTCTACGGGTACACCCACGTCTAGTAACGATGCACCCACTCACACATAGTAGTCGCCGGTGCAGCCCTCCAGGGCTGGGTCGAGCGCTGCGTGCGCGACGACCTGCGCCGCGATGGCGGGCGTCTTCATCACGGGCCAGAACAGCGGGTACAGCAGGAAGCGCGACACGCTGTTCCTCACCGCCAGGTGCCGGGACAGCTCCGTGTCAGACAGGCCTGGGTCCACGGAGACCACAGATACGCCCGTGCCTAGAAATGTTGAGTTCATTGTTCATCATGATTATATGGATTGCCGTAGTCGGAATTTGGTTAGGAGGAATCTGTCAATCTGAGCTTCCGGCCGCCTATCTTATGCGGCTTACGAAATCTATAAATGCATCATCATCAAAATAAAACATCCCGTTGATTGACTGACAATTGACAGTGAGATGTAACGTACACCTTAGTCATCTGTGGAGTATATAACAAGCCTTTCAAGAAGAAGAGTCTTTTCGCGCTTTCCAAGGAGAACTCCAGAACAGTCTTGATAAAATGTGCCTCTCCCTAATATTTTTAATTAAAAAAGCCAAAGATCAAGAAAACCACACTCAAGATTTAAACCAACATACCCAACGTGCGTCGAGCCAGCTCCCTCGCAAACAGCAAGTTAGCGAGCTTGCTCTGCGCGTACGCGGCGGCGGCGTCGTACTTGGCGCTGAGGTTGAGGTCGTCCTTGTGGATGCGGCCTTTGCGGTGCGCGCTGGACGATACGACGATTATGCGCGCTGGTGCTGACGCCTGCAGATGTTATTAATAAGTAAAAGTTAAATTAAAATTTCGTTCATGGATATTTATAACTAGCGGCCGCCCGCGACTCCGTCCGCGTGGATTTCTTTTTTTCGAAATAAAAAGTAGCCTATGTTCTGTCTCAGGGTCTAAAGATTGTCTGTACCAAATTTCATCAAAATCGGTTGCGAGGTTTAAGCGGGAAAGCGTAACAGACAGACAGACAGACAGACAGACAGAGTTACTTTCGCATTTATAATATTAGTGAGGATTCATCGCCCGGGAGCGTACGGATATTGGGGCTCAGTTTTGGACAGATATCCATAATTTTCACTTTGCATACCCATGCGACACTTCGTCCATAATGCGGAGGAATCACGTTTAGTAGCACGAAGACTATTTGATCCTCCCTGAACAGTGCCTGCCTACACAAACAAGGAACCTCTGCTCTAGCAAACAGTTGCGCGTATAAGGCTGCGGCGTCGTACTTGGCGCTGACGGTGAGGTCGTCCTCAACCGTAATTTAGAAGAGTCTGAAAAACTTGGGAAATTCTTCAGAAACTTCCAACTTTGTAGCCGTACTTTAAATCCTGCTACTATTATAAAGGCGAAAGTTTGTAAGTATGGATGTATGGATGTTTGTTACTCTTTCACGTAAATACTATGAATGGATTTGAAAGAAACTTTACCAAAATATAGCTTATACATCAGAATGACACATAGGATATTGGAAATCGAAATCCACGCGGACGGAGTCGCGGGCGGCCGCTAGTGATAAATAGGTATTCTATTTCTTAGTATTTGAAATTCATGTAAATTCCCCAACTTGTAAATTCTACTGTACATAGTTGTACCTTAATGGTGTCGAGCAGCAGGTTGGTGAGCAGGAAGTGGCCGAGGTGGTTGACGCCGAGCTGCGTCTCGAAGCCGTCGCGGGTGACGCCGCGCGGCGGCTCCATCACACCCGCATTGTTCACCAGGATGTGCAGATGTGGCTCCTCGCATTGACCCTGTATGATGATGGTTCATACCTTGATGGTGTCGAGCAGCAGGTTGGTGAGCAGGAAGTGGCCGAGGTGGTTGACGCCGCGCGGCGGCTCCATCACACCGGCATTGTTCACCAGGATGTGCAGATGAGGCTCCTCGCATTGAACCTGTATGATGATGGTTCATACCTTGATGGTGTCGAGCAGCAGGTTGGTGAGCAGGAAGTGGCCGAGGTGGTTGACGCCGAGCTGCGTCTCGAAGCCGTCGCGGGTGACGCCGCGCGGCGGCTCCATCACACCGGCATTGTTCACCAGGATGTGCAGATGTGGCTCCTCGCATTGAACCTGTATGATGATGGTTCATACCTTGATGGTGTCGAGCAGCAGGTTGGTGAGCAGGAAGTGGCCGAGGTGGTTGACGCCGAGCTGCGTCTCGAAGCCGTCGCGGGTGACGCCGCGCGGCGGCTCCATCACACCGGCATTGTTCACCAGGATGTGCAGATGTGGCTCCTCGCATTGAACCTGTATGATGATGGTTCATACCTTGATGGTGTCGAGCAGCAGGTTGGTGAGCAGGAAGTGGCCGAGGTGGTTGACGCCGAGCTGCGTCTCGAAGCCGTCGCGGGTGACGCCGCGCGGCGGCTCCATCACACCGGCGTTGTTCACCAGGATGTGCAGATGAGGCTCCTCGCATTGAACCTGTATGATGATGGTTCATACCTTGATGGTGTCGAGCAGCAGGTTGGTGAGCAGGAAGTGGCCGAGGTGGTTGACGCCGAGCTGCGTCTCGAAGCCGTCGCGGGTGACGCCGCGCGGCGGCTCCATCACACCGGCATTGTTCACCAGGATGTGCAGATGAGGCTCCTCGCATTTGAACCTGGAGACCATCGTCGTTATTGTATACAGAGGTAAAAAACAACAGAACTTTCTCTCGTTGGAGCAGATTTGTCTGGGAAAAAACCGGAAGCATAGGTTAGAGAGATATATATAGATATCGAATCAACTTCCACTTTCAGGATTCTCTAACCACGAGTGTAAATCACTGTTCCATAGAAGCGTGGACGTTCATTTACCATTCATCTCCAGTCTTTTGTTTTCTTGACCAGGAATGGTGGCACATAAGCTGACCCAAGGGTTCGCGATCACTTTAATGATCCAGTTACACCATTTCGTGGCATGGGCGAAGCCTTAGGCTTCTACGATTTATTTGTTACTTGATTTTTGTTTTCATTCTTCTTTGTTGCATTTGGCACACCTTATATACATCAGAGCCACACTGGGGCGAGCTGGGGCGCTTTCCCCAATGTGGCTATGCCCATGTGCTGTACCCAGTGTGTATTGATATGATACCTACTTCCACTTTACTCATTGAGGGTGTTGTCCATCGCCGCCGCTGTTCACTTACGGCCTACCTTATAGTAAGCGAAGTATTGCGTATGGATGTAAGTGACACCAGATAAGAATCACTTGCGCGTGAATTGTCACCGACTATCGTGTATTTATGTGCTCACCTCTCGACGAAGGCGCGTACGGAGGCGGTGCTGGCGAGGTCGCAGGGCCGGCAGTACACGTACTTGTTGTGCGTCTCCAGCACGATCTGCCGCCGCGCCTCCTCGCACTTCTCCATGTCGCGACACGCCATGAACACCTGGCATACATATCATCATCATCATCAGCAGTAGTCCATTACTACTATTATTATTACATACTGGACGTAGACTTCCCCAGGTGGGGGTGATGCCTGAAGTCACCAACTTGGGTTGACGGGTTGGTAACCGCAGCAGGTAAAGGTGGACGATAAAACATAAGAAAAGATGCTGTCCACCCCGGCGGTTTTAGGGTTAGGCGCGGTTAGGCGACGACGGCCTGAGCTACCCTGATAGTTCGAAGTTTACTTAGTCGTTGAGAGCGCCGTAGAAATCTCGTCCAGGGCGCTGGTGGAGTTAAAACCGGCACTGATCCCCGGAATGACTTGTTATTGTTTAAGATTTAGTCTACAAGGAGAAACATAAGTCAAAGTTACAAGTAAAGACCTGCAATGAAGCCCACTGAAATGGAGTTGTTGTCAACTCGACACGTTCGAAAATCTGAAATTAATATACTATTATAACTACATCACTCAAACGGCGATTAGCTGCGAATTATTTTAAAAATTTAATATTAATGTCTGACACTTTCATCATTGGTTTAATAAGCGACATTTTGTTAAAAAAAAAAAAATTTTTGTACCATCCAAACATGTGTATCATCCACGAGCCTACGATTTATTGTCGTACCTAAAGGTGGAGACTTGTTATTAGCATAGTTGTTTTATATACCTTAAATATAGTTCTATTTGCTGTTAGTCTTCCTATCCTATCGACCCCGGAACTTTCCGGGTGTGGGTCCCATTCACGCTGAGATGATAGTAAATTTTATTTTTAGAGGTAGTTGTCGTCAATTTAAATTACTAATAGGTATATGTTGTCAAATAGGGTGTCATAATGTTACCTAATATGTTAAAGTATCTTACTAGCATCAATATTACAAACTTCGAGCTTAGTTTGGGGCTAGGCAATTGGTGGGTTAGTCCCATGATTTAATTTATTTCATTTATTAGTTACCTTAGCGCCCCTCTGCGCGAAGTCGTAGGCGGCGGCGCGGCCGATGCCGCTGTTGGCGCCGGTCACCACCACGGTCTTGCCGTCCGCACGCGCGCTCTTGTCGTACCGCGGCCCGCCGTACATGTCTCTGACATCACATAAAAGTACCTAGCTCTAGTAAAGTCTTGGTGTAGGAACACACTATGCGGAAAATGCGACCGAATTTACGCAGCTGAATTTACGTTCCGTAGTGTTAATGATATGACACACTATGCTGAAAAAACGTCGCGTAATTTTGTTTAGAAAAAGCATTGCCGTCGAAGTTCAGTCGCGTAATTTCGGCGAAATGTACTCCAACACTCAAAGAAGTGTGGGTATGATAAACAACGAGGGAGGCAGGGAGCATAATAAACAGAATATTTAATTACACCAAGATTATTATACATAGAATTCGAATCTACTACTGATATTAGAGAAAAGGTTAGATTCATCATTGTAGGTAGTTCAATAAAGCTTAATCCAATAAATACCTAAAGATTTTCATCAAATAAGGCAAATAATTAGTAATTAAACACAAACATTACGTGAAGAATATAAAAAGCGTAAAAAGGTAACTCACTTGAACAAGCACGCCAGCCCTGCGCCCGCGCAGGTCGCGCTGAGGATCGTCACCGGCAGGTTGGGCACCCACATACCTGACGGTTTAAACTACGGCTTTTAGACATCACTTCAAGGATTCGCGCTTTTTTATAATCCAACCCTTGCCGTCTTGCATTTGGATTTAAGAATACCACCAACTTATTCACTTCTTTGTATTGTAAATAAACCCATATGAACATTACACACTGATTTATGGCGGGACACTAAAAATACCCCCGGGTACAAATCGAATAGGTAGGTACCCCCAGTTAAAACTGAAAATGACATTTCTTTTTTTTTCATTTTAGCATCGAAATGTTAATGACAAGCAACAATTGTTAATATGCCGTCCGAAAGAAAATTACGTTTTGTTTTTCCAATTTACTTTTTCACAGCTCAAATTTTTAAGCTATTTAAAAATTATAAGAGCACGGACGAGTAAAAAAAGTATTTACTAGAGAAACTCGCAAGATGATACTCAAAGTACGTATGATGAACTTCAGGTTAGCTAGAGGTATAGGTCGGAAAAATAAAAATTCTTGATTATTTTCCTTATTTTTTATATTATCTTCGTTTAACTTACATTCACGTGTAAGGCTAAGTGGTGTCGTTATTACGTATCATACAGTGCGCAACTAAACACAACTCACAGACCGGTACCGAGGTGGGAGCATGCGACGGAACTGACGATGGATGGACTTGGGCTAATGCTCAGGAAACATACATATTGGACATAATATAAATAATATCCTCCCAGTCGTTTTGGCAACGGCGGCCTATCTTTTACGATCAGCCAGGTACGCAGGAAATGCCACAAGCGCGTGCGCAAGCACAGGTGCACTCCCTAACTCTCATAGTTTGGTGGAACTTGGTCAGCAATCTGACACGAACGTGGAGAGATTAGGCATAGATAGATGGACATAGTTAGAAATTGATCATAAGGATGAAGCTATCGTATGGTATGGATCTGAATACTGGGCCGATAACGAAAGGTTAAAGAAATTAAAATAATCGTAACGTCGAGATTTTTTTGTTCAGCAAAGAAATACTTAAGGACATAATCCCCCATCTAGGAGAAGCCTACGTCCAGAAGTTTACTCCAACAAGCTGATAATGACATTATGGTAGTAAAATAATTATGTAAACACGAGTAATGAACTTGCCAAATACTGGTTGTAGAGGAAAAATATATGTAGCTTTCTATAAAATGTTTGTAGAAGGTTCATTTTCCTCGAGCAATAGCCACAAATCGAAATCGACGAAAAAGTACATCGTAACATTAATAGGAACATGAAGCTTAACGTACTACCCGCAAATGATAACAAACGTGATGTCCGTCACACATTCCGCATAACAAGTAACAGAACATTTATTACCACTACATATTTCAGTCTGCCCGAACGGAAGATTCAGTAACATAGGTTTTTACTAATGTTGTAAACAACTTGAGTATTCGCGTCGCAGTTTTGCACACTCTACTCGAATTAGCAAGACTGAATAAAATGATTTTTCTACGTAAAGTATGAACAAACGTACGAATAGAAATGAAATGTAAGCGTTTAATAAATAAACCATAAGTGTGCTGAAGGACTCACTTGTCTTCGTCTTGTCAAAATTGGTCAGGACGTGTAATTATCCAATTGAAATCAAACACTCCTTTGTTAGATCTTGAATATCCAAGTTGTTTACAACATTACTTATTAATTGAGCTGGCTAACATCGGCTTTATGCAATAGGGCTATTTAATTTACAAAAATATAAAACTTTGTTCATTACATAATAATCTATCTGGTATGGGAACACTTTGTTAAAATATGCAAACACAAAGTAATACAAACAACTACATATTTGATGTGCCTTGTATATTTGTTAAGTACAATAAAACAATGGTTGGGTTTAAAGCAGTTATTGCCTAACGATATCACAACAAAACGAGTATAAAAAAAGCTGAATGTAAAAATATCAAAATAAAAATATTTAAGTAGGTACCATGTATATTTAAAACTAACAATAATAAAAAAAAACATAATCACAAGTTTAATACAGCGTTGAGAAAAATACGTAACAGTATCTTTAGATACAATGATTTAAATTAAGTATGCTTTGCATCACATGAAAATCGTTGAATACCTAAGAAACATACAATTTCTATCCTGATAAAACATTCCATAGTTTAAAATTTAACAGATATTGTTTTTGACAAAATTGTAAATTAGAATACAGTTAAAATGCTCAGATTTTGCTAAAACGTAATTACAAAATAGAAATGGCGAGTCTTAACTCTTACCCACCCCAGCTAGGATTAAACCGTCAACTTTGCGGTTGCGTCGCAAGAGATTCCTAACGGGGTCGGAAGCTTCAAAGGTTTTCATTTACATTTATTTAACATATGTAAGATTACTAACTACATGAGTGTGTTGTATCAAGATCGAGTGCTGGGGTGCCATTGTGCGGGAAGATATCTTATTGCTGTCGCTAACAAGATCTCACGACATATCTCTCACATTCGACAAAGAGGCTCGAATTTAAATTAAACAGGAATATGCTAGATACATACAAATTCGGGTTCGGCGGGAATATGATTTGAATAAAAAGTTAATAATAAGTATTTATTGCTCCATTCATAGTCCGGTCAATTTAGACATTCGAAGTTACATAAATTCCCACCTAGCTGAAAATCGGTAAGATTGTTTAAAATATCATTAAAAACAAAATTTGAAAGTTCCCCATCTTTCCCCTGTAAGGAAAAAAAAATATTCAAAGTCAAAGGTCCAAAAAAAGAGTCTTTCGCGATTTTCAGCAAAACGGTAAGTTTTATCATAAAAATACCTGAGACAAAATTGTAGATCATAAAATTATCTACAAAAAATGTATTAATACTTTTTTTTCTACGAGCCACCGTTTTTGAGATATAACGATTCTAAAAGTTGCAGAAGTTGTAATCGTCTTTATATGCACACGTTTCCTCGCCACCTATGAGGTAGTGTACTCAGCGCAAACAAAAACAAAATTTCATTGAATGTGCTGAAGTTTTTAAAAATAGTAAATCTACTCGACAAGAAATTATTACTAACGGCATTCGCTTTCTTCTTTCTATGTACGGAGCTCCTAAAAAACTACCTGCTTAGATAAATATAGATATGCATGTTTCGTTAAAAACACCAAAAGTAAAAAACAAGTACAATTAGCTTGTCTTCCTCCAACCTCAGTTGCTGCTCATCAACATCTTTTTAGGGTATATTACCAAGTTCAAGTGTGGCTTGGTTATCAGCTGGACCCTACAGAGTGGGGTTGGAAGTTGGTCAACAATTTATTAGAACCAGTGCACACTTTACTTCCACCTGCGCCGGAAAAACTGCTGATGAACTCGATTTTTTGCAAATGCAAAAAGGGATGCAGTGCTAAATGTGGTTGCAGAAAAGTCGGACTGTTCTGTTCTCCGGCATGCACACATTGTCAAGGCCAGTTGTGCTCTAATATTGAATCACCAACAGTAGAGGATCCGTTTGATTCCAACGAGGCAACATGCGATACATCGCTATTAACGCAGTTTTCATGCACTCAGGATGAAGATGAAGAAGAAGAACAAGAACAAGAAGAACAAGAACGAGAAGAACAAGAACAAGACGAACAAGAACAAGAAGATCAAGAAGAAGAATTTGAAAGTTACGACTCGGACGATTAAATTTCTCTACTTTTTTTTTTAACTTAAATTGCTTTTATCTTTTCAATCTCTGCGAATATCCATTATTTTTCAATAGTTTCAAATTAAACAGGATCAAAACTAACCGGTGGAATAGGCCTACTGGGGAAACCACGTTAAAAAAACGCGCTGAGTACACTACCTCATAGGTGGCGAGGAAACGTGTGCATATTAAGACGATTACAACTTTTGCAACTTTTAGAATCGTTATATCTCAAAAACGGTGGCTCGTAGAAAAAAAAGTATTAATACATTTTTTGTAGGTAATTTTATGATCTACAATTTTGTCTCAGGTATTTTTATGATAAAACTTACCGTTTTGCTGAAAATCGCGAAAAACTCTTTTTTTGGACCTTTGACCTTGAATATTTTTTTTTCCTTACAGGGGAAAGATGGGGAACTTTCAAATTTTGTTTTTAATGATATTTTAAACAATCTTACCGATTTTCAGCTAGGTGGGAATTTATGTAACTTCACTCTTATTTTTTGGTCTAATTTGACCGGATTATCAAGATAATTAATTGATACGCAAATGCCATATTCATAAACAGTTTTGAGGTACAATTATTAAAATTTTAGCTATTTTCTCGGATGCTATCCAATGGATCATCTTATGTCTGATTAATCAAATAAATTATATGCTTCTATACAGGTATTTATTTGGTTTGGGATAAAATGGCTACTGGGCAAAAAGCAAACGTTTAACATCTTGATAAAATAAAGATAGCAACAACCTTTTGTGGCTTAATATGAATCTGTTGTACCTACTATAAAACATTGAAATAAAACTCTTACTTTAAGCACAGATAACATAATACTTTAAGTAAACAACATAATTAAAGCGCTCGTTGCTTTAATGAAGCTTATTCATTTATTTTTATAGAATTTGGTTTAGGTTTATTTATCTATTTTATTTCATGAGGTTTAGACGCTTCTATGGCGATTAAACAACTTATTTTTGTTTAATTAACATCCTGAAAATGTAACAAGAGCATTTCCTATTAATCCCAATCCTGCGAGATATGATGCTTGTATAATAAAACAGTTAGTAGAGTACAGAAACTTGTCGGGTTGTACCGAGCCGCCCCGCGGGGCTACCGATGCCGTATCGTATCTCAGTTCGGGACTGGAACTCGCATATTGAATTAAATATTTGTATTGACTCGCCCGCTCCGTAACACGTGACTAGGAATTGTGCGTCTTATATTTATCGACCGGAATTCGTTAACATTACTCGTACCAATATGTTTAACATTTTTAACTCAAAGGTTTTAATCAAATAAAGTAATTTCATTGTTACAAAGTACAACGTTGGAGCAATAAACTTATGTTTTACTTTATAAAGGAGAATCTGTAAATTTGTAACATTAGGAAAGGATTCTAAACATTTTCTCTACAAAACAATCTTATATTAATCAATTTGTGCAGTTTTAAGAAGTTTGTAAAGCATTAGAGATCATGGGTTAAAAAAGCGATTTTAAATGCACTGATTTTATCACCGAAAATAGAACATATCGTATCTTCTAAAGACTAAGAATTAAATCGTTTGGAAAGTTAATCTCGTTATTTATTAATTAGCGTAGATCGGTATAAGAGGACACTAATCGACAGCCATTATGTTAGTTGTATGTATAATAACACTCATATCACATGTGCTCCCTAAGTAGTGCAAGCTTATGCTTATGCACCGGGCGCCTGGCTCTGCTTCGTCCAGACTGACGAAACATTACATATCTGAGAATATAATCTATTAATTTAGCATAACATTTGACAGTAGGTATCTGATTAATTTTAAGAATATATACATATTTTCACATATACTTAATCGAAAGCTAGATTTTGTAGTCTATACAGTACTATATACAGGTAAAAATATTATTCTGTTCTTTTGAAGTGACTTGTATGGCCAGCGCCCGGTGGTCTACACTGTAACAGCCCGCAGGGCAAACTGAGGACACGCAGCTTCTGCGTGCCCACATTATTCATTCTACTTAAGAATAGGGGTTAATCCAATTAACAAGCAAATCAAAGTCTTGATACTAGAGATATTCTTAACAAGCTTGTGATTAGATATTCAAATTCATAACAAAATTGTGTATATATATTTTTCTTTAAAATGACTAAGTAAGCTAAAGTTTTATATATCTATACAAAACAAGTACACAAACCATTATGGGAATTTCAGGCTGTTTGTTATTAACGAGGTAAAAAAATGTTGACAAGACCTGGCAAGAACACAATTCATAGTCAAATCCCTATGTTTCACCAATACCAATACTTGAGACTCATAAACGCTCCTCTCATAATTATTTACATAAAGTTACATTCACAATTGTTCCCTTAGGTTAGTATCTACATGTCGAGTGATATTACAAGCTAGGTTTGCTAAAAATCTAAATGTTTCAATAGGGTTGATCCACAAGGGTTGGAGTGGGTACTTAAATTAACAATGTCTTGAATTGTGGATTATAAAATTGTGAATTTATTATAAAATCTACAGTATTATAACAATACTAATTCATCTAATAATTATATGATATACCTAGTAAATTATTGGTAAGAGCCAAAGATAAAATAATTCAAGACATTGTGTTATTCAGTATCAATTTGCATTAAAATTGTGTGCAGTACAAAAGAGCATGATGACGTGTTATCAAAAGTACCGTATCTACTAGTAAAGCGTAAAATATTATTGTATCTTAGACTTGAGCTCGCCCGGGCGACGTGCGGTCGTTCACGAGTGCCCAGCACGCTGCTACTCACATCCTCACATCAAATAAGAGTGCGGGCAGACAAGGCATTTAAGTTATTGAATGTCTGTGGAAACATGATTCGATGGTTTCCACAAGAGAAGCGACACATAAGTTTAACTTATGTATTATGTATTAAAGTTGCAGTTACAGAAGATTCATATTTATCAAGATTTTGAGCCTTTTCTGGTAGAATACTGATACAAATAATGTGTTAGCTTGAGAATATGCATTCAAAGGAGTAATGTTAATCACATTACCATCATGGATATTCATTTACAGAAGTATTTCTAAGTTAAACCTAATTTATTAATTCTTTAAAATAAATTCCAGACCTATAAAGGTAAACTCAGGACTAGTTTCTGAAAAGTTTTAAAAACAGGGTAATGAATAACTCACATTCTTATTAGAGTTTCATAAACTTTTTATAAAAGTTTACAAAGTTTCCGTTTTAATTAAAATCAATTATTGTAAATTACTTGAGGGCCAGTTATGTTTTCCCTCAATTGATAACATCCGATTTTGTCTTCATAGGAATGTAAACCCTGTTGAGACATTAAAATAGAGTATTCACATATATTATTTCTTCAGAATCATTCCTTTTAATGTTTCTATTGGTATTAGTGCTAAATAAAAATATGCCAACTTTGACTGAATGATGTTGACAAAAATAACTCATCTGCAGCACACACTAAAGTGGGCATAATATGCCTAAGTCTACAGGGTTTGTGCAAAACCCAGCTTCACCACACTATACACATAGACATAGTTCCAAAGGTGCACCAAAAATAGCAATTTTCTGACTATTTCTAGTATTTTATCTTAAAATTATCTTGAAATCAAAGGATTAGTTTATATTTTGCCTATGTGTATATGTTAGAGTCAGCTGTGTGCAGGGTATAACTTTCCAATGGGACAATGCATTCCTTCATTATGTCAGAGTGTACATCTGAAACAAAACACCAAGTTTCAATAAACGTTTTTTGATATCCCTTTTCCCAAGTTTTTATAAGTCAATATTCTTGATTGAAGATGCACATTAGGATTATCAGAACTGGCTTTCTTTCCCATGTATACTCTGACATGTACCACACCTTAAGCTCAATTAAGCGTAGTAGAGAGATATGACTTCAAACTTTGACTAGTACAGTTATTAATCACATAGAGTTAGGATTAACTCGGTTTAGTGTTCAGTGTGGTGGTGCTCTTCGACTTGGAGTCGTGCGGCGGCAGCGGGCGCGCGACGCCCACGCGGACGACGCCCCGCGGGGCACCCTTCAGCGCCTGCACCGCCTGGTCCAGCGTGGCGTTCTTGATGCTCACACCATTCACTGACATCACACGGTCTCCGGGCGAGATCTCGCCCTTCTTCTCAGCAACTCCACCCGGCACAAGGCTTCGTACCACAATCACAGTTCCATTGGGATCTATTGGATCTTGATAATCGAGAATAGAAAAGCCCAGCCCTTGGTCTGCTTTGACCAGTTCAACAATATCTTCTCTGCTCTGCCACATTGCTAGCCCAGACACACACTCTAGGGATCGAGATTTTCTAGAATGTCCGGAGTGGTTAGTCAATGTAGCTGTACTGGAAGTGTTGATTGAGGTATCGGATTGCGCCTTGACTAGTGTGGTCAAATTATTTAGACTGCCCGATATTATCTTTCTAGCTTCAAAACCTTCTCTATCAGGTGCCAAATTTATAAGTGGCCGTGGACCACTGTCTGTGCTGTTCCTGGCACACACTAAGCGAACCCGATTAGGTAATTGCTTCAAGATATTAACTACTTCTGTGTGTGTTAGACCATGCAATCGGTACTCATTAGCCTCTAGCAACTCATCCCCAGCTAACAATGCTCCTTGCTGGCCAACAGGCCCATCCGGAAGTACAGATCTAATATAGTGGTGTGGTCTCACCTCTTGCCCACCTTCTACATCAACAGTTCCTTCAAGGCTTATACCGAGACCTTCTAATTTTCGAACTTCTGCTACAATTATCTCTTTACCATTGTCTACTTCAGTTTCCCATCTTTTCTTTATTTCTTCACCACTCACAGCTAAGATTTCATCAAGTCTCCTATCCAACTCCTCCTGAGTTGGCTCACTGGGTTCAATATCTCCAACCTCCAATATGCCCGAGTCAATAGTAGTATTCGATTCTGGCTCAGGTTCTATTTCTGTGATACTATTTTCTGCTTGGGAAGGCACTGGGAACCATGAAAGGGTTGTGGTCGATGGTGAAGGAGAAGACGGTCTTTCCTCATTGAATATCGCTAGCTGAAGGTGTTCATACTTTGGACCTCTCAAGTATCTCTCCAACACTAAGTGAACAGATATACCTGTATTTCTTAAAGTTTCCACAGCCTGAGGATTGCTCTTGTCTACCAGAGACACACCGTCTACCTCTATTATTCTATCATTAATTTTAATCTTACCACTCTGTTCAGCACTACTCCCCTCTATTATACTCTTAACAAAAATCCCGGAGAGCTCCTCCTTCTCACACACATAGCCGGCTACCGTGATGCCCAGTCCGTACACATTTTTATTCAAATCAACATGCACAACTTCCACTTCGGGTAAATTTGGTATTTCTACTACAGGCACAGTTATTGTTATGGTTGGAGACACCGAGTCCGCTACGATGGGGTGGTCGGGGATCTGCTGAGGGTTGTCGCCGATGACGCTGACGGCCGCCGCGACGATGTTCGCGGCGACGTTCGCCGCGATGTTGGCGGCCTCGGTCTGGCCGTTGATGTAGTCAGTGAAGGCCTGCGACAGGTCGTAGACGGCGCCGTAGCCGCTCTCGATGAGGTGGCGGTCCAGCAGCTCGGGGTCGCCCAGCAGCTTGGTGGGCACGAGCGCCGTGCCGGGCAGCGGGGCGCGCAGCGCGGCGGCGGGGTCGGCCGGCCGCGCCACCAGCAGCCGCACGGCGGGGCCCGCCTGCCGCAGCACCGCCGCCACCTGCTCCGACGTGAACCCGCGCAGGTTCACCGACCCGATCTGCAGCACGTGATCGCCGCTCTGCAGGCGCCCGTCCTTCTCGGCCGCGCCGCCGGGCAGCACGTACTTGATCACCACTCCCGTGCTGCGCCCGCCGACCAGGTTGAACCCGAGGCCGTTCCCGTCGTTGGTGAGCTCGACGACTTCCACCTGCGCCCACTCGGTACTCAGCACCATCGCGGTCCTCACCATCGGGCCATCCCAGTCGTTACGTGATGCACGCCCGTGACGCTCCGCCGAGGTTATGCCCCCCCGAAAGACACATAGCGCTCTCGCTTCGGCTCCGCACGGTTCACAACACTCGCGGATACGTTAAAAACTATTCGTACGCCTTAGCTAACGTAAAAATTTTGTAAATTAAATATAAAAATGACATTTACATACTTGCTGAATCGGAGACAGCGAGAATGTGGCCAGCTGCTGCGGAGTTTGCCTGATGAATAAATTCATCCATGAACAAAAATGTTCTTGAACGCAACACATAATCCAATTTGTCTGTAAGTTAAGTTTAAATAAGAAAAATCCATGCTCTGTTTTTAAACTAAAAGAAACATTCAAAATGTTTATTATTTATTGAAAAAGGTAAATAAATACGACTCGTGGGTAACTACTTTTCATGATAATAGATGGCGCTATAGGCAGAATAATAATATGACATTTACTGCTTTTAGGTAAAGTATTGCTTCAGAATATAAACAACAGGTGGCGGTACCCGCGTTAAATAAGGTAAAAATACTGCTTTTAAATTCTTTATTTTAGAACGTACCTCCCTACCTATTTTTTATTTATATGATATTTACTTTTGTAGATGTTTTTTGATACAGGAAAGCTACCACACAGTATTTAAACTCGCTGACTTACTATTAGTAGTTTGTAGGTACCTAACTAATGGATAACTATAATCTAATTTCACGATTTACAACTTTCAAAAACCGTATAAGTAGTCCATTTTGAACGTGGTCCACAGAAATAGTGAAGTATTTAATAATCGTGGATAAAAGTTATAAAGTAATTTTTGTCTTGCACGTAGTTCGTAGCACGTTCTACAACGTATAGATGTAGTTCGTAGTAAATGGTAAAACGTAGCAGGTACGTAGTCGTAGCGTAGTATGACTCGTAGTGATCGTAGTAAATCATTAACTTTTTTCTTTGGAGTAAAGAAAATACGGGTTTGTGTTGTGTAGGTATAAATAAACTGACTAGGGATTTTATATTTTTTAGATATTTTCCAGTTGTTAACGCAATTCCTATTTCTGGGTTTGTACTATTAACGTAATTATATTATTATTTGTATTATTTGACGACCCGCTTGGTGTAATGGTCAAGAAGTTGCCTATTACGCAAGAGGTCGCGGGTTCGATCCCCGCACAGGACAAACATTTGTGTGCATGAACATGTCTGTTTGTCCTGGTCTGGGTGTTATATGTATCTATTTAAGTATATTTGTAATACCACTGTTGATTCTGATGTCTGTAACACAAGTGCTTAAGCTACTTACCACGGGGTCAGATCAATGTATGTGATGTTGTGAAATATTTATTATTTATTATTATTATTTTTCAGTTTCTTTCTTTGTTCTCAGCGTAAGCCGGTATTTTAAAATTATGCACGGGCACGGTGGCCAAGTACAAAATTTTCTTTAATTATTCGTTATGTTGTTAGTTCTAGGTTCCTCCTGTAGAAAACGTCTAACTATTCGGCATGTGTTTAATATTGCCGCTTTCTGCATCGTAATATAGGAGTTTTCCGGAAGATCTAGCATGTCTAAGCTTTTGTGTAAATATCGTGGTATTACCCCAGTACTTGAGAGCACCAGTGGTACTATTACCACTTTCTCCAAATTCCAAATTCTTTTAATTTCTTCCCTTAATTCTGAGTATTTGTTAAGTTTTTCGGATATAGATTTTTGTAAATTATGAGTATTAGGGACAGCAATATCTATTATGTAGGCAGTTCTTTTGCTTTTATCTAATAAGGTTATGTCAGGTTTATTATTATTATTTATCAGTTTCTTTCTTTGTTCTCAGCGTAAGCCGGTATTTTAAAATTATGCACGGGCACGGTGGCCAAGTACAAAATTTTCTTTAATTATACGTTATGTTGTTAGTTCTGGGTTCCTCCTGTAGAAAACGTCTAACTATTCGGCATGTGTTTAATATTGCCGCTTTCTGCATCGTAATATAGGAGTTTTCCGGAAGATCTAGCATGTCTAAGCTTTTGTGTAAATATCGTGGTATTACCCCAGTACTTGAGAGCACCAGTGGAACTATCACCACTTTCTCCAAATTCCAAATTCTTTTAATTTCTTCCCTTAATTCTGAGTATTTGTTAAGTTTTTCGGATATAGATTTTTGTAAATTATGAGTATTAGGGACAGCAATATCTATTATGTAGGCAGTTCTTTTGTTTTTATCTAATAAGGTTATGTCAGGTCTGTTGCAGTGTATTGTTTTATCTGTGAGTATTGCTCTATCAAAATATAACTTGTGACTGGAGCTTTCAAGTACTGGTTTCGGAGAGTATTCGTAATATGGTTTTGTTTTTGGTGGTACGAGTTTGTGTTTGATAGCGAGTTTCTGGTGTACATAGTGAGCGATTTGGTTGTGTCGGTGAGTGTAATCGTGTTGGGCCAGGAGTGGGCATGCATTAATAATGTGTTGGATAGTTTCAGGGTATTTCTGGCATTTCCTGCATCTGTCATCATTGGCTTGTGGATCTTTTATTATATACTTTCGATAATTCTTTGTAGCAATAACTTGATCCTGAATTGCAATTAAAAATCCTTCTGTTTCAGGGAATAAGTAACCTAATGTAAAACACTTGTTTGAAGCCTCAGAATTGACATAGTTTTGCTCTAGGTCTTGTTTGTGTCTCCCATGTAGTTGTTTTTGCCGCCACGCTGTAAATCTTTCCTGCACTGCTTCATTTGTAGTTTTGCTAATTAGGTTTGTACATGATAAGTTGAGTGGTGTAAAATTATTATCTGTTTCGACAATACTCTTGTGCATCTGACTGGTATGTGCTTTACTGTAGAAGAAATTCCTGAGACTATTTATCTGGTTTTGCAGTAATATTTTGAGATCGACTAGCCCTCTTCCCCCCATATTTCGTTTAACATACATGCGTTCTATAGCAGATTTTGGATGTAGATATTTATTCCTTGTTAGCGACTTCCTGGTTTTAATTTCTAGGTTCCTGATATCAGTATGACTCCATTTAATGATTCCAAAAGAATAGGTTAAAACCGGTATTGCAAAAGTATTGAGGGCTTTGAAAAGATTTCTTGAATTTAACCGTTTCTTACACAGCATATTTACGCGTCGTATGTATTCTGTTTTTAGTTCTGTCTTTATTTTTGTATGGTTTATATTTTTATTCTGATTTACACCTAAATATTTATATATACTATCACTATCCATTGCTTTTATATTGACATTGTTTTCAAACTCATAATCCCCAGGCAATATTTTGCCTTTTTGAATATGTAAAATGTTGCATTTATCCAACCCAAAAGACATGTGGATATCTTTACTAAATTTAGCAGTTAGTTCTATCAAGCTTCTCATATCGCTGTCGGATTTAGCATATAGCTTAATGTCATCAACGTACATAAGATGTGTAATCGAATTATTATTTGTAAGATTATATCCGTTATTGGTGTTAGCCAGCATACTAGAAAGAGGATTCAGAGCCAAACAGAACCATAATGGACTCAAAGAGTCACCCTGAAATATGCCGTTGCGGATATTAATTGGACCTGTAGTTATTGAAGTGGATTTAGTTCTAAGTGAAAGAGTTGTTTTCCAGGTATCCATAGTGTTTTCCAGGAAAGTTATTATAGTTGGATTGATTTTGTATATTTGCAAGACACGAATTAGCCATGAATGGGGAACGCTGTCAAATGCTTTTTTGTAATCTATGTATGTTAAATGTAAATTCCTGTTATTTTTATGAACGTGTTTTAGAATAGTGGAGTCAATTATTAGTTGTTCCTTGCATCCTTTATGGTTCTGTCTACATCCTTTTTGCTCTTCAGCTATAATATTGTTCTCTTCTAAATGTTTGTTAATTTTGAGTGCTATGCAGGCTGTTATTAGTTTATAAATAGTAGGTAAACATGTAATGGGTCTGTATTGGGATGGGTTAGTTGTATCATTACTTTTGGGTAGCATGTGTGTTATACCTTTTGTTATAAATGCTGGCATTTGTTCTTCACCTGTTATAAGTCTTGTACATGTTGTTGCCAACAGATCATGTAAAACTGTAAACTTTTTGTACCAAAAGTTCTGCACCCCATCTATACCAGCTGCTTTCCAGTTCTTCAATCTTCTCGTAACATTGTCAATATCATCTTTAGTTACTTCATCAAATTCCATTTCGGAGATGCTGTTCCATCTATTTTCTTCTTCTTTAATCCAGTCTGCTTCTTCATTATGATCTTGATGCTTATTCCATAGATCTGCCCAGTAGGTTTTAAGTTCATCTTCATTGGGTACTAAGTTACTATCAATCCCAGGGTTTGCATAACTTAACGATCTGTAGAACACTTTTTCGTTTGATGTAAAAAGTTTATTTTGGACTTTTCTTTGCAGTGACTTTAAGTATCGTGTCAGACGATGTGCTTTAAGGGCAAGTTTTTGTTTTAAGGTGTCAAGAACTTCTTGGGGTGTGGTGTTGTTATTTTCATGTGAAGAGTGAACAGTGTTCTTGCGTAGTATAGCCTGAACTTTTGAAGTTAACTTTCTTGAGTTATTATCATTCATGATATAATGAGACAGTCTTCCTATATCTGCTCTAAGAGATTTTATGTCATTTTCAAGCCTAATTTGCCATGAAGGTTTTTCTGGCCTCTGTGTTTTAATATTGTTATTAAAAGACCCTACTTTAAATCCTAATTGCATGCTGATAACAACAGCACTACAATAAATAAGGGTATGTATGTGTTCAATGTTTGAATGTAAGTCAAAATATTTATGTAATATTTTTGTATTAAATATATTCAGTAGCTTATACAATTTCTTACCTTCTTGTAATTTTGGTAGCTTTGGTCTATTCTCTGGATCTAAATCCTCATATTTTTCTATCGTTAACTGTAGTTGTTTATGTAGTTCTAATTCTGTCTCATTTATTTCTATGTTATCCTGTTCCTGTGAATTTCTTGAGCTTTCAATGTCTTGATGAATTATGTGTTGAGTGTCTGTGTTGGTGCTAATTAGCTGCTCATATTCTTGGGTATTTAATGTCTGATCTATTGTTGTATCATTCAAGTGTATTGAGTTGTCTGGACTGAAATTGGAATTATTATTAAGTAAGTTATTTGTATTTAAGTACTCTGCAACTTCCTCTTTAATTGCGTCAAGCCTTTCTTGAGTGATGTACTTGTTTGTTATAATTAGTCTTCTCTGGTCAGCTACTCTTTGTTCCGAAATATGTGATAGGTGTGGGAAAGAATTTATGAAACTTTGATGCAATTTTTGTCTGTATATTGTAAAGTCTGTTTCCAGTCGAGTAATTGTAAAGTACGCCCTAATAATCGATTCATTGTGTTCATTTGTCCAGCTCATACGTGTTAATTGCTTGTTTTGTTGTGTTTTCGGTGTTGAAATTTGTGTGTATGTCGGATGTGTTAGCGTACCTATGGTATTGTTGTATATTTCATTCTTAACCTCTTCATAAATTTGGTCTATTGTTGTTTGTGGTAGCATCTTTTTATGAACAATCGCTCTCCGTTGATCTCCTACTCGTTGGCGACTAACATCTTTCATCTCCGGGAATTTTTGTATAAATTTTGCATACAAATGGGGTAAATAGGCTTTTGTGTCTTTTTCTAGTTGAGTTATTTCAAGGTAAGTGCGCAAAATAAATTTATTCATATCAGAACTCCATTTTCTGCGCGTACTTGTGCTGTTGGTGGTGGGTGCAGGTGAGGGGACTCTTGGTGTCCTCCGCACAACATCCTCCAACTGCATACTACGTGAACTTGATAATGTGGGCAAGTAGCCACATTCATCAAAACTATTCTGTCTGACGGTTCGCATGCTGTCACGTCCAGCGCCAGTTCCAGACGTGCCCCGGCGATCCCCGGGCCGCGGCCTACGACATCTCACAATCCGTTTATCAGGTTCTGGGGTACTGTCTGATGAGGAAGATGATATTGCATCTTGAAAAAACTGGGGAGATGAACTAGGTGACTGAAATAAACTATGGGTGGATGATAGTGGTGATGACGGATTGGAGTAAGTTTCGGCTGACACATTTTCGGGATAATCCCCAGCGAGGGCCCGCCTGTTCAGCTCCTCGCTGCCGACGGTTCGCATACTGAGACATCCAGCGTCGGCTCCAGATGTGCCCCGGCGATCACCCCCGGGAAGCGGCATTGAAAGTACTTTTTTACTACGTAACTCCATCATCATGGGTGTGCCATTGCCGTATTAGTCACCCGTAAGGTACATTTTATTCGGGTGTCCGCCCCCCACGTAGCTTAGATGGTCAAGCGTGGACGTTAGGTTGGACTTTAGGGGGCTTATTATTATTATTAATTATAATGTATTGGTTATGTTATGCTCCAGATAGACTGGGAACAGGGCAGGCAAATTATGAATGATGAATGATCATTATGATGTTATGTACTGTGTCTTGCCTGCCGGCCCAGAATGATAGTAAGTACTACAGCATTTCTTCTCGTGGGCATCTTGTGAGACGGGCCTAAAGGGGGCCATTATGGGGGAGGATCAGCAGCGTTCCCCCGTAAAACACAGACACGCCTGCACGCCTGCCAAGCGTGATGACCACAAAACGCAAGTCTTTCCGAGAGAGACATATATACACAGTCGGGTCATAAGTTCTGTCACAAGCTTATATTTTTGATTTTTGAAGACCGGCCATAAATTCTGCTACTAATTTTAAAAAAAGAACATTTATATATGTCGGGAATAGAAGAACGAATCATTTTTATACATTATTTGAATATGGAATGGACGAATAAAGACAATAGAGTCAAGGGTTTTTCGTTGCACCGCTGTTGTAACGCATGGAAAGTGATTTTCAATTTCGTACAAAAGTTGAAAAAAGCGTCCTATTTCTTTTATTGTACTATCAATCGATACACTGAAGTCTCAAGATTCCAAAATCGTAAAAGAAGCGGCAGACCTTGCTCTTTTAGGAACACTAGCGGTAATCAGAGCAGTGAAGGCGCCAAACGAAAAAAATCCCGTGCGTAAACAAAAAACGCTAGTTCTCCAGCTGTGGCTAAGCAGAACCAAACTAAAAAGAGTGCTAAATAAAAACCTGAGACCACGTGCTTATCGTAAGAAGACCGGATTTTTTCGAATGATCGTATAAAGAAAATTAAGCTGGAAAGATCCCGGGCTCTGTTACGACGGCACGCGAGAAAAAAAAACTGCAAAATATTTTTTTTGGATACCTTTTTTTTTACGATAGGTTTAAGTTATCACAAACAAAATGATAAAGTGTATGCCCACATCAGTGAAGAAGCAAACACGTGTATTTCGAGGGACCAGTGCGGTCATCACCCTTCCTCATTCATGATTTGGCTTGGACTCTCGGATTTAGGCATAACTGAGGTGTTTTTCGGTAAAAAAGGGGGAAAATCAAGGCCGTACTATATCAAAATACTGTTCAAACAAGCATAGTACAACCTTTTTCTTAAATAATAATCAAGAACAGACATAGGGCATTCAAACAGTGCTCCACACCGACTCATAGGGCCTGAAGCACGAAATACTGGTTGACGGCGCGCGGAATTGACTTCACCGGCATGAACACCGGCTCTCTTTTAGTCCACGTTTAAACCGATGGGATTACAAGTTATACCAATATTTAAAGGGGAAAGCCTGTACTTACCCTCACCAGAATTTGGTGTCTCTCCGAGCGTTACTGGTTAAATCAGCGAAAGAAAGGTGTATGAATGTGGTGCGTGCAGCGATGGATCACTGTCTTCGTAGATTAATGGCAACTGTCCAAAATTTGTGAGGACATTTCGCATGATGTTGGTAAAATTATATTGCAAATTTAATAATCTTTCTAATCAATAATTTTCTAAAAAGTTTATGACAGAACTTATGACCCGACTGAGTATATTGGTCATCTCTATCAGGGGAAGCCTACGGCTAGCGGTATCCAGGCTGATAATGTTATGATAATGATGAATGTTATGAAATAAGACACTTGGTAATTTGGTTAATACGCATTTATTGAAAAATATCGTTATTGGTACTTCTCGGGAACAAATACATCTTGTGGTTATGGGTTAGGTTTCCTTTCATGACACTAGGGTGAAACTTCGCCTCGTAATTTCGGCATTGTGTCATCTTGCATTTGAAATACATTGCAGGCGTATTCACGCCAATCTTCGGTCGCGTTTTTTTTTTCCGCCTAGTCTGTGTCTATGATAAATCTTAAATAAAAACAGGATTTAAGGTATCAAAATAATCGAAATCATCACGGAAAAAGCTCCAATTATATTTCTTCTTCATTATATTAGCATAGGAAAGAGGGAAAACTACACTGGTGAATAATCTAACATATCTATTATGATCATTTATTTTAAGCTTAAAAATTACAAAAATATAATAAGATATTTGTTGTTGCATAACAAATTTTTGTCTTGTAATGTTTCTATTTCTCCGTATTAATAAACCTGTGGGTAGGAAACTCATATGTACATAACTTCTATTGCAAGTCAAGTGGCTACTTCAGACTTCTTATACTGCGATGTTGTGAAACAACAGAGGTACAGGTGGTCTCCCAAGAGTGCAAGGCTGTGACATCCTTTCACCATCGAACTGAATACAAGAGGCCGGTTGCACTTTATTTATTTATAAAAGGTACACCAACAGTTTATACATATCACATCAAAATTTTAAACTAGGGAACAGTTCTTATGTTTGACGACCCGCTTGGTGTAATGGTCAAGAAGTTGCCTATTACGCAAGAGGTCGCGGGTTCGATCCCCGCACAGGACAAACATTTGTGTGCATGAACATGTCTGTTTGTCCTGGTCTGGGTGCTATATGTATCTATTTAAGTATATTTGTAATACCACTGTTGATTCTGATGCCTGTAACACAAGTGCTTAAGCTACTTAACACGGGGTCAGATCAATGTATGTATGTGATGTTGTGAAATATTTATTTATTTATTATTATTTATTATTTATGTATAAACCTTTTATAGGTGTACACAACATTGACCATAAATTTCTTAACACTTTATAGAGCACAGAGTGTCTTGTGTTTTCCCCTTAGGAAATGGTAGCTATTTCAGCTATCTGTTATTCACCTGGCAATTAACAGGTAACAGAAATACAGGAAACATTGGTACAATGTGAGATTCCAATAAAAGAATTTTAGGAAAGATCGTTAAATAATGTAGGCAAAAATACACTAAAACTTATAGTAAATAAAAATTATTACAGATAAGTACTTACTTCAAAATAAAAAAATTGGTAATAAACAACATAATGTGGCATCGTTACTACTTCATACAGTTTAATGTGTACTGGCCTGTCAACTACCCTATTATTTGTTCCTTAGAAAGATTACCAGCCCCATAACCATCCCAACTAATCCCAACTAATATTATAAATGCGAAAGTAACTCTGTCTGTCTGTCTGTCTGTCTGTTACGCTTTCCCGCTTAAACCTCGCAACCGATTTTGATGAAATTTGGTACAGACAATCTTTAGACCCTGAGACAGAACATAGGCTACTTTTTATTTCGAAAAAAAGAAATCCACCCGGACGGAGTCGCGGGCGGCCGCTAGTATTTAATAAAGGCACTCTATGCACATATTATTAAAACATAAAAAGGTTGTATGCCGCGCGTAACCGTGTGCTGGCCACATAAGATGAAAGAAAGAAAATTAAGAAAAATATCTATACGACGCCATTAAAAGCCGTGCGTGTCCTACAAATGAATTAACAATTATTATCAATTAACAATTGAAAATCAACGTGATATTAATAAAAACAGATCAAAATTCACGTCTTCGTATTCAGTATTCACTTCACAGGAGCCCGGCGGTTGCAGAGAAATGGTAAGTAACTGCGATTTTGAGTTGAATGATACAGTCTTTTGTTCTGGGCAATCTTATCATATTCTTATCAATGATTTAAGAGAATAACGCCGAAACACTGGAAATTTAACTACGTTTTAAAATATTACTATAATAGTAATGTTAGCAGTTTATCAAAGCTAAGAAAATTGAATAATCAATAATAAAATCACTTATTTTAGCGAATTAACTTTTACACATTATTTGGAAGTGTTTATTTATCTACTTCTTATGAATGTTGGAATTACCAACTCATATAAATAACAATATAAACACAAACCTTTGCTGAAGTGTTTAGGAAGATAGCTTACTTGTTCCATACTTTACGTTTTTCTAAATTAGTAAAATAAGAGCTAGAACATTGTTTATTAGTTAATTACAATTTTCTAGTAGATACAATGGTACATTTAATGTAATTTACACAATGTATAATATCATCCTTATAATACATATAATTATTAAGTATACAAGTTGGCTACGTAGGTACCTACCTAAGTATAATAACATTAATAACTAACAATTGACGACAGTATGTAAACACATAAATATGCTTTTTTTTCATCTATAGATACGGAATTAATGTATTTTTTAGCTATTGAAATACCTATTAATAAAATTTAAAATCCTTCAATGATTGATGTACGTTAATAAATAAAGCACTGACAACATCCATTGATCTGACTCAGAAGTAAGCAGTTTAAAATCCATATAAAATCCGGATTCCAGTTGACACAGTGGACTAATATATATACTTCACAAGTATATGATACATATTATGAACAGCCAGTCTACACAAAAATATTATGAAATTATTATAAAGCTTACCATTCCTAAAAAAAAGTAACATAACACATTTAGGTAAAGTTCTTACATCCGTCCAATTTTGAGATTATGTACCTACGAGAAGGTAATCTTAAGTTAGTATACTACATTGTTACATTAATATCTATACTAAAAATAATAGACCTTTCGAGTTTGTTTGAGCGTGCTAATCTCGGGAACTAGGTTCCTACTGGTTCGAATTGAAAAATATGTTTGTGTTGGATTGGACTGTCACCGAAATCCACGTTTATTATACTTACGAATACGAATAAGTCTAATTTGGCTTACATCTCTAAGTAAATTATGATTATGACGACCCGCTTGGTGTAATGGTCAAGATGTTGCCTATTACGCAAGAGGTCGCGGGTTCGATCCCCGCACAGGACAAACATTTGTGTGCATGAACATGTCTGTTTGTCCTGGTCTGGGTGTTATATGTATCTATTTAAGTATATTTGTAATACCACTGTTGATTCTGATGTCTGTAACACAAGTGCTTAAGCTACTTAACACGGGGTCAGATCAATGTATGTGATGTTGTGAAATATTTATTATTATTTATTTATTTATTATTATTTATAATTATAATGAGAAATCGAAAGAACAATATGATGAAACTAGCGGCCGCCCGCGACTCCGCCCGCATGGATTTCGATTTCCAATAGCCTAAAGCCTTCCTCGTCGATTGGACCATCCAACACAAAAATAATTTCTCAAACCGGTTCAGTACTTCCTGAGATTAGCGCGTTCAAACATACAAACAAACTCTTCAGCTTTATATATTAGTATAGATTTTCTCCATATTTAATTCGAAACTACACGTGCATGGTAAGGGGAAGTATCTTAATTAAGCATTACCACAAAATACTGCTGGTAATAATGGATATTTACACACTATACAGAACTAATAGGCATAGCTTTAGTATAGAAAAAAACTCCTGACTTCAGAAAATGTAGAGCATAACTCTACACAACGGGACCGTTAAGTATCGACAAGAACTTTAAATACCTAACTAAAACATGTTTCACTGTTCGTTAGCATTATAGGTATGTACAAAAACCTTGTCTAACACCAAATGCACTCTCCTAACTACCTTATTGTCATTTTTAATTACACATAACAATATGTCGTAACTATGTACATCAAGTGAACACCGGCTGTATCGAACCGTCCCCGCACCATGTGATTGTGAAACGCAAGTTTAATTACCCGGCGGGCGTCGACCGGCGCGCGGCCGGCGACTAGCGCGGCGAGCGAGCGGCCCCGGCGACATCGCTACATAGGCAGATGTAGAGCCGGCCGGGCGCGGCTGCGCGAGCGACGCGCCCCGACTGCGCCGGGCGGGGGCGCGGCCCCGGCCTCCGCCGCCAATCGCGACGCCGCGCGCTCCGCCCGGGGCGGGGCCGCTCGAGAGCCGGCGGGCGCCGGGGGCTCCGGCCGCCACTCTCGCCCCGAGAGCCACTAGAGGCTGAGCCGTCGAGTGGCGTCGAGTGCCGGTCGGTCGGATGTCCGCGGAGGGCGGCGGGTACTCGCCGTGTCCGGCGGAGGCGCTGCCCGAGCTGAGCGCGGCCGAGCTGGCGATGAGCCTGTCGCCGAAGTCGGCGCTGCTCCAGCAGAACCTGTCGCAGCTGCAGCTCCAACACTCGACCCCCTTCTCCGTCACCGACATCCTGTCCCCGATAGAGGAGTACCGCAAGCTGGAGCTGGCCAACAACCCGCCGTCGCCGTACAGGTGCGTGGATCGATCGGAGGGGGGGACCCTCCACCCGCTGATTTTTCGAGTGCCGAAGGTCCCGACGAGAGTGCTCGAGCGGCGCTCGTAGTCGAAGGATATAGTTCGGTGACGTTTGTTTGTGCAGGTATGTTGTGGCCGCGGTCAAGTGATGATGCGATGTGAATGTGTGACGCGCCCGTGACGACTCGACACATACCTACCGGTGACATGCGCGCTCCTTTTCATTAACTAATTAAATTCGTTTTCGTCGGAATATTAAATAATGGACTTATAGTGCGACCCTGCGGTACACCTCGGCAGCTAGCGACGCATCCCGCGCAATGATCGTTGAGGACAATATGCTTATGTATGTATATCTGCGCCGTGCTGCAACAGATAGTTTAATGAACCGAATGCATTTCAAATACCAAACTTAAATACCAAACCAAATACCAAAATTTGTGACAAATAAATCTAAAACCTGCAACAATTCAAAATCAATTCAAATAAATACAATTTAAAAAATAACGAAAGCAGTTACAATTATTTACAAATTTTAATAAAATAAAATTTGAATATACTTACACACTTAAAACCTTCGTATAGATGTTTGAACGTCGTCATACTTTCCGACTTTAAGCAATCATAAAACCATTTAGGCCTACTACGAAAAGGTGGATTATGTGAATACAAACGACAAATGAATAAATTCTACTTCAGGTGTTTATCAGATAGCTTTATTTGATTTTATAATTATATCAAATGTGAATAAAAACACAATACCTACGTCATTAAGTTAATCGGGTTAAGTAATTCGTGTAACAATTATATCAAACAATAATTTAATAAACAAACTACGTATCTACAAATAAAAACCTGTCTTCCAAGATCATAATATGAAATCAAGCAAAATGTCAAAAGTTTCCCTCCAGCAAAAAATATAAAATACAACCACGTCCAATTAAATGTTTTATCTCCATTTTTTCATATAGACGAATATTGCAAATTCATATCTTTTGATTAGCAATATCTTAAAAAAAATTATGAATGCGGTGATCTGTTCTTCAGGGCTAATAATATCTGCCAACATTAAAAATATATTTATATTTTACAAATATTAAGTAGGTACCTATAGTTCTGGACTAAAAGGGAAGAATATAAATTACTAATATAAATAGGTAAGTACCTACTATACAAGTGTCTTAGGGACTGTGTTTTTTTAGCGTTTAGCTTTTAATACTTGTACAATTATTATATTGCTAAATAGGTTCCGGTAAACTATAACATGACTCGGTTTTTTTGTATTATTCAGTTACTGTCGGTAAAAGGATATTTTTCTAATTTAATCTTAAATAATACAAGGACTTCAAATAAATAACTTTTTACTTACTCCACTATCTACATATCTTATGCATAGTTAAGTAAGTACCTACTGTATTGAAAAAGTGATAATATTGATAGAATTCCATCATATTTTATAATAAAGAGAATAATTAATTGATCATAGGTTAACATGTATGGTAAAAGGACAAATCTAGATTTTCAACAGTTTTTAATTTACGGAGATGAAATCTGATAGTTCTTTACTTTTGTAAGCTACTTGTAAACAAACTTCGATTGAGTAGTACATAACGGATTTATGTTTTAGGTAGCTAGTAATACTTAATATAAAATACTAAATATTTTCGTGGTGTGTCTTGTTAATTTCTACAGAGATATAGGCTTTTTCCTTTTAAAAAGATAAAGGACTAAAAGAAGAAAATAAGTAAACATTTCAAAATAGTTCTCTGGTTAAAAACTTAATCAACTCTACATTAAGATATTTGAATATTTACAAAAAACTCAGGATTTAGGTTTAATTTACAGCATAAATAAAAACAAAAATAAATGTTATTTAATTGTTTAGGGTCGTTTGATGTATTAAGAACCAAATGCTCCAACTAAATCTGTCGCGTACGTAGTTTTGAAGAATGAAGTATCCTTTGATTATTACTTTGATTTCAGACTTTGTTTTATAATATGGTGCTATTATCGTTAACATATAATATAAATTTTAAAGGTATTTCGACAAATGCTCGTATAAAAGGTATGAAACTTTGGCTCGATGTTTAAAAACTAATTTCCTTGGTTTATAAAATTCATTCATTAAAGATTGAATCCCAGAATTGAAATCTACATACACTAATATTATAAAGAGGGAAACTACGGGAAGTAGATACCTCGGGCGTAGGTGAAACCGCGTGTCGGGTCGGTATTAATTTAAAAACAGATTACAAATACTAAATTTAGACAAATATAAACTGTTTTCATCAATTGGTTATTTTCCGAGTCGTGTCGCGGCGGTATATTAAGCACTTTAGCGACGACGACGGTGCCGTGGCGAGAGGCCAGGACATAAATGTTTATAATTATTATAATAGCCATTTTAATCCATGTTGGATTTTATTTTATTGTTGGTTTTTATGACGAAAAAATGCGTTTCTTCATTGTGATTTAGGTACACATTTGCACAATTAAAACTATATTTTTACTTGGGTTAAGTCTCAAGTATCAAACAGTTCTTTGACAAATTATATTATTTATTTAAATAAAATTAACTAGTGGCATACTTTTGTTTAGTAATAGGTAAATCTTGGATTAAAAAATTAAACTCGAGCCTTATATGTATGGAAGAAACAGTATACCTACTCATTACCGTCGGGGCCAAATAAATCTCTATCTATACCTACTCTATAAGAATCTACAATAATACAAAAAATCTCATATTTCTTTTAGGTACTTCAATATTGATTAAATGAAGGAACGAATACCACTTTAATTTTAATACATATTTATTACATTTTCTAATGAAAATACGAGTAATAATTATTGAAATTGTTTGCTGGCCAGCACTTGTAAGGTCCAATATTTGGACATCACCTCACTCTTTTCATAAGGTGTGAGGTCATTTTGATAGGCTAAAATAATAATTCGTACTGCTTGGAACCAAGTAGGTACGTAATAATAAACACAACGAACGCAGAGGTTAGATTTGCGAAACTTCTCAAATAAAACTCAACGTAGCTTCTTATTATGTATAAAAAAAAGATATAAAAACGGTCAAATGTTAAGTAGGTATGTTTGTATGCTAATTTCTGGTTGATTGATTCTAGTAGGTAAATAAATACAAAGTACCTACAATAAGTAGTAGAGTCGTGTTCGGAGTTGTAATGGTTGAGAGAATTATTGACATTCCTTCTTAAACAATAAATAAGGACTTTCTATGGAAAGGTTAGGTAGGTATACCTACTACCAAGCGCGAATTTGATTTTGTTTCACTTAAAAAAGCCTGTGTGTCGCGTAATGTATGTAGTAAGTACTGTACCTACATACCTACTTCTTGTTAATTTACCGCCCAACGTTTTGAATGTACTCAAACAATACGGCACACCACACCAAATAACATTACTTAATTATCTTCAAAGCAATTAATTGAAAAAACACGACTTAATCAAAAGACAACAGCCCGAGCGAAACCAAATTATCCCCAATTAAAACCTAACCTAAAACTGTTGGCGGCGAATTTTCCCGCCCTGTCAAAACTCAATTTGTCAACTCAAACACTGTAATGGCGTCGCTAGGGTGTCCCGTTTTGACAGATAACCTTACCAATGAAAATATATTTCGTGATCGTTATTTCGTGTGGTGTAAGGTTCAAATTATAACGGGAAGGGTTTGGCGGGATATTGATGGGTCGGAAGGAGATTAAATTGTGTAAATAGGGATTAGGCAGATAAGCTGAGCATTGTTTGAAGGTGACGAGCTGGCGCCTCTGTGGACGGCTGTGGGTGGCGTGTGTGCTGTGGGATAGATGTTAACTAAATTCACTGTTTGAATTGCCTCCACCCGAATTAAATGAACCATAAAGCTAGATTGTGGTTCAGGACATTTTAAAATCCAAATATTATCTCGAAATAACTAATATGTTTATGTACCTATGTTTTTAAAACTTTGACTTGTCAGGAATACACGTAGTTATATTTAATGGATAAGTTTGAGCATTTGAAAGATATCTCAAAAACTAGGATAATACATTATAGTTAAATTCCTAAATTAAAATCCTATGTTATCGCAAATTCACTTTTTGGAAAGGAAGTATGGCACGAGTGCTGTGTTTCAGCATATCATGAGTCATTCATAACCTATAGTTTATATTTTAACTCAATATTTGAATCGTTACCTACATGAACATAAATATCACATACGCATAACATAATTCATATTGTTATCCATATTTTAGTGCGATTAATCTTGATCGTTATTGTTGAGATTGAGAAGAGACATGTGCACGTTTAAGTGGTCACGAAAACAATTAGGTACCAATTTTCGACTATATCTAACTAGTTAGTTGAAAAATAGTACTAATTTTTTCAGCATTGTGAGTGTTGTTGTGTCCAACATCTCTAACTGTAGCACCCCCCGGCAGATCCAACTCTTCGGGCAGCAGCATCAACTCGCCGCTGGGCGCGGCCGGGTCGTGCGGCATGGCGGCCAACCCGTACGCGGTGCCGCTGTACGGCGGAGCCCCGGTGCAGGGCTACGGCTGCGCGCCCGCCGACCTGCCCCACTACGGCGACATGCGCGGCGGCTGGTACCCCACCTCGAACGACCCCAGGTTTGCCAGTGAGTCGACGGTTCATTCTTACACGATGAGATGAAGATTGTTTTTCAGCCGTGACTCAATTGATTAATCTTATTTTGGGCACAATTTGAGACTGTAAGCGAACCGCTATTTGCTGCACCGACAGTGGTCTGCTCCTTTGATTCTTTACGATGCAAGGATTTGTGATATATCCAGTCAAGCTTCGGTAGCATGGCATGCGCAGTTCATGCTAAACAGAACGTTTATTTTAGGACCCCGGTACACTAATAATAATGGCACGAATGCCATAGTATTCATGCTACTTTGCGTCTTATGGCACGGTAAATAACAATTGTAGTTATACGAAACGTAATATCTGGTTCATTTTATTTGTAATGGCTCTGTGTTTTATTTTTAATGCTGATGATTATTAGAATCAGAGGCTATGTGATTCTAATAATCATCACGGTAATTAGATCTTATGTGAAAATACCACGTCGGGCGCCAAAACCTTTAAATCATTTCGATTCGATCATAATGATCTGGTTATTTTAATTATAATCTTGACGACATTTTTGCATCTGCAATCTGATAGGCGTTAGCCACTATAAGATAAACCTCACGAGACCAGCTCACAAAAAAGTAACTTCAAACAAACAAAATTAAATGCACTCTGCATCAATTAATCCAAATTACCGTATCGATGTCAATGTTTTGACAGTCCAAATGGCGGGCTCTGGTAACCTGACACCCCCCACTTCGCTCAATGCGAGTGGTGTCGTGTTCCATTCGCCAATTCGGCGATCAAGCGATACCTACCTGCCACGATACTGTGAATACTCTGGTGTTTGTTTAGCCGGCAGCCGGCTAAGGGGTGGAAGAAACACTTTTTTGTCTATCGATTGTTCTTGCGCGTCTTATGTGTGAATAGATATTTGATAATAACCATAAGTATTCTTTACTAATCTTCAGGCTTTTATTATTGTCCACGTTAGTTCGTTTGTGAATTGGTATGATACTAATTTTGCAAATAAGGCAAAAAGGATACCGATTACTTTCCTTACCCAATAATGCAGTTTCATTTTAACGTTCCTAAATTCGTTGCTTAGACCTGCGACAAATACCCAACGTTCAAGTTTAAATAGTAACAGGACGACATAATTATATATAACATTGATGATACAGACTTATTTATCATTTTAAAATCTTGCTTGCTTGGGGCTTACAATATTTTACTAATTATAGCGTCTTTGGCGGCATACTAATTTAACTTGATAGGGAAGACGGGAGCGGTAGTCGTTTCAATTCTCTAAAGTTTACACGAATAAAGAATACTTGGGCATCGACTGTGGGCACAGGTGTGGGCGTCGTTTGTCCACAACTCGGAAGGCAGTTTATTTGGATTACCTATCCAGTAGATTGTACCTACTATGATTGAGTAAATCAAGCTTGGGCGAGATACGAGTAAAATGATCGCTCTGCTTACTGTATATCGATTTAACCGTGGTCGTTTGTAGGCAACTTATCGGAAGCTCATTAACTATAATACACGATAAAGATCCAAATCATAGCATATTATGAATGTAAACAGATTACAAACATGCGTTTTTCTACCGATTATTGTTATATAATAGTCACTTGGTGTAATTGAGCAGAAAATTAGAAAGTTACGTCCGCATATTCGCACTTATGAGTCTTATTATGACACTTTCAAAGATTTTTTATTCTCTTTTATTTATTGACAATGAAATATGGTTTGTTGCGGTTATTGCGGGAGATTGAGGCTTTTGTTTTACATCTTTTGTTCAGCCAGGACAATGCCAACTCCTTTGAAATAATTAATTATGAATCAATCTAACTATTCACAACAATCGCGGCGTCTTGTCTAAAACTTACATTAATTGGCTCCGCTGGCAGGCGATTCCTTGTTCCAAACTAATTCGAGAGGGCTCTCCAAGCTGACCTGCTGACACCCGACACCACTCAGAGACAATACACACAGTCAGTCGACAGTCATATTGCTCGAAACCCAATCCGGATTCCACGGAGCAGCCCAGTAGTCTCGCCCGGAGAAAGTCCAAATAGTGTCGCGTAATGCGCTATGCCGTGCCTTGAATCAATAAATAATACGATGATTTACAAAACGACAACACTTTTGTGCATACGTATTACGTGATGATGCCTTCCCATCCGATTTCGGCTACAGGGACCACTTTACGACAAATCAATATAGGTAAATACAAACGTACGTAAGTATACGTATTACGTATTAAAGTAAATTCTAGTTGGTAAAATAGCAAAAGAAGCAACACAAAAACGAATTTCGGAAAATCTAAAATTTATTAGATACCTACGTTAAGACCAATTTCAGTACGTTCATTGTTCTCTGTTAAATCAAAATATATACTTTATCTTTGCAGCACAGTACGAAAGAGTATAAAACAACCGCTCCCGAGTTCAGAATTCTTTTATACAAAATGATAATATGTTAAAACTACACAACGGATTTTAATGCTGTTTTTCAAAGTAAATAGACGGATTTCAGAGGAAAGTTTTTACATTTTATGAAGTGAAAGTGAAACACTTGCCATATCTATTGTTAGATATCCAATTGAATAAGACGAGATTGAAAGTTTGAGCTACTTTTAATTTGTTTTACTTTGATAACCGAGTGTGTGCACAAGAACAAGATGTTTTCTTACCACTTATTGTAGTAAAATATTTGCACTTTACTTATTGCATTCTCTTAATGATGTGGACGTGCTTAGAACAACATTTAATATTAAATATAGATTTGGTATTATTAATATATAAGCAAATTAACGTGAAAAATATTTCAAATAACACTTAATTTATTTATATTAGCCGTTGTGTCGTATCAATATAATAATCACATAAGGAAAATTACGAAAAACCGGTTTATGAAACGAGAACGAACTCATGCAGAACATGTTTATTTTACGTATTGGCTACATATGAAGCTAGATTAGGTTAGGTATAATTTGCTTTCTTAAGTCCAGAAAAACTAACTCAAGAATAGAATTCAAAGATCCGGGCATAGTCCCACATTTTAAGTAATTCCCAGCCCTATCGACTCCGTCGTAAACATGAGTAATTTCGACAATAGTACCGTAATTTACCGTTTCACTAAAGTCAAATTACGCAAAAAGAGAATCCGCTATTTCAAGCCAAAATCACAAACCCTTTTGTAAAGTAACAATAAATAAATGACATGAATGAACAATAGCCCACGTTCCGGCACAACGGGATATATTTACGAGTGATTAGAGCACAAACACAGGGATTACGGCACGCTTCCGCACAGATAAGCATCTTCGAAAGCAGATTAAACGGTAAACGTAAAAACCTGTGCAAGCACAAAAACATGCTCTCGAAAGCTGTCCACCGAATTATTATGCCACTAGAAAAAATGTTACTAGAAAAAGTGGACGCGGAGTGCTACCCTGAGGCACGCCGGGAGTCCGGTACCTGGAGGGACAAGGGAGCGTGTAGGCACAGACAAAATAAGCAATTCCATCCGATCGGTCCCGTGTTTGTCCACCACTAGAGTCTTGGCTGAGTCAACACACGGGCTCACGTCTGCAAATAGCGTGAGGTCGGTGCAGTCGAAGGCTTTAGCTAAAATTATTTTAGTCTATTGCAGGGTTGTCGTGTCCATTATCGTACGTTCAACTGTACACAGGTCTATGTTATTTGGCCATCTAGTACAATATGTGTACTGCATAACTTATATTGTTTTGAATATAATTAGAGCGATAGCATGGAGAGAGATGCACAATGCATGTAATGCGTTTATTCGGTAAAACATTGATCTAACAGCATATTAAAATGTTTAAATTCAGAATCGATTCCTGCCTTGTCTGATCACTTTATGTGAGCTCTATGTGATATCGATTATTTTCTATAGAAATGGGTCTTTTAATCTTAAGCATCAATAATTAGGAATGCGGGTTTTTTTTTCTCGTCAGCCCTATAGAAACATGTGAAAATGTTTTGGCGTATGTAAATGCGGTGTGAAGGTAAAATGTGGTCAAACAACGCTCTCCACTCGATGTTGTTACTTCATCAAAAGAGCTTCTTGAGCGGAGTGTCCGTGCGAGCGTTATGAAACAACATTTAACACATTCAAACTTAATATATCTATTGGTACGAGAGCCCACGACCAAAACCATGTCTCATAGCAATACGGCAAAAACCCTATAAAATCGTTAGATTGTATGATTCTGAACCCGACTAGGTGTGTAGTAACGGTCGAAAGTGTAGCAACTGCGTGGGAGGCCATTTCTGCTGTGTCAAAAAAAAAGACGGTCAGATCAAACGCTACGCGGAAAATTTCTGATATTGGTATTTTCGAGTTCAGGATAATCGTATCTATTGATTTGATGAGGTTTTGGCCGTATTGCTATGAGACAAAAATTTTGGTCGTGGGCTCTCTTACTATATGCACATAAGGTACAAGCAGTTAGAACGTATTTTCTTTAGTTTAAACTTCTCAAACAGATTTTAATTTATTTTTTAATTATTTAAAACTAGCTTTCCGCCCGCGTCATCGCCCGCGTGGAATTCGGTTATATTGCAAACAATATTTTTGTTTCCCCACGGGAACATAATTTTTTTCCGGAATAAAATGTACCCTATTATTTTATCCATACTTCTAACTTTACGTCTGCAACAAAGCAATCGGTTCAGTAGTTACGGCGTGAAAGCGGAACAAACAACCTGCCTTTCAGATTTATAATTTTAGTATCTAAAGATTAAATAACGATAGATATTGAGACTTTAAAACTGCTGTTCAAGATTTAATTATCAAGAATATGTAAATGATACTTTCGGATAAAATCTACTGTTTTCTGATTAAAACCGCTAGAAAAGTCCTCTCCAAAAAGTAATTACCTCGAACGTCTGCTGAAACAGACTAACAAGTATTAATTACGCGACAGCCGCAAAAAACGGATACCTGGAGGGCGGAGTGTTGCCATACGTCAAAGCGTCGTGCACACGCGGTCAGCGACGAATTAAAACGGGGAAAAAATAAGTGTGTGGCGCGGTGTGTGACACACTTAGTGTCCCCGAGGCGCTGGCGTCCACTCGCCGCCGTCACCGCCAGCCGCGGTCTATCCAGCTCCGAGGGAAATGGGCTCGCAATGTTTGCTATTTCATTCCCACGGTTCACTGCGATGCTTTTAAATTGTCGGGTATTTATTTGCGCGGCTAGAGTGGCCGGACATTTGCGGTATGACAAAGCAGTATGCGATTGCGAATGAGGTTAACTCGGATTTGCGCTAACGGCTTTTCCTTATGTTGATCAGTTAGCCGCTTGAGTAAAGAACTTCTATGACTTTAGAATGGTCTCAAACAATTTTATCAACAAGGGCCTGCTCCATTACTCCTTCAAGCAAGAACGCACTCAACAATTAACCATTGTCGTAAGAAAAACATCCCGTTCAAAGTTGTTGCAGGTTCTATTGAAATCAATAAACACAAAATTAATCATCTTGCGTTGGTAATTTAGTTTGGTACATCAAGTACAGCTATAAGACAAACCCCACAGATAATAATGAGTTAAAAACCCCATCTGTTTGCGTTCCGCTTAACGCGATTAGCCGCTAGTTGGCAGCACTGCGGCAATTACCGCGTCATAGCAACGTCAGACAGTTCATGATAATCGCATTAACGCGAACAATCGACAACGCTCTGCGCAGCGCACCCCGCGCATAATGCACTATAAACGCAACCAGGGGTGCCGCTGTCATTATTATAATCTATCTATCTTCTATACTTATAATAAATCTGTAGGAAGGTCAATTCTGTACATTAAATATATTTTCAAAATAACTATCAGGGGGTGATTAGTGATCGATACTGATGCCAAAAATGCAATCAGTAAAATTTTTGTCTGTCTGTCTGTCTGTCTGTCTGTCTGTCTGTCTGTATGTTCTTTATAGAAACAAAAACTACTGGACGGATTTTGACGAAACTTTGTACAATTATTCTTTATACTCCTGGGCATATTATAGGATACTTTTCATCGCGCTACAATAAATAGGAGCAGAGTAGTGAAGGGAAATATTGGGAAAACGGGAGAATTTACTCCATTTTTTAAGCTTCTGTCGCGTGTGCTGCTTTAATGGTTAAAGTTACATAAAAATCATGTACGACGGAAATATTCTTCATAAAATTGCCTAAAAATATCCCTTAACAGCATATGTCTATCTTTCATGCTTGACTCACAATAACACGTGTAACATCCTGATCCAGATTGGTTTGATTGAACGCGCTTATCTCAGTAACAGCTGGTTGGTTCGAATTGACAAAATCTTTTTTATTGGATAGTCCACTTACTATTTGTCGAGGAAGGCTTTAAGCTATCTATAGTAACACTGTGTACGGAAACGAAACCCATGCGGACGGAGTCGCTGGCGGCCGCTAGTATAACCTATAATTTAAACGTTTAGTAGGTACGACCTTTCCAGCGCGGTAGTTAAAAGTCACCCTTCGAGCAAAGTCCGGGTTACGATTTCGGATAGGACAAAATGTTTGTGCCTTAATTTTTCTTCAGAAAATAGGATTTCAGTTTTGGTCCGGAATCGGAAGTAGGCGATGTTATGATAAACACTGCAGCTTCTCAGAAAGTTAAATAATACAATATTCCTCGATTGTGACAGATGCTTTACCATTGATCAATGAGAGATTTGAATTTCTTGAACTCTAATTTTCCGTGTAACTTTCAAATAAATTGTTTTAAGAAACGAACAAACACTTGAATGTGCTTGAATGGTCTAACTAGTTTCGGAACCACATTATCACCAGCCCTATCAAAAATCGCGGAAGGCAGCGACAAATTGTGCGTGCACAAACAATGCAGGCGATTGTCTGCTCCGGCAGGGGGCGCGGGGCCCGCGCTGGGGGACACGGGGCGCGAACAAGCATGCGCTAAAATAACCGAGACTTCGTGTGTGGCCATAATCGCGGGTGGGAATATTAATGACCTGCATAATATGTGATAGACGCTGCGAAATCGATGGCGGAGTCCCTATTTCAATTCCCGGTTTCATCTAAATCAATATTGGAGACACGGCAATATTACGGGTTTGAGATCTCTAATCCACATTAGGCCATTGATGCTTTGATCTCCAATCCACATTTTGGCAACTGATGTCCGATGTGAATGAATGTTGATGTGTTTCAAACATTTTGAAATGCAGTTAAAACGACGACTCAAAATCATAGTCCCATATTTAAATCGTATCCCCATTAGTTGGCTAGGTATGTAGGCTATAAATAACTACGAGAATGAAGCAAGCGATATCAAAATAAGTTTTTTTTATATAAACAAAATATTAAAATGTCAATCTAAGTCTAGTACAAGACAAACAAACGTACATCCCAACACCAACACTGACGTCACACCTTAGTTTATATTATTATGTGTTATGGTTCTCTATGAGCGCTTGCGCAAGTCGAAGATTATTATTATACCATGTTTATGCATCTAATACTCGATAAACTGTTCAAGTGCTCCTTGCGATATTTTGAAATGGAAACTTAATGATTTTCCTGATATCAAGTGCCGAGTTTCGGGGTCGCTGAATAAGAAGGCCAAGATCGTTACAAATTACTTAAACATCTGTATTTATTTGCCATGAATACATCAAGCAAGTGTATATCTAATATAATTTTGTAAATACACCGACTTGCGATTGTCTTAAAATTCTTAAAATTATTTATTATGGCCGCTTGATAGGCGAGTCGAGTAAGAGAATCTGTAACCTTCATAATAATAAAACTCCTCTGCAACCCTAAAAGGGAAATCTTCTGCGAAAATTACTTGAAAAAATTAATTACCTTGTTCCTATAAACTAAGAATATAATTAATAAAATTATACATACATAGTTTAGAACAACTTACACTTCCTTGAAGAGACAAGTATTGAATGGGAATTTATTTTGTGTGGTGGTCTCATACAAGAAACTTGTAGATCAGAAATGGTTCCTCTACGATTGATCTCTTTTTTCACATACCTTTTAATAGGTTGAGATTTGGATAAGGGAATGCAAATGATCCTTAGGGCAAATTTGTAATAACTTAATATTATTATAGCTATATTATCCCTAATGTGGTCAATTGCAAAAAAAACGGCGTACAAAACTGGATCCTTTTCGCGAGTTTGTTGATCGCACGTGATTGAAGTACTAACATTGTTGATGGGACGTGACCAACATACCGGTTGATTGGAAATTAGAAAAACTAGGTGTCACCGCCGGAGGCCCGGCCACTCAGGGAGTGACGGACAAACGCCAATAACACTTGTACTTAACAATATTTGTCTTACGGTGCGGTGTGAGAGAGCTTAGGCGACGCTGTGCAACCGTTGATTTTGGGGTACGGAGTTCGATCAAAGGTATACAAGTACGGTAGTTATGTTTAATGCAGAATTAGTTTTAATTTATTAACATTTACAATAACTACGAAAAAACATTATAGTTAGTACTTCACAACCTTCAAGAAATCGTTTAAGATTAAAAAATTAATATTGCCGGAGGACCAAATGTATAAGACGAAAAAATGACACCGGCATTAGACAGACAAATAAAATGTATCAACAGAAGATGAGGAACATACTATTAGTTCGGCATAAAAAAATTATGCAACCGCGCCAGTTTCAACACTTCCCAAAAATATTAACATAGCCTTTCTAAAAAGTTAGTATGAGCTATCAAAACACGTAGTAGAAACTTATTCAACAATGGAAAAACTAACACGCCCTCAGGACAACGTCTACTTGCTTTGTTGTCGTACTTCATCTGTAACCCAATCAACTCGGGTGCAATAGCCTTGGGCGCGAAATACGCGCACATTAAAAGCAATCATTACACAAATCAGCGGTTACTTGACCCTCGTGCGTTTGATGAGGGGCGGGCGGCGTGAAATTGCCCAGGGTTTGCGCGTGACGGCCGCTGGACCCTCGCGAGGGCCCCGGCGAGACCCTTGCGGGGATCTGGCGGAGTTACTAGGCGCGTGAGTTAACCAAACGTTTAAAATAACTGACTACTATCTAATTAAATTGATCATTGACTCAGATATAAACCAGCATGAGCACTGTAAAACCACGAAATCTGGTTTTTAATAAGGTATACAGGTAACGCGAGTACAGTAGCAAGCATCATAATTTTGTTTGTTTGGACATTTTGTGAGCCACTTTTTTTTAATTCAAAAATATTAAGTTTTGTAACTCGCTTCGTATTTTAACCAATTTGATCTAATAAAAAACACGGCGATAGAGGCAAAACGTTGTGGATCCTAACAATAATAAGATTTTGTTCTCAAATTGTCCCCGTACAAAATTCCTTCCTTCCTTCCTTGCGCATCCTTTTGAATCGTCGTCTAACTATCCCAATAATTAACATGCATCATCTATTATTTATTAATAATGTATTTATTTAGGTAAAGTATAGTTATTTTGTATATGTATAGTAATATATGTATGTATATATGTATATGTACCTATAGTTTTTTTTTTTATTTTTTTTTTTATTAGCACTACCTACTTCACTTTCTGATTTGCCCTAAGGTTGACTGGTAGAGAATGCCATGAGGCATTAAGTCCGCCTTTTGTACAATATTTTGTGTAGTACAATAAAGATTAAATAAATAAATAAATAAATAAAATAATTTCTGCCATGCAAAACATAGTTTTCGGCAACGTGTCAAAAAGAATACAATCCAACCGTATAAGATCGCATCATAGCAATATCGGAAACATACCATTAGTTACAAGTGCGGACAAGACCGTCCCCGGGTGGGGTCGCCGGTTCGATTACCGGCCTGTTTGTTGACAAAATATGCGCGTCGGACAACCGGGGGAGGAATTTTCTATGCGCAGTAATTCTCGAGAGCAGTGACATGCCTTGTTATGGCGACTCGTTTGGGGCATCTTGTATTTGTATGTAGATGTACGAAATGTAGGTACATGGACATAATTATTTTGACGTTTCTTTACCCATTTATAAAAAATGTGTGGGTAGGTTTATCATATTGTTCAAAAACCGAATTAGGTTATGTAGGTACTATTGAAGAATATAAGTCAAAGTAATCATCATAAATATCACAAATAAAATTAGTAACAAGTTAATTAGTTCAATTAGCTTACCTTACATCAGGTTTTATGCAGGTCGTCCCACTTCCATCGGTGATCGGACCCATGAAGAAACGCTATCTACCTAAAACAAAACACACTCGGTTAGTCACGTATGATCACATTTTGATTAACTCGATTATTTCCTAGATAACCAATCTCCGAGTTACTTACTGTAAAACGGGGGAACTCGAAAGCGTTTGATTGTAAACATCTGTTTACGTCTCATTTAACGGATTCGCTCCCAACGCGCCCCCGACAGCCATTCAGCACTAACTACTATTTAATTCAGCCAGAACAACGTTTCAATCAGATCAAGATAACAAAAATGTCCGGTGGTCCATTGACAAAGGAGGTCGGAGCGTAGATTCTTTTTTCAATTTTTTTTTCGATCGGGCAACGATATCGCATTTATGCAGCCAAAACAAGTTCGACAATAGACCGCGTAAGTAAGACAGAATGGGGAGTAATATTTTATTGAAAGACCCTTTTCGTCGGCTGAGTGTTGTGTAAATAGAGCGGGCGGTTGCCGGCATAATGTATGGAATATTGCTCCGTCTGCGAAGCTACAATGGAGGTTATGAGCGAGTTCGGACCGCGGCTGACGCGGCTGCAAACTTGCCATCGATTCCTTGTTGATTTTGCGTTTTTCGGACTTATTATGCCAGCTGGCAGCTAGGGATTACTTTTAAAATTCGAATCAGCAAAAATATTATATCAGATGCTGCTGGATTTTTAGTATTTCAAGGCGACGTACCTTCATTTATTGAAGATTTGATTAAGATGCAATAACTATGTACTTATTTTACATTATATTATCCGTGGTGCAATTTTAATATTCTCAAAGTACTTAATTGTTCTCGTATATTAAATGTCTTAGCTCTCAACAGCTCGTATTTTCCATAATTTATCTGAGTGCAATCAGTTCAGTGGCCGGGAGACGAGACTTTCCCTTCGCAAACTATAATTATTCCAGAGCAATTTTGTCTTTACCTGGGGAGGAGTCGCCTGTTTAAGTGCTTTCACAATTATTATCTTTAAATTAATGAAAAATTCTTCATAATTTATCGTTAGTATTCACGCTACATTAAAGTTTTTACATGGAGTGCCGGATACTACCAAGTACCAACATTGAAGGATGTATTTAATTTAAGCAAATAAAAAATTTTAATTAATCAATTTAGAAACAGATAAGCTTAGTCCAATACCGGATTTGAAATCTTTGAAAGGCGGGGATAAGAAAGTTTTAATTTATAAATAAATACGTTACGTCTTGTGATATCGCTCAAATTGAATGAAAACCATTGCCAATGCCGAGTATGTAAAAGGTTATCTACTACTTCCTAAATGAATAATTTATTATTATCATAAATATCTGAAGACAAGCTTTCACACATCATCATCGCCCCTAAAATTAACAAACGCATGCTTGCCATCGGGCAAACATAAGTTTTTTTTCCTGAACATACCTACATATTATTGATTATCATAGGTCTGGTTGTTGTACGTGTATAAGTTGACATGTTTACGAAAGAATATTCAAACAGGCGTACAAACCAACTGCATGAAGATCTATCCCTAGGTCTAGGTTTACGAGCCGATTTGGCTACTAAACCCATATTGATCGCGCGCAATTTTATTACAGTTGCGTAACTGAAGTCGATTCGAGATTTAATATGCGTTATTCATAAGAATTAAGGATACGAATCGATGGCTTATCATTATTGAGACACTATTATAATACGAATTATGCTCAGTGACGCAAATAGGGCGGTGCCAGCGGTGCCCAGGCACAGGGCGCAGACCCTGGAGGGGCGCAGAAATGACCAGACTTTCAGTTAAAACCAAAAAAAAAAGGGCCGCAGTTTTGTGAGCTCGCACCGGGCGCATATCAGGCTATTTACGGCACTGATTATGCTGCTGGTACTCTTGTATAACAAATCTGTCGCAAACCTTATTTTGTTTAGATCTAATGAATCCATAATTGTTCTGGTCAGATCTTTGGTCCTCTAAGGACGGAACAGTGTAAGTGATCGCTTTTTGTATGTTGTATGCGTGATATGTGCCTGCTCTATGTGGGCCGTATACCTGTTGTACCTACGTATGCGTGTTATGCGCCTGCTGTATGCGGGCCCATAACTGCTGTATGCGTATTATGTGCCTGCTGTATGGGCCGTGTACATATCTGCTGTATGCGTGTTACGCGCTTGTCGTATGCGTACCTGAGCGGCTGCTTCAGTTTCCAGGCTGATGACGTCGACGGGCGGCGGCATGGGCCACGTGAACAACATGGGCGGGCTGGCGGCGTGCGCGGGGCCCGACGCGAAGCCGATGCAGTTCCCGCTCGCGCAGCGCCGCAAGCGCCGGGTGCTCTTCACGCAAGCGCAGGTTAGTACACAATTAGTTTTTATTTTACATGCATATACTCGTTATTGTTCATTATATTCATCTATTTTGATACGGCTGCGCGGGAGTGGAATTCTCTGCCGAGATCTGTCTTTCCTGCACATTACAACTTGGGGCTCTTCAAGGCCAGAATAAACGGGCTTTTCCTAAGCAAGCACGCTCCATCGTAGACTGCATAGTTGTTTAACATCAGGCAACTTTGTGGTCAAGTGCTACCTTACTTCAAAATAAAAAAAAATATCATCTTAGCGCTTGTCCCAGTTGCATCCTCTGTCGTTGACTCGGAGCACGCTTCGACTTTGATCATGAATTGACAAACCTGGTTATTAAATTTACTCACATATAGGTACTCGTTATTATTCATCATCATCTTAACGCTTCTCCTGGTTGCTCCTCGGCCATTGCCTCGGAACCCAAAATACGCTTTGACTAAGATCATTAATTGTCAAGCCTGGTTATTACAGAACATAGGTACCTACTCGTCTTTATTGTGTAGTGATTAACATGTGAAGTGATTTACCTAACTCAATAGTCGGGGATATTGGGGTAGGCTCTTTTTTGTACAATACCTTATCATCAACAGGTCCACAAAGTGATACCTACTATGCTTGCTTGCCTTTAAAACTTACGTTATTTGAACATTGCTCATAGACGGCAGAATAATAGGGATGTTAACACATATCATAATTAATTTCACAACACTTTTCTTAAAAAAGAAGACGCTTTTTAGCACGTAATGTATTGGTTTGTTTTCGTTTATACGTAAACTTAAGATTTTTAATAAATTAAAATTATACAATTAGTTACTCAGTTGACTTTAAAACTAGTGACGTCATAGTGTGCTATTCCCATACAAACTTCATAGTTTGGAATCGTTTTGACAGTTAATAAAAGAAGGTCAAATGACTGGTGGTGGCAACATCCCTATTAGTTCTCTGCTTATCTTATCTGCTATTTGCAAATCTCATGGAAATCATGGGATATTAAAGGCAAGCAAATATCGGGACTTTATAGGATGGGTTAACAATTGTAATATCAGATGACAGATTTGAAAGATTTCCTCCCACTTTAAAAAAATCAAAACGGTACTTGACACAGAAAAGAGTCTTCAGTTTTTATTGTATATATGTAAGTAAACTGACTGCAATCAAACACAAAGCGCAACTCAGTGTAAGACACACCGCAGTGCATGCGTCGTTAGTTTCATTGCACTCGGTCCACGCCCGCGGTCACGACCACCCTAACTTACACTCCTACACACTTTAGAATGCAGTGGGGAAAGTCCGCCTATTATGTTGACTAAATAGCCGTCCGTTATGTCATTCTATGTCATTCTCCACAATCTTTATTTGTAAAATTACACTATTAATCCGCTGCAACGTTTCATTTTGTCGTGAAAGAAGAACAAACTAATAGGTGAACATTTTTTTTTATAATTTGCTATGATATATTGTATCACTTAAGTTGAGAAAAATTCACGCGGCACACAAATAACATTAAAAGCGGTCTGCAACCTTTTATTACACTGTGGGTAATAGAGATAACACCGCTAGCCAGGGATGATAGTAAAATTATCGTGCCCCTGTGCCCTAGGCAGAGCCTAGCGACCGTTAAAATAAAACCATACCGCCACCTACATATTTGTTGTAATTAAATAAATAAACTGCGTCCGCCTGCCAAGCGTGATCACTGTGGGCATAACCTCTGGAGCCGGCCTACACCTCGCTGTACACATTAACTGCTGTTGCAAGCTGATGATGATGATCAAAAATAGTTTTAATAATTATTTTATCTACACTAACATTATAAAGAGGAATAAACTCAAAAAATACTGGACCGATTTGGATAATTCTTTTACTTTTGGCTAGCTACACCATCCCCGGTGAACATAGGGAACTTTTTATCTCGGAAATATGGGGGGAAGTGGGGATATTTGAAAAAAGAAATTACGCGCGGGTGAAACCGCAGGCGAAAGGCTAGTAATGAAATAAATGTAGCCAAGGTTCATTGCTTCACTGATTTCTTCCTTGCACTGCGTAAGTGCCCCTCACTCTTTCTGCCCCCGTACAAATTCTTATTTGCACCATTCTCCGTAGGGGAGCATATTTGCCGATCATTTTACAAATAAATATCCGCTACCTGCTATCATTTGAGCTAAATATGTCCATGTGCGTATCGGCTGCATCGACGAAATGAATTATATGATTTATGTTACAATATAAGGTCGGTCGGTTTGTTATAAAATACTTAATAAGTAGGAAATGCAAAACAATTTTTACAAATAATTGAGTTCTATCATCTTAGGTATTTCTGCAGGAAATCACATGTCAATGTTAATTACCACTAGGTGATTTGCTTAAAATTCATCTAAAAACAGGAATATGAAATACCTGCTTAATTAATATGTGAAATGAACTTAATAAGAAATTTGCAAAAGAACTTATTAAATATTACAATCAGAGATTTATTATATTTGACGTGAAGTTCTGTGCAAATATTATTGCAAAACGCCGATAACCTTGTATCATCACGATTGGCATACAGACCATCGTTAGCACAAGGCTGTCTTACCCCGCACCGTGGGCGATATGAAGTCAAAGGTTACATTGTCGAAGGAACCTCAAATCTATCTTATTTAAAAGTTAAGAATGCAAAAACGTTCCTTGGTATTAAATTGCTTATCGGTAGTTTTAATAAAGTAAGTTATTTAATTCACTTAAAAATAAATGAAAAAATTAACTATCGCAATTAAATATTTAATTCTAAAATGATTTATTCATAGGTATATCGTTAGAAAACTATGAACCATGGCACTAGTATCATTGGAATACCCAGAGTCTATTGACATCTTTATAAAACATCATAGTAAAGTGATTTAGTCATTGCGACTTCTGTTATAAATCCGAGCAGTCGTGTCGTGAACAGCGGGCTTTATTTAGGGCGCTTCCATGGAGACTGGGGCAGCACCACTTTGCAACCGATTGAAAAAATAGATCGCGTCATTGTCGTAGCGTAATAGCGCAGCTGACATCATACGCTATTATTATACTAATTGTATATACTCGCAGCTATAAAATTTTATACGGGGAGATAAAATGATATACCACTGCGATGGAATACCTATTGTAGGTAGGTGGTACCTGGTACCTACCTTTTTATATAAAATCACGACAGCTGCGACATTCTAAAGAAAGATTATGCAGAGAAAATAATTAAGTATAAAAAAAATCTCTTAAATTTGTAGTTTAATCGATAAAAGTGGTTTGATGAATAAATAGCTTTTGAAATTGTTATGACTACTTACATTGTTTTTTTTTTTACTGCGCGAGTATTGTGTGTGAGTGACTAATTAAATTATTTATAGTGACCTATGTTAAGTATACGGGCTACATACCTACTCTTGTTCATTAATAGCAACTCCATTATTTAACTTCTCGTAATTTAACCTTGGTTTCAAATAATTCATTTATAGTGTGGTAATCTGTGTTTAAATAAATAAAAACAGTGAGTGAGCACGGTCGGGAAGCGAAGCCGCACTCAAGCCTCTCGAGACGTGACTTTTCTCGACGCGGCTGCCTGCGTTTTGTTTACTCGACATAATCATTTTATTTTATAACTATCATAGTTACAGATGCTTAACCATTTGAATCATTAAAAATAATTGAATTCTTTTAGTGGCTATTACAACAAGACAATTTTAATTTTAAGGACCCAGTATTTCAAATGCTGGATGATGATGACAATAAAATTCACGAAAATAAATAGGCTTCTAATACTTTGTTCTAATAAGCGTTCAGAAAATTCGATAGTTGACGAATTTTCCCGACCGGGACGTGGGTAGGTACCTATTTGGACCACAAAATCACACACTTACTTACATCCAAAATTGAAATAACAGACCCTTAAAGTGGTAAATAAAACCTAGAGTGTGATCATAAAGAATCGTGCATCAAAGATCAACGATAGGTATCTACAAAAGCTTCAACCTTATAACCTGAACTTGAACCACGATCCACAAACATCAATCAAACCACTCCACCTCAGCGTGACAGAAAAAAAATGTTTAACTAGTCTCAAAACTGCTTTTGAACTAAGTGCTATCCGTGGCATTAAACATCGGAAGAAGCCTCTAGATTATCACCGCCATAATGAAACATTCCGCGCTAGTAGCATTACGTGAACGTGGGCTATTTGACGGGGGGCGGCGCGTCCCCGGCCCCTCCCTCTGGGGGCGGCGGGGCGCCCCCCGGGGGTACATACGCCGCCGTGTAATTAATTCTATTCCCGCTTGTTGGTTGTTTTGGGCGCGTTCTTCTCCTGTCTACTTTATGAGTTTGAGCCGAAGTTAATGTAACTGTTGGGGTGGTTGGTAGGTTAGTCGTTAACTTAGCAGACGGTATAAAAGTTAGCGTAGGATTTGGGTTCGATTAATAGGATGTTAATGCATAGAAAGATAGATGTATACTAGGGAAACCGGAATCGCACTTGTTAAGGTCACTATGCACCTAAATAACCTACTTTGGATCTCTCTCCTGTTTTGAAACAATGCGGAAACATGACATTTCTACCAGAAGTCAGAAGTACATAGGTAGATACCATCTTACGTGGCACTCACCTACGGATTTATTTATTTATTTAAATTTGGTACACAAACAGGTAACTGTCAAATACACAGCCATTAAATACATACAATATAACACAAAAACCAGACAGATACCCAAATATAGCGTACACAACATGTTTAATATAATTTCAAAACACTAGTAATAGAAGTAAAAACTAACAAACGTTCAAAATCATGGAAATATATCCTAATTAAATTTAAAACAAAAATCTATACTTATACATAAGAACTACTTAAGCAAACAATTTCAGCATTTAACATCTACTTATCTTCTGTGCTGGTAAAGATATGAGTAACTATTTTTTTATACTCGGGAAAGCCTTTAAACAAATCAATGTCTATACCGCTGCTACGGATCACTACATGACTCGTTCTCGTTCATAGCCAAAAAATAGTACTTAATAGGTTATTAAAGTGAAAATAGTATGTTACACTGCATTAGTAACCTTTACCTACGACTTTAACTGATCAATGTATTGGTACCTATGAGCAATTAGTTTCAAAGACAAGATTCTATAGTTTTCCTCACGGGCAATAGCCCAATTACGAGTAGATAATAATAATAATAATAATAAGAGCGTAGGGATGTGACGACCCCATCGCCCGTTGGTGGAAGTTGGAGCTCCTCCTTGAGGAATTACAACTCCCACCAATGCAATCAGTCTCCGTAGGGCAGCTTGTGGCGAGCTGTTGGTGTGTGGCGACACCACGGACCCGAGACCTCCCGGGGGAACTTTACCATCTTCTCCCCCACCTCTGGCTTGCCTTAACTGGCCGTCCAGAGTGGAGCGCAAGAGCTATATGCTCGCAGGGTGGAAGTGAAATATGCGTAAGACGCGAGTTGGTGAGGTGGGCAACCACCGAGCAGAAAGCGGTGTACACCTCTCGACACCCTGAGCCGACCACGACAATGTTGCCCTCATGCCACCCGCGACCGCTAAGGCCGCTTAGAGCGGTGGCTATTTTCGGGGGCCCATCCAGTGGGAGGCGAGTCACCGTCTGCTAGGACACAAATATTTGAGACAATTTGCATGGCAGACGTCCGATGTCTCAATCAATAGCCCAGTTAACCAATACATCAACCTACACTCAATAGACCCGAATTAAATTTCCTTTTAATATTGCAATAGTTCTTACATTTGCCAGGTGCTGTCTTTGACTAGATCTGTATTTGGTCAGAGATAGAACCTGGCAGATGTACTCATCTCATTTAGATCAAATGGTACAAAAAAGCCTCTGCGCTGTTGGCTTTGGCCCCACGCATGCTTCAAAGGACCGGGTCCCTGTGGACCCGTGATCTCGAAAGAGTACCTACATAATAATAATAAATCATTTATTTGCAAGAATATGGTACATACAAGTTCTTAAATATAAAAAGGACCGTCTCTACATCGTAGAGCTGTGTCATCGTTTAGTTAAAGCTGTTTAATTATGCTAGTGATGCTAATTACAGCCGTTACTGAATAAAGCCTATGTTAATCAGTGATAATGTAGCTTTCTAATGCAAAAAGATTTTTTTGAGAGTAAGTAGGTACTCTTAGATTTAATTCGTTATAAACAAAAATACAAATAACTAATACATTTTTATCTATACATAAGTTGACAAGGAAAATAATAATATCTCGTATATCTAATACGAGATATTATTATTTTCCGTATTAGATATACGAGATATTATTATTTTCCTTGTCACCGTCGCCAAGCTCGACCGCTATGTATAAACCTGTATGTATGTATTGTCCAGGTGTACGAGCTGGAGCGGAGGTTCAAGCAGCAGAAGTACCTGTCGGCGCCGGAGCGCGAGCACCTGGCCTCGCTCATACACCTCACGCCCACGCAGGTCAGTCAAGGTCTTTCTTTAGAAGTTGCAGGTGGACATGCGGGAATTAAAGGGTTTGAAACGGGAACAAAATAACTTAGTTCAGTACTTATTAGGTGTAGTCGGCGCAGCAAATGAGAGCTAGGTCAATCTGGTGTGATATCTTGAAGAGTCAGTAATCCATGGAGTGATAAGACACTTATCCATTTTTAGGGTTCCGTAGCCAAATGGCAAAAAACGGAACCCTTATAGTTTCGTCATGTCTGTCTGTCTGTCTGTCTGTCTGTCTGTCTGTCCTGGCTCGTTATCCGCTGTTTCTGAACCGATTGCCACGAAAATTGGTGGAGAGATGTATAGTGATAATTCAAGAATTGGTTTTTAAAATAATCGAAAAATAATTATTTTTACCACCCCCTTCCCATACAGCGAAAAGTAAATTCGAAAAATAAAAATCGACTTACCCCATCGTGTGGGGTATCGTTAAAAAGGTATTTTTAAATACAATAAAACTTGCCTTAAAACCATGTGGATCAAACAGCCCAGTCTCGAGATATATTAATACCAAGTTAAAATTAGAGCGTCCCCCCCCCCCTTAACTTTTGAAATACTATTACAATAATTCTGATAAAAATGTCCTGTATACCTCCAAGTAAGTACTTTCAACGAAAACTATAGCGAACTCTGTATCATACATAGTTATTTTTATACAACTCGACCAACTTATGACGTGCAGTTGCCCTTACTAAATGGTGTCTTAAGCGGTCGGGCCATCTTTTAGCTACGGAACCCTTTTTTATTATTGTAGGACCTCTGTGTGACACTCCGTAGTTTTTACCAGTATATAATAGTAATAGTTTAACTGTTTTGACGTCATAAATATAATATAGTCCCTAGAAATAATAAATAATATGCGTTTGACGTTAAAATTGACGATGACAACAAATACATCAATTAATAGGCTTAACTTATAATCCCAAGTATCCCAACACTGATCGACCGCCTTTTCGCATCAGAAACCAAAACCAAGAAACAATAGCAACAAATCGTCGCACTAAACGTGGGAAATCGCATCGCCCCCAACACGTGTGCCAAACACTTGGCAACAATCGGTGCTAAGTCGTGTAACCAATCGCCGGGCCTGCGTGCGACGCGTGACACGGCCGCGGGCGACGACTACCGCGTACAGGGGTACGGCTGCAATAAATACCAGGCGAAAACATTCTTAAACGACGTGATATGGGCAATAATAACTTGTGATGAATCTTTGCCAGTCTAATGAAGACATAACATCTGAGTCATTCCGTGATCACGGCTGCTGAAAAGTAGCGAAAAAGTCACGTTTTCCTGTAAACATGTAGTTTTAAAACTATACCGCTACTCTATCCGTAATACAGTAAAGCTAAGAAAAGATTAAGTAAGATCAAGACTTAAAATCAAAAAGTACCTAATACCCACTCACTTCTAGCTAAAATAATCCCTGCCTGACTCTACCTGGTCTAACTTTAATGACTCAGTGATACTGATACTTGCTTAAGGTTCGAGTCATAAAAAAATCGTTAAACAGATGACTCTGCCCAATAAAAAATGTTGTAAAGACTTTGATTAACATCCACTAGAGTGCAAATGTCGATGTTCATGACACAAACGTTAGCCCCTAGCGGGATTAAAACCCTCAATCCTCGAATTTGTGGTCAGAGTCTCTAAATACTAAATCAGCGAGCCAGTCAATATTCCCCAGATCCTTAGAAATAAATTCAATTTAACAATTCGGAAATAATTAGTATTGTACAATACTAGATTGTAGCAAATGCTTAAAAGGAATAGAGGAATTAAGAAAAGTTTCGCCTTTTCACATTCGAAACAACGAGAAACTTCCCTACTGAAGGCTACAATCCAGTAGGAATGGATGTTGTTAATTAATTCTGCTTTCCGTAAGGTTCAATAGAACCTAACAAAAATTTTGAATTTAGTTAACTACATGCATTAAAATAAAAAAAGACACCGGCAATATATTTTATAAAAAAAAAGAAAGAAGAAGTTTATTTTCAAGAACGTATTACATAGATTTTACTGATGATTAGTTGTTAGTTTCGGGGTAGATTACACTGCGCAAATAACGTTAAATCAATGCTTGTGGCTTGTGTGGTGAATCGTGTACAACTTGGCCTGAGGCTCCCTAGCACTCCCGTGTACTCCCCGGGATGAGACACAGGCTCGTTACGTGCCGTCACGCGTCGCCGACGAGACTTTGATCTAGGGCGGATTCAAGAGATCGTTTGATTTTTACCGCGAGTCAAGTGCTGTCTGCAAATTAGTGAACTCGCCGAATCTGATTTGTTAGTGACTTCTTATTTGATTGGGGCAATCTAACCCACCCTATCATACCTATATTCTTGCAATATTTTTTTAAGAGAGTCTGCGACAGCTTGTCACGGGTGGTTACTAGATGTGTCGAAACGAACATTTTGACAGTTTGCCACTCAGTGCACCAGCATATTCCTGCTCAGAAAACCAATACTTGTATTTATAATATGTATGTATGTGTGTTAGCAACAGAACGGCCAATAGAAATTGCAGCTAGTTGCCACGAGGCCACCGCTTGACCGTAGCGTCGAGAGCGCCATTATTAATATCTGTCACGGGCACGTTCCCACACCCGCGAATTCAAATCCTTCATAACAAAGACTCAATAATCTGGGCCGTGTCAATATAAATTTCATAAACTCGCTGTGTAACCCCAACAATGGGCCGCAAACATCCATGAATAATCTCCATTTTGAGGGTGTCAACAGCATTTCGCGCGTTCGCGTTCGCGCCAAAACAAACGTCAAACGGCTCGGCTGGCACAATGGCGCTAATTCGCCGGTTATAATGCGCCGCATTGTCGTAATGTTAATTGCTTCTCGTGTTGACGCATGTAGGCTGCGCGGCGGGTGTATACCTAGCCAGATAATTAATTGGTAGTTTAATTAAACAGCGTACTCGTACGATATTTACTGTTTGGTTAAGAAAATTTAAATTAATGCTCAGAGTTTTTGAAAGCTGCAATCAAAAGCAGGGTTCAGGGTGCGGCGGTTTTTCACGCCGGACCAGCTTGTTCTTCTTTATAAGACGCAAGTTCGGTCTTGCTTGGATGGAATACTGTTCGCACCTCTGGGATGGATCTGCCATGCACTACATGGACGCGCTCGACAGATTGCAGCGACGGGCTGTACGTATAATTGGGGACGAAGAGGTCACCAGGCACCTAGAACCTCTTCAGTTGCGAAGTGACATAGGTTCCCTGAGTGTCTTCTACCGTATTTACCATGGTGAGTGTTCTGAAGAACTATTTTCCCTTATCCCTCCTTCCCCATTCCGTCAAAGAACTACGCGTGCTGGTCAACGTTGCCATCCTTTTACCGTGGTCACTATTCCATCGCGAACCCAGAAGTTCGGCAATTCATTTCTCTGCCGAACTATTAAGCAATGGAATGCGTTGCCAGCATGCGTTTTTCCTCCTTCCTATAACATGGATTCCTTCAAGAGAAGCGTGAAGAAATATCTTGCGGGCCGGTATGGCGATGCCAACTGATGGGATACCTTTTTGGTACCGCATCCGTTGTCATAGCAGTTAGGGCTCCTCTTTTGCTTACCATCAGGCAGGGAGGAGCCAATGTACCGAGCTACTATAAAAAAAAAAAAAAAAAAAAGCTGATTGGTTACATTATAGGTTTTTTGCGTAACCGAATTGGGTCTATAATTTGGGAGGAAGAGCAGACAAATATAATATACACTACCTAGCTTAAGATTGACTGAACCTCCCAGGAAAAGATTGAGAAACTACCCTCATGAAAGGGGTTACAAACCCTGAGTTGGAGTGAAAGCTTGTGGTTTGAAAATTACCTAAGTAGGCACATAATTAAAACTTATTTATTTTTATATAAACGCACGAAAAGAACTGCCTTTTCACAACTGTTTACACAGACTTTAGTCGCGGTATAAACGATAACAGTGATTAGGGCTTCTCATATGAATCAATTTAGTCTCGGCAATCGGGCGCAGACCGCGATGTGCTCAGCGCGCGGCGCGTGGCGTATTAGTTGCGTCTGCGCACCGAATTAGCGCTGGTTAAGTGCTCATTGGACACGCTCATTCACACACACACTGACTTATTTATTATACTTATATGTTTTTTAATAAATTAGTCGATTATTTATTAGGTTTAACGACAATTGCATGTCAGAACTACACATTTGGACGAATAAGCCGACATATAAATTTTGCCACGCTTTGCTAGACTCATAATAAACGTACTCGCATGCATATGCGTTCATGTTTAAGACAGTATTGTTATTGTAATGTGTGAGCAATATATGTATTAAATTATCAATAAAGCAAACCGCAAACGTAAATGACCATACTCTTAATCACTCGATTCGATCGGAATTGTAGAGCTCTTCCTTCATAGCCAAGTTTCAAATTCTTCATTTTTCTGAATTATCGTTACAATTCTCTCAAAGCTCACAGCTAAAATAAAGCTTTTAGTCGTAATCTAATAAAGCCAGGCTGGGAACCGAAGCCGGGATTTTAAACGCATTCTGCTGCATATTCATCAGCGCAAACAGCGTGGTGCAATAAACTTGGCGCCGGTGCTGTGGGACTCTGACTTGGCACACGAAATACGCCCCATATTTTATTTAAGAATTTTTCATCAACATTTTAAAGATACAATTATATTTCATTTTTCTGGTGAAAAGCTAAATGCTTAGAATCTTTGTTACTCTCTCTCCCTCTATCTCAGTGTCCTAATACTAATTATCTCTGGTGGAGCAAAGGTCTTCAATTTGCGGAGCTACCTTATAACCCTTTTTTAACTAGTGCATTTTAAGTGTAGGTGGATAAGAATTAGAAGCCGCAAAGACAACCACACATTCAACCAGAAGATAAAAGGCTTCCAGAACAAAAATCCCGTCCAAAGCCTACCTCCACAACTTCTGAAATATTTCAAACAGCTAGGGTCGGTCCCGAGTCCCGAGGCGCAGCACTGTCTGTTTGACGTCTCTCGCAAATAGAGGGCTCGCGTTTCGCGTATTTAACCGTATAACCAATAAGTAACTAGTGCATTTAAAGTGTCGGCCTATAAGAATTAGAAGCCGCAAAGACAACCACCACCACGCGAAGATAATGGCTACTAGAACGAAAATCCCGTCCAAAGCCTACCTCCACAACTTCGGAAATAATTCAACCAGCTAGGGTCGTTCCCGAGTCCCGAGGCGCAGCACTGTCTGTTTGACGTCTCTCGCAAATAGAGGGCTCGCGTTTCGCGTATTTAACCGTATAACCAATAAGTAACTAGTGCATTTAAAGTGTCGGCCTATAAGAATTAGAAGCCGCAAAGACAACCACCACCACGCGAAGATAATGGCTACTAGAACGAAAATCCCGTCCAAAGCCTACCTCCACAACTTCGGAAATAATTCAACCAGCTAGGGTCGTTCCCGAGTCCCGAGGCGCAGCACTGTCTGTTTGACGTCTCTCGCAAATAGAGGGCTCGCGTTTCGCGTATTTAACCTAAGTAAATTTCGATGTTCGCTGCCACTGTTGATACTGCCGCCGCCGCCGCCCGCGCCAGTTCCCCGTCCGCAAAGAGAATATAATCACTACATTTTAGATCACAGTGGAATTAGTGGCAGAGAGGAATCTGTCCTGCCCCACATAGCCTGTGAAGTGTGAGCACTGGGTGGCAAAGCTCAACAATAGTTTTAATTTTGAAAGGAAACTAGTTATTACCATGTCATTGAAAAGTTAAGTATTAAAAAGCAAAAGCTACCACGAATTTTATTTCAATATACCTACTACTACACTAAGTATTTTAATCAAAACCTATGGCTAGTAAGTAGTAATTCACTGTGTGTTTATATAAAGTAATTTCGATTCCTGCTCAGCATAAAAAAATGTGCATAAAAACATCGTAAGGTTGCTGTTTCGTTGTGGTGACTTTAAATCAAAGCTGATACTGCATGTCCGTATTGTCCGTTGTCCAATATCCAATTGATATACTTAAAGTGAATTTATACTTTGCCACTCGCTGACATGGGCGTACCCAGGTAGGGGCAGGGGGGGGCAGCTGCCCCCCCCTGGATAATGTTGACGTCCATACTAAGTACCTTATCATGTATTTTTATCGATAAAAATTAAGAAATCATTTTTTTGCCATTTGTTTGTATTATTAATACAATATTTTAACAGCCCTATATTACGCGGCGCGTTCATTACCCATACCCATAACAGCTCGCTATCAGCGCAGCGCCACAGCAAAATATTTAAATAAGAAATGTAATTGTACTTTTTAATAGAATGATATACAAAGTTTTAGATAGATAAAATTTATCTATTACTAGCGGCCGCCTGTGACTCCGTCCGCGTAGATTTCCAATAGCCTAAAGCCTTCCTCGTCAAACGGACTATCTAACACAAAAAGAACTTACACTTTCATTGTTACACCCTACTCAGATAATTAAAATTACAGTTCCTAAATTATAAAAATGCATGGAGGAAGTATCTGATTTTTATGAATTAGAGATATCACGTCTGAAGCCGAACTTTGGCGCACGTTTTGGACAAATAAGCAGCAGCAGGATTTTGAAAATATTGGAATAGCGGAGTTAATACAAGAAGCAGATTCTTTTTACCCGAAGGCGAAGGTCAAGATAGCCGTAGAAATTTTGCTAGCAATGCCGTATTCCACTGCTACGATTGAAAAGTCGTTTAGTACACTTAGACGTGTAAAAACGTGGCTAAGATCGACTATGACAGAAGATAGATTGAATGGGCTTTGTATGCTCAGTTTGAACAGAGAATTTGTTAAAAGTATGAGTGATTCTTTCACGGAAGGCATCCTAAATCGTTTTGCTGAAGACCCACGAAAATTACTTTTAAAATAGCCATTGTATAAGAAGAAGGACATCATCTTTTTTGGACCAAATATGAAAGTGCCGGCCAACAAAAAAAAATTGCTGTATTTCGTTAGAACTTGTACCCCGGAGTATTTATTATTATGACACCAAAGCTGTAGGGTCAGGGTCCTTGGTTTTATTGAAGTTCAAAAATTCAACATCTTCATACATTTTCAGTGAATTTAACTCACACAAAAAGTGAATTGTCTACCATAACTTGTTGACATTTGAACGTTTTTAGTAAGATGCAGTGGTTCTTAACCTATTTCGTAGTATTTAATTAAAACCAAACCTCTGGTGGAATTTTTAAAATGGGGTTTGAGGGGCTGGTACGTTAACCGTTGTAGTTTCAAGAAACGTTGTTAGGCAACCATCCACAACTTTTTGAGATGTATTGAACTGCATTCACAGATTTTGGAAAAAAGTTACGGTCAGCAACGACGTTCTAACGAAATACAGCATTTTTTTTGTTGGCCGGCACTTTCATATTTGGACCAAAAATGTATGAAACCGCGATGATGTCCTTTATATAAAAAGATTTTATCTATTTTGATTTAAGTTTTTTAGGGTTCCGTAGCCAAATGGCAAAAAACGGAACCCTTATAGTTTCGTCATGTCTGTCTGTCTGTCTTGGATCGTTCTCCGCCGTTTCTGAACCGATTGCCACGAAAATTGGTGGAGAGATGTAGTGATAATTCAAGAATTGGTTTTTAAAATAATCGAAAAATAATTATTTTTTACCCCCCCTCCCATACATCGAAAAGTAAATTCGAAAAAATAAATTCGACTTACCCCTTCGTGTGGGGTATCGTTAAAAAGGTATTTTGAAATACAATAAAACTTGCCTTAAAACCATGTGGATCAAACACCCCAGTCTCGAGATATATTAATACAAAGTTAAAATTAGAGCGTCCCCCCCCCCCTTAACTTTTGAAATACTATTGCAATAATTCTGAAAAAAAATGTCCTGTATACCTCCAAGTAAGTACTTTCAACGAAAACTATAGCGAACTCTGTATCATACATAGTTATTTTTATACAACTCGACCAACTTATGACGTGCAGTTGCCCTTACTAAATGGTGTCTTAAGCGGTCGGGCGGGCCATCTTTTAGCTACGGAACCCTTTCATGGGCGTGTCCGACACGCTCTTGGCCGGTTTTTTTATTTTTAAAAACCACCTCACCTAGCTTATAAAAATAAGATTTGCCCCCCCCTGGCCCAGAACCTGGGTACGCCCATGCTCGCTGACATACCTACTTTTTATACTGTGCAAAGGCGGCCGCCATTTTCAAATGTAAATGTGACTTTGATTTCTTCATAATCCTAATGGCCAGAATTTGGAATGGTTTCGCGGCTTTATTAACTTTTATTGTGAGGGGGTAGAGATTTCATAAATTTGTACATTTTTCATTATTCAATAGAAAAGTAATAGGATGCTATTTTCAAGAGTTTTTAAAGTATTTATAGATTTATTTTATTCTAACTGTTAAGGCAACAGTATCAAATATCGGTAGCCGCTTAGACTTGTACTTGATACATGAACGAACTTTTTGTATACCGAATACTACAGACAGATAGACAAACTGGGTATCAGAAAGAGTCAATCAAAAGAAGTTATTAATCGCAAGTGTCGAGGAAATAAAGTCCTCTCAACAAAGTTCACTGACCCTAGTACAAAGAATAACCTATCCATGCAACAATGTTCACAACAATCGAAAATCATAGAATATTGGTTAGAAACTAAAACTGCTTACCCTCCCACGCGGAAGTCACGCACTTGACAATTCCCAGCCGAAAAAAAGTCTAAACAAAAGGAGCTGGCACAAAACGTGCATCCCTCATTGTCTCTGGGCGAGCTGGCTGTCTCTGCGCTGCTGAGCGGATGCGGGCGGTAATGGAGCCAATGAGATAATGTGCCAGAGACAATGCGCTGTCAAACCTACATTCGCGCTGGGCGATAACCTCAGGGAGAAGTTATCAAATTGCTTGTACATATAAAGTAAACGAAACATTTAAAGTTCCAAATTATAGTTATAGTTATTTTCACCAAAATCTTTCAGACAAACAATTAGTGAGATACTTTCTGGTAAAAAAAAACATATTATACTTCTATACATCAGGAATTCAGGATGCACCTACACCGGCATACAAAATATTTTTGAAAGCAATAAACAATTGCGGCAAGGACTACCCAGACAGAATGGCTCGAACAAAGCCGGAGGCAATCATCGAATATTACATTTTAATAAAACTGAACCCATTATTTAAGCTATCCCAATATTGGCCGCTAAACACCGGCGCGGCCCGCCCGCTCAAGAGCGCTATAATTTACAATAATTCCACTTCACTTTTTTTAATCCGTAATCTCCGTGAGATTTCAATACGCTTCCTCTCAAAGACTGGCCGCAACCAAACCCAATCTGGCTGCAGAACAACAAAAAGGATAATATTAAAAAAATAAATGTGAAAATTGTTTATGTTATCATTGTCCGCGCCCGAGCACACCCATTCACATGACCAACATGACAAAACCAATCTTAGAAGAAAAAATTGATACGTTTCCGCTGGTAATAGCGCGCGAAAATATGGCTCCGAGTAGAATAAATGCGGTATTTTCGGATGATTTCTCGGTTTATTCCTTTGATAGCGGGTTATTCGTCGGGCATTACGTTTTGAGAGCGCATTGTGCGGCGGATTAGCGATTATTGGCCGGGATAATGCACCTGACGTGTCTTTGTCCGGCGGCAGGTACCCACGTGCATTTGTACTGCTAAGTGCATTAGTTGCGGTGTTTGCGTAGGCTGCCTCATTCGTTGACGTTTTTGTGCGCAACTATTCATTCTTATTGTTGTTTCAGAAGGATGAGTAAAGAGTGCATTGTTAAGTGCGTTATTAACTTTTTTATAAAATGTATTTCCATTATTATCACTTAAGTATTTTTATAATAAAATAGTATAGTAATTGAAAAGGTAATAATTTCCAGGTACCTAATGTATTACAGCTTACGAACGCGCCACTTAAAATCTAGTTTCAAATAAAAAACACGAAGTATGTTCGACTATTACCGCATTTCGCACTGTAGTTACATAACACACACATATTGATAAGTAATAAAAGTGGGTGGGTACCCCCATCGGTTTTGCAATATAAAAAATACCGTTTCACATTCGGCAATTAAGTAGAGTTTTAACGTAGTAGCGACTAGCGACCCCTACCCGTCGACCGTGAGGCAAACACTCCCGCTGAATTAATATTTGCCCAGCATTCGCTTATCATCGGTAATGCCATCAAGATGTAATTATTACGGACAAATATGAACTTGTTTAATAACGTTTTGTAGCTAGAAAGGATTATTGTGAAGCTTTTGACGGCTGTGAGAAACAGAGGGGCTTTCATCGTCATTATTCTCGCGTCGATAATCACTTTTTGTAATGTAAACATAAGTGCGTTCATATTAAGGGCGGATAACTAGTTTGTTTAAATAAACTTAAAATGAAATTAAGTTCATCATCATCCTCCTAGCGTTTGTCCCGTTTCTGTGCGGGGTCCGCTATGACCATGAATCAGGATTTGGAGAGTCTGATTTGATTATAAAAGTAAAGCGACTGCCATGTGACCTTCGTAACCCTGAGAGGGGAACCAGACAGATTGGATCATGGTTACACATTCAAATTTAACTAAACTAAAGTCAGCAACTATCTGGATGTGCAGGTTTCCTCACGGCGTTTTCCCTCACCGCCGAGGAAATGGCACAAAATTCTTTGTTTGATGAAATATGCTGGAAGGCTGAACATACAATAGCACGTTCAAAGCAAAACGATGCGTAGAGTAGTTAGTTTTGAGGGTTTGAATGACCCTTGTCCCAGTGTCCAGGTCATCGGATCGAATTCTGCTTAATAATTTAGATAACTCTATATTTATATTTTTTATATTCTGTCTTTGTTGAATGAAACCATACTCAGAACTGTTAAAATAGTCTTCCATCGACATTAAGTCACTGTTTAGTTTTGTCACATATTATGCTGGCGTATTTTTTATTTATTCTTAGCAAAATAATGCGAATGACAATATAGGTAACTACAGTTGTCGCTCCTTTTAAATCTTTGGAACCACAATCACTACTATTCTTAATCAGATTAAGCATTATGAACCTTTGGATTCTGCTCAGCTGTAACAACATGAGTCGGCCACTACTCCTAGGTGCATTCACTCACGTCGTCACGTCCATCATTCCATTTATCTACCGTCTACATTCGTCGATTAGTCGTTACATTCAAATATCTGTTAAGTAATAAGGTCGAGTTTTGATTGGAACGTGATTTGAAGAGTGTTAAGTTGGTTCTAGTTATTTTTTGCCGTGTTATTTTGATAGCGACTAAATAAATGAGGCGCATTGATCCGCTGTCAGGCCCCGTGTTTGCTCAGCGCGGGCGCAACCGTAGGTAATGTCATGTCTTGTTACACGACTTTCAGCTTTACCACTTGGAATTAAAGGCGTTATAATGATGTCCTAGACTGTAATGCTTTGTAGTCATGTTATAAAGTACGAAGATCGGTCATTGTTGCGAAGCGTACGCGCTGACAATCAACCAACCACAAAGTACAAAATCAAAGATTTAAATCAGTTGACATATTCTTTGCAGTTAACCACGGATTATTCTTGTATAGAAATTAAATTATTCTTGAAAGAAGTGATGAAGACAAAAAAGATTTGTCTTCTGAGATGTCGTCATCTTTTAATAAAGACATTTGGAAAAGGTTTCGCTAAATCATCTTATTATCACATGATTCATAAAAATAAATAGGAATTAATAAACCTCGATTCGTGTCTCAATTCTCACGTGTCTTGCAGAATGTAGCCAACAGTTTATATCCTATTTTTCTTAGTTAATTACTTATTTGTTTTATTTACGAGTTGTATTCATAAGCACAACAGCTTATGACACACACGACGCATTAGCAATCAAAACACATCTTAATTATCCCACATTCAACCGATATTGTTTTACGACGTCTGTCAATATTTCCAATGTGCTAACAAACAAGATCTAAAATGTAAAGATTAAAACGTAGACTCATCGTCGAAAAAAATTACTCGACCAAATGAAGAGTTAAACAAATACGAGAGCAATCTTTATTTATAATAATTGTGGCCGGGACGCTGCAAGTCATCGTTCCGAGAAGCGGAACACCTACGCGCCTCCAAGTCCACACGCCTTTCATTCCGACACGGGCGATTCTCGCGCTTACGACACTCGACTTAAACCAAATTGGACTCAAACGTGCTGTCAAACCTATTGGCGCCAAAATTGACTTGTATTGTCAAGATGACAGCGGTTTGGGTGGCCGCCATTTTGGTTTTAATGAAGGTTCAATTTGTATAAGTGGGGATAGGACTCAAAAACTTTATTAAGCTAGAAAATAATATTGTATTTCTCAATGAAAATATGCCTCTAAGTTTGGCAAAAAGGGCAACTTTACTTACGATGGCATACACTCGGTATACACTCAATAACCTGATCTGTCAATTGGACGTGGAAAGTATGTATATAACATGAATAATATCAGTAGCCGAGTGTGCCTAAGCGAATAGGGAAAACATCACGTTCGGTCGCTAAGTGAGTGTTAAATTCTTAAGCATGAATTTTAAAGAGTGTTAAGTACACCCAAAATGTCTCATCGCGCGACACGACAGTCGCTTAGATGCAAAACAAATAAGTGAATAGCGCTCTCGGTTGAAGAGTGCGTGCGAGGAAACACCGAGCATTATGCACAAGGAGATTGAAAAGAAAGTACTCGAGACGAGAGCGTCCAAGCCTCGCCGGAGAGCAATAAGCGTCGCCCGCCGACGGGGCCCGTTCATTAACTCTCACCTACTCCGTAAATAACCTACGAGCCCATTCGTGAGCGCGGCCGGACAAAGGTGGCTCTTCTGACGCAGCGAGCTACACCTCCGCTCAAATAGACGGCTGACTGATAACACAGTCTCCGAAGAAACTCCTAGTCGGCCAGCAGTATGGCTGTTACATTGCGTTCGGTTTTGTTTTCATAACGGATCCGTCACTGACGCTTGGAGATTGGAGACATCAACAAAATGGCGGGTATTTATGCGCGAGCGAACGTTTTCATAACGGAACGGCGAGAAACTCGACTGCGAGGGGCATACATCCATTTCAAAGAATAAACACGGAGGAAACGCTCTCGATGTATAAATAATAAATAAAGAGTATATTTGTGAGCGCCGCGCTAGACAAAGCGGCCGCGCGGTACGCGTCGCATGAGCTTGTTCATTCTTTCGTCATTAAGGCGAGTGTTGACTGTATGCCCGCGCTAATTTCAGGCGTAAGGCGCTGTTGACTCGGCCTCTTCCGGGCTCACGGCAGGAGTGGCAGCTCCCGAACCTTGTCGAGCGACGCCAACCTCTTGATATGCATGAGTGTCGTCTTACGCTTATGACGGCAAAATTAATTTTCTTCACGCGATTCACTTCAGCAGCAATATTGGGAGAGGCTGCTCATAAGGCTCATTACATAAATACGTTTTAGCAGAGTTGCGTAAAGGTATTCATACATTTTGAGATGTTAAGCTCATCATGACGTGTTGACTTCTGCGTTTTGATTTTGCGCAGGGAACATACCTGCAAACACGCTAAGCTGTGCTAGTTTTTTCGCGTACACAAATTAATTAAATAAAGGAACTTGTTTTTTAATATTTTCCTTATTACAGTGACATTGAAATGAAGAAAAACAGCTCAAAGAAAACTTAAATTAAAACTCAAAATATTCTTTGATCAATTATGCTTCATAGAAGGTCTTATGAATCGTTAATTACAATAAATGATGACTATACCACCATTCATTTTTAAATGCTTTATGTTTATGTTGTAGTTAGCGTTGAATGGAGACCGAAACGATCCCATACAACCCTGGGCCCAGCATGTAACGAAATGAAAATAGTGTCATTTAAACGGGGAGGGGCAGTGGTCCAACTGTTCAGTCCAACTAGTTGGACCACGGGAAAGGTTCAAACTTAAAAACCAATCAGTGAAAATTCTGTAAGTTTCGACAATCTGAGAGCTGAGATAATGGAAGTTTAGTAAAAGTGAGGTTATGTTGCAATCTTTGACTGTCAGATGCATTGATTTAAATTACTTAATGTTCAGATGTTGTTTAAGCACTCATTATCGGACAATCAGGTGATTCAAGCCTGCAAGGTCCTAACCAAACTGGGAAAAACAACACAAAGTGAAAGTGTTCCCCGCGGGATTCGAACCCACGACCTCCGAGATCGTAGTTTTTGAGCACAGCGCTCTAACCTCCGCACCACGGAGGCAGTTACACTAATATTTTTAACTAGCGGCCCGTGACGCGGTTTCACCCGCGTCCCGGGGGAACTACTTCCCGTACCGGGATAAAATATAGCCTATGTTACTCTGGGTGAATGTAGCTTTCCAACAGTGACCTATTCAATTCATACAAACAAACAAACAAAAATCAAACCTGTCCTCTTTATAATATTTGTATAGATTGTATAGATAAAAATAAATGTAAAATACTTTTAGTCACATCACAACACATTTAAAAGTATTTAAATTACCCCCGTTACTGAAGAAGGATCAACAATTACAGATGGGTAAAGAGTTCTGAAAAAGAAGAAGGAGAAAAAACGTCAAACAATAAAACAGTTTATTTTATTTCAAGTAGTATTTTACATATTCGTCTTCAATAATTAGTCAAATATCGTCCAGGAATTGGGCAGGAGGAAAAATGTCGTGGTATCTAGCCCTGCTAAGATACCATATAATGGTCATAATGTGAGAACAGGGACACTACAGGCTCTTAATGTAATGTAATGTGAGAACAGCAGCCTACAGTTCGCCGGAATTGTTTCATCACTTAACGGTCGGTGGCCTAGTGTATTGCACTGACCAGTTGCTATACCACAATTCACACAGCGATCCATCCTAATAACAATAACCAATCCGCAAGCCGGCGATGAAATCCAAAAAAACAAATCCAAGTAAACGTGCGTGCGATCTTCGGTGTCCAATGTAAAAGCAAGGGTCGTATAAGGTGGGCTGGTTCGGAGTCCGTAAAACAAAGCAGTGGTCGTTGAAAATAGAAAATAAGGAGAAAAGCAATGGGAATGCATGAAAAAACACGATACAAGTGACACATTGTCAAGTCACACGTCAATTAATGTGAAATCGAAAATCATAACTAACAGTCATTCGAATAATCATTCGTACAATCGATTATTTCAGGAAAACGATCTTTTTCATATTTCTCAGTTTCCAGATTGAGAATCAAGCTGATTTTTGGCATGTGTATTTACAAAAAAACGACCTATTTTTAGACCAAATTCCAAGTCATTACATGCTGGGCCCAACATTTTCATTCTCCTTTTTATCGATTAATGACGTTCTTTTTTTGCAGCTAATTAACGCTAGGTCCATAACTTCCGTAATTAATTAAGCTAACAACTTGTTACTTCTTTTTATCATTTAAAGCAAATCATACAAATAAATTTTAATCAATTCTCACATCGTTAGACGTCTGTTTTGAAAATGTGCCGCATAAAACTAAACATTCCACTTTTTATATTCTTAGCCATATTTTATTTTACCTACAACTTCACTTGTCGGGCGGGTAACGCTTCCGAACTTAGGTACAATGTAAGATAGTAGTTACATTATGTGTGTTAAACATATTCGTTTGTTGCAGGTTAAAATCTGGTTTCAAAACCACCGCTACAAGTGCAAGAGACAAGCCAAGGAGAAGGCGATGGCGGAGCAGAACCAACACAACCAGGTCTGTATGCGTTCCTTTCCGCGAATTGACGGGCTTCCCGAATCGATAGCAACACCGGCGCGCCGGTCGGTGTTGCCAGGTAACGCCGCCCTCCACGGCACTCGGGTATTGTATTGTTTTGGCCGCGATACTATTCAGGTTCAAGTGTTTTTATTATTATTTGTTAGTTTATTGTATAGATAACAATCTCCATATCAGAAAGGATTGAATCGAGTGGTTCTGTTGTTTTTCGTGGATTACCTATATTTTGTTGATTTGATTATTAATACAGAAGTAGTTTATTATTTTGTTGAAACAAACTTTATTGCCAATTTCGTCTTGTTACAAGTTGTCTTTAAATTTTTCGCGATATTGTTTTTATATGGGATGACGATAACAAATTCGATTCGATAATTTATAACCTTTAGCAAAGAGAGGATATTTTCAAAGTTGTTTAAAAAACTTTTCAGTTGTAACTTTTTGTGACAGAGACTTTTTCTCGTGGAGTATTGAAGTAATTTCGTCAACTTGCAGTTTTATTTTGCTTTACTATCGTAAGTTAGTGTTATAGTATACACAACAAATCAACACAAATGAGACGAGCAACAATAGCGGCTTAAAATCGTTCAACATCCACATTTCTTTGTTTCCCACCTGCACCGGTATTCTTTCAAAATTTTTATCAGCCGAAATCACGGTTAATGGTAATGAATAATGTATATCGACGACAGCGATAAGATCCCGCTGACGCGGCCCCGGCCTCCGCCCTTGTTTGAGCGGCGCCCCGGTGCGATGCGGGGCCCGCAGCCCCACGGCAATTACAATTATATTTAGCGAATTATTAGGGCTACCGGCGCGGGAAAGTTTGAGATAGTTTAGCAAGCATGGAATGGTGACTTGTTATGATCATCTTAACTTCTGCACTAAAATGTTTGATGATTTTTGTAAAGCATCTACGACAACTGGAGCACATAGAGAGACGAACTTCTTAGCTATCCATGGATTCTCCGTGCGGGTGCCGGGTCCATCGCGTGGAACAGAGAGGAATGTCAGTCGGCGCCTGGGACTTGCGACCCAGCGTGTAGGTTTAAGGGGCCCCTTTATAGTATACTAACGATCACCTTCACCGATGACATTCCTCTCCCTTCCCAACCATATTTGGTACGAGCCGAGTAAAGCGGCTTTAGTTGCTCTTTCCAGTAAGGAGCTAATATTAGATCTTGGTAATCCTAAGTCCTTCAGCAGGTTGTAGAGAGATTTCGCTGGTATACCTCTCGCACCCACTTCCACAGCATACAACCGTGCTGCATAACCATTTCTAGTCATCTCGTTGGTTAGATCATAATACTTATTTGTTTTAAACGCGTGATCTTTGGGAATGTTTGTCTCCCATGGAACAGTAAGTTCTACCAACAGTACGCGCTTAAGTTTTCTCGAATAAACGAAAAGGTCTGGTCTAGACGACGATACCGCAATGTCTTCTGGAATAGCGTAGTGCTTCTCATACGTGTCCATCATGATCTTCCAATCCGGAGCTACACTAACGATGGAGTAAGGTTTGACTTTGGACTTCTTGTTAGATCCTTCCTTGACGAAGTTGATGTTCTTTGTATTCGTCGTCAAACCTTTTGCTGCTCTTGCTATTGAAAGACTCACCGCTTCACGTATGATCTGCAACACTCCGTCATGGCGGCGAGAGTAATGCCCTCTGTCTAGGAGTACTCTGCATCCCACCAACAAATGCCTCGCGGTACCTACGGCCTCACCACAGAGTAAACAGGTTTTGTCTACCGCCATTCCCCACCTAACAAGGTTGCTCTGATCGGGTAGGGTCAACTGAAACGCGTTTAGATAGAATTTAAGCAACGCTGGAGACCAATCGTACAGTATCGACCGCCACTTCAATGCTAAAGGGATACAAAACTCACCAAGGGACACCCACTCGTTTTGCATTTCAAGATTAAGCGCATGTACTCTATACTCGTTATCTTCATCCATTCGCAGAAAAGACTTAATGATGTTCCGGTCATCCTCTCTTCCTCGACATCCCAATCCTACCCTGTTTGTTTGCGCTCCCACCATAAACTGCTTATGGAAACGTAGTCTAGACTCTAACTCACTCATATTCTTATCTTTTGGGAGTGTTGCCACTGCATTGTCTTTCGATTTTCCCAGAATATGCATCTTGGTAACTCTAAGATGTTTGTAGAGCTCCGATGGCTTATTTAGGTACATCCCAAAACTATTTTTGCCCCTAAATAGAGTAGAGGGGTCTGCCGAGTGGGCTAATCCAGTCCAAGACTTCAACGATTTCACAACAACGGCATCCAGTCGCGATAAAAGGGTTTTTCCGAAGTCGTACACGAGGAAAGGCCAAGACAAGCGCGATGACAGGTAGTTGTTGTAGATCCATAGCTTCTTAATGTTCCCTATGGGTTGGTTCTCAACCCTACTAATGGAATCAATGAAATCCTCAACAATTCCCTCCAAAGATGGTGTGCGGCCTCTATAGTCTATCTTTCTGCCTAGAAATTTGAACGGGAGCGCTTCAGAAATTGTGGCAACATTCTGACCGCTAATCGTGAGTCCAGGGTCATAAGATGTAAATTTCGTATCTCGTCTACCCAGACATAAGCAATAGCATTTACTTGGTTTCACCTTCATGCCGTCAGTCCAAGCACAGAACTCATCCACCTTTTTTAATAACACTTGACACTGCTTTGGGTTTCGTGTCAAGATTGCAAGATCGTCAGCAAAGGCTAGAATAAAATACAGAGACATGTGTATTTCTATGAAATGAAAATTCCAACTTAAATCCATGCTTAAATCCTTTTGTTCTCCATGCTCGATTATATTTTATACCCGAACGTTTATTTAATTTGTGTAATTTTTCACATGAATAAATACCCATAGCTAATCCAGTTTGCTTTCTATTAGAAGGCAACCCTAGTCGTGTGTTGCCAGCCTCCGATTGGCTCAATTTGCCCCGAGGACGCGCGGGCGGATCGTGACCTGACGCGCGACTTTTCCGACATTGTTAATGCAATTCCGGCGGCAGAAGCCAACCCTTGTCCTGTTGTTATTACTTAATGATGCATTTATCTATAATTGCTTTGACATGTTATTCGTTGTTAGATGGTTAGTGTCTGATTTGTGTCGATTTGTAGCAAGTAAAGGGCGATTCAGAAAAAACGATGTGCGAATTCAAAGTGATCATTCTAAATCGCAAAAGATGATATTTGACGGGTTGCAAATCAACCAATTGGTAATTAAATTTTGAAATTGAAATCGGCTGCAACGAATACTAGTCAACATTAGCATAGTAGGTAGTTTCTAGTCGTGGAAATATGTACATCAGTTGAAACTCCAGATCAGATTACATGGCCTCCGTCTTTTAACAACACACCTGAAACTACTTAAATGGGCATTTGATTCGTCTATTCCAGTGTTTAAATAAGGCAGTGTACTCACGTATGTTGTGTCCGCAGTCATCATCATCGCCGCGGCGCGTGGCGGTGCCCGTCCTGGTGAAGGACGGGAAGCCGTGCGGGTCGGGCGAGTCGTCGTCGCCGGCGCACAGCCACTGCGCCACGCCGACGTCGGGCTACTCGGCGCCGCAGCCGTCGCAGGCCGCCTGCGCCAACCCGCTCGTCTCCTCGTACCGGCAGCCCGCCGCCTACCAGCAGCAGTGCTCCGGCTACCTCCCGCTCCAGGGCCGCGCCTGGTAGAAGTTCCCACAGCTTTACCACGAGACAATGTTCAAGGAGGAGATGTACTTCGATTAATTTCAACTTCAAGTTAATATTTTGAGCTTAAGGGATATCGAATGGGTTCAGTTTGTTTCAATTTATGGTTGCTGGTTTGCGACGGACTTAGTAATTTTGAATTTGCAGTCCATATTTTTTAATTTTACAATGAACTAAGAAGTCTCTTATATTTTGACCTACGGCGTAGCAAAAAAACACCGCTGTTAGTTATGGATCCCACTTTAAATAAAAGACTTTAGGTTCAACGCTCTCTCCAGTATTGCAATTTGTTAACCTGTGGCTCTATTGCCCATCATAGAAGTAGATTTTGTTCTTTTATTATTAAAAATTGTAAAATTCAAGATTACTCAAAACCTTAACAAAGTTGAGTCAATATAATCCATTTATTGTCAGAAACAGCTTATCCTTCCATTTTGATAACCTGCGCAATAACTAATTTCCTATTTTCATTTATTTCCTTTAGGTAATCTTTAGCTTAGCTCTTTCAAGAACATTGTCTGTGGTACTGCTGGGTATGAACGGACCACGTGAGAGATAATTGGTGTTTAGTGAAAATTAGTGAACTTACAAAGTGTTGAAGTGAACAATCGTACATTTGACATTTCCGCCACAATCGGGAGGAGGGTATCTGTAAATAACTTAGCTGTAGTTTAAGCACGACTAAGGATTTGACATCGTTTTCGTTGTGATATTTGCTTTTCTACTATATTTATTAAGGAATGTCCAGAAACAACTGCTACTTTCAGACATAAAAAAGAACTTATGTATATTAAAAATTCGATATTTTAAAGTGCAAAGATTATGCTTCGAGTAAATAAGTTAAATGATCGAATTTTCTGGACAGCTCTTTATATACTTATTGAATTCCAGAGTGCCAAACTTTTATTACAGGCCTTTATTGAACATTGAAAATATTTCATTTTGGATTATTATTGTAAATAACTGATACTGTAGTAGTGACCTGTTGTGTGAATAGTATAATTTATGATAAACCTCAGTGTTTTGTGTGTGTAGATAGATGCTAACTTGTAAATAAACTGTTCTGAGACGGAATATGAACAAATGAACTTATGAGTTTACTTAATGTAAGATGCATTCCATTTTTATTTATATTTTGTAATAGGCAAAGGAACCAGTTTATTTATTTTTATACTTACTTAGCTCCCTTTCTCTATTTTTCTACGCCATTGTTGAATTTATTTCTTGTAATGTAATGGAATGTTGAAAACAACGAATTTTAGCCTTCGTATTTAGGCCTCGTTCATGTATGTTTTAATTTTTCAATTCTACTTGAATGACATGGCCCGTGTCGCAAGAGATGATAATTTTCAGTCACTCTATTGTACTTAAATCTTTTTTCCCCACCCGAGGCCGCCGTGTAAATAATTTAGAAAACTAGGGAAATCAAATTCCGCACACGACAACACAGTCATGGCGGTACATCCGCCGGTATGGATAGCAATAAGATCCCCTTTAATTACTACTAACTTTAGACTAATTCCTCAAACACGAAACACAAAGCAAGAGTTGTATTAAATTCAAAATTTAATTTATGTATGTTCTGGAGTTAGGTCGATGTAATTATTTTATTACGTAGGCTTAGGGGACGTTATTATGATTATAATTATAAATAATAGTAATAATTATGAAAAGGAATTTGTAACTATAATGAGAAGTGAGGTGTAATGAATTTCGATTTATAAAATTAATAAAAATTAATGAGTTTTAAAATATGGATTTTATTTATTTCCTTTCAAGATGTTTACATACAAACTATGTTATAATGCGAAATATTAACGATTCGTAATGGTGCACAATGAAGTAGAAACGTTAAATTAAAAGATTCCACGAAAGAAACAAATTTTTAATCTTTGAAGAATAACTTGATAAATTGTTCGTAGTATAAAATACTGGCAACGCCCGACCCGCCGCCCATTCTAATAACAATCAGCGCGCACAAAGCCAACAGCGCTCCTGAAAGCTAAACAATAACGGCTCAAAACATTTACCTTTGCGCCCCCACTCGAACTTATAAGCTCATTTTATTGTCTTCAATATTCCCAGATTACCCTGTAATCTCTCATAACGTATAACAGTTTATTCCGCATGGCAACATCGACTTTGTTGAACGTCAGTCACGGCCCGCCAAAACGAAAATAATAACATGATGACGAACGAATATTACAACCGAACTTTGTGATGTTTGCTAACAGAAAAATATACCTTATCTTAATGGCAGAAGGTATGAAACAGTTTGTCTGGCGTCTGGAGTTAGGGCGTTATAGTTTCGGGATGTAATTTTGATAGAACAAAGGCGGGGAAGTGCACGTGCGCGGGTTTACGAGGGCCACGCTAATAAAATGGCGGATTAAGCGAGGGACAGGTGAGGGCGGCGAAATTGAAAACTATTGGCCTCTTCACGACGAAATTGGCATATCGCTCCGGGGTCGGGTTACGCGATTTGTGACGATTGACTTAATGACTGTAACGTGTAGAGGGTGCGTTTAATTATTTATAATGATTAGAGTATTATTGGAACACTGAAATATTCTATTGATCGAACTCAAAATAATGTCAGGTAACTATAAAATATCAGATTTCCTTAAAACGGATATGGGAACCAAAGTTATTTTGGTACATCCGACTCGAAGGACCATAATTATTTATTAACCTTTCAACATATTAAACCCAACTAAACCGTCTAGTAATCTTGAATTCACATCAGTAAGCTCCTGCATTTGCTGTCGTTAATTCGGGAAGGCGTACCGTAAGGTCATAGTGACGTCACGGGCGCAGCAGCGATCGATCGCGATACGGCACGCACGGCGCGAGGTTGAGGTCACCAGAGGTCGCCCTGGACGTGATCACCAATTTACCTTCCACTTAATTAATTGTCACGAAATACTAAATGTCTGTTAATCTGTTATTTCTTATCGAAAAGCAATGCGATGTTAGTCAATAGCGGAATTAATTTTCGTTGAAACAAACATTCAATAGTAATCAATACAATATCTGCCGTACTGTGCCTTATATTGTCGATGGAACATGCGTTTTCAAAGGGTGCATAATAACTGCGCCGATTTTAGCATAATATATGTACTTACACACGCACTGAATATTCCGACGCCCGCCAGACGTATCATTCCTAACAGTATTTCCCGGAGCGCAGGGACCTGAATGAATCTACTTATTTAAACAGAGCGAGGTCGAGTTTTTACGAAGTTTGCAAAAAAAGAAACACGGATTTCCCCCACGGCTCCCCCAGCCGAAGCTCTCGAATTGTGCGTACACGATCTGTAAACAAATTTGTGAAAATTATTCCTGTTTGGGGTCCCATGAATGCGCCCCCGGGAAAGGGTGAGCGCCTTAAGATTTCCCATTCATAGCCTGCGTCTTGCCTTAAACGCAGGGGAGGGAATAACACTGCATTTAAATATAGCGGTGAATTATGGAGTAATTGCTCTGGAATCAAATAATTTGAGACAGAAAGTCTGGCGGCCTCCCAGTAGGGGAGGCTTGATGACGGGAGGGTAGCGGTGACTAACATCAATTATTATGACCTATATTAGTTTGGCTACATTGCGCTTTTTGCGGTGAAGTTTCAGGGGGAGATTTTGTGGCCCCCACAGTCGTAGTTTAATAGTCTACATCAAAATTATATACTTTTTAAAAATGCCTACTTATCTGTCATAATATGATACTAGCTAGTTATCTATTTATTATCCTGTTGGATATAATCTCCACAGTTTTACACTAATTTATTAAACGTTTTATTCTTTGAATGCTAATGTCGAGATGACATTTTCAGGCCACACTACCCCAATTCTTAGTAACTCAATAGGAAATGGACTCTTTGGGTGTTTTATACAACCGCGACAAAACTAAGTAAATATTGAAACACTTTTTCATAAAAAAGTTCCTAATCCGGATTTAGATAGTCTAAGCCTTAGACTCTAAGCTATGTTAAAACATGTTCCTACCATACATATATGAAGCAAATACTTAAAAATTATAAAACACAAATATAATTTAGTTACTGTGTGTGAGCGAAGCTTCCTGGTCCCCGAATTAAATTGGAAGCAGAATGTTTGTCAGTGACCAGCTAAAATCACAGAACACGAATAGAAATGAATAAGTTGTATCTTAAACAATGTATACATTCCTGGTACGAATGTTGGTACGGAAGTAGACAGTTATCTACTTTAAAATAAAGCGATGTTTCAATTCAAAACTCTTTGTGATCGTACAAAATGCATATCTCCCAACAAGCTCGCATGATGAGAATGCAAAAATAGTTTTTATCAAACAAATGAGTCGCACCGAGGGTTGGCAGGCGGAACAAGGCATCATCTCGAGCCCTGAAGGCTTTATATGTTTTAATGAGTGACTGTAAAAAATTACAACTGCACGGTTGGTCGGCCGTGAGTGTCACAGTACAGGGAGAAGCACGAAGGCTGAGGGTCGACTAATTAGAACAAAAAACGCGGCGAAACACAAGTGCGCTCAGCGAGTCAGAGACAAAGAGCGCCGTGTTTCCACCCGAAAAGGTTCCATGGAGCGCCGGCGGCCATCTTGAATTTTAACCTCTATGGTTGTGACTACAAAGTCCGAATTGTTCCACTCTGTCAACAGAAGCTGAACATTTATTTTTGAAAATTAAAATTTCGAACGTCCTAATTCCGTTTTAAGTTTCATGTAAAAGTAGGCTTTACTGTTTGGGGTTTAAGGTTGAAGTTTGCGTGGAAGAGGAGGTCGGTTGCGTCGGTGGGTGTTGCCAGCGCTGCGTAGAGGAGCGGCATCGCGTCGATTGTCTGCGGCACGCTCGGCGAAGAGGCCACAATCGATAGAGCACGGGCGTGCGTTGTAATGAATTTATTAGAGAACTAGCGCTTTCACACGACTCTCCGTGTTTTAAAATTGTTTTTTGTTGAATATATCTTTCGATTAATCTGTTGTCTTTTATAGCGCTGACAATAAAGATGGGTAGATAGATACCGTTGCCTCCAGAACAGGGAGGGACAGGGGCTGGTAAACACATGCAGCGAAGACCTCAATTCAGATAAACTTTGCATTTCAATTGAGTTTATGGTAATTTGCCTAATATTTCGGCATGTACCTACTGGTCACAGAAGGTACTTGTTTAGGTTACGTATTGTCTGCGTGAACTTGGAACTTAGGTAAGTGACTTTTACTGAGTAGGAATGTCTGGACTTGATGTAACGAGGAAGTAGTGCAATAAACTTCCACAAGCTATAAGAGACCAGAGAATTGAATCCAGCGCATTCAAGTAACACTTCTCAACGGCATTACGCCGCTTACAAGGGATTCCTATGAGCAGTTCCGAATAAAATAGGATTCTTAAAAAAGTCCTTCCTTCCCTTAATATTCGTAGAGTTGTCTGTAATGAAAGGTAAGGAAAAACTTAACGGCTAAAACTTTTGCAATGCTCCCGTTCTGAATTAAACTCATTAGGGCAGCTCCAATTTTTAGTTGACAAACTTTTCAGCGAGCCAGCCCTTTATAATGAAGTCACTTCGAAAGCACTCTTCTATACCTACCTACTAATGTAGATATTTAATTTTAATACATTCTTGTATGAAACAGGTAAGGTAATAATCGCCCATCACGGAAAGGATTAAATAAATGCTGCAAATAATTACGTACAAGTAGTAGGCACAATATTAATATCTAGAAAACACTACATAACTAGCAGAATATTATCAGTTAATGTCAGAGGATCTTCTGAAGTAAACGGGTAAACTTAAATTTAATTAAAAAATTTCAATAAAAGTAGTATATTTAATGTTAATCTTTAGTTTTTTTTATATATATTTATATAATAAAATATATATTAATGTATGTATATATATATTTCTAAATATGTATTTATTTATGCTAAGTTAGTGATAATGTCTTTAGCTTTAGTTTTGCTTTCTGACTCACTTGTTGCAATTAATTGGGAGAAGCCACTGACTCTTGAGATACAGGCAGTTTAGCCTAGTTCGAGTGTCAGAGTTTCATTGAAATTTGTAATTTGGATTACTTATGTCAATAAAGTTATTATTATTATTATTGTAGGTACTCTTTCGAGATCACGGGTCCACAGGGACCCGGTCCTTTGAAGCATGCGTGGGGCCAAAGCCAACAGCGCAGAGGCTTTTTTGTACCATTTGATCTAAATGAGATGAGTACATCTGCCAGGTTCTATCTCTGACTAAATACAGATCTAGTCAAAGACAGCACCTGGCAAATGTAAGAACTGTTGCAAAATTAAAAGGAAATCTAATCCGGGTCTATTGAGTGCAGGTTGATGGATTGGTTAACTGGGTTATTGATTGAGACATCGGACGTCTGCCATGCAAATTGTCTCAAATACTTGTCTCCTAGCAGACGGTGACTTGCCTCCCACTGGATGGGCCCCCGAAAATAGCCACCGCTCTAAGCGGCCTTATTATTATTATTATTAATGTATAAATGGCTCTGTGTTACAGAGCAAAACGTACATATTCACTAAAAAGTAGGTGCTTATAAAACCCATCTTTATAACGAAAACATTATATCAAACGATGGAGGCCTATGCCCTGCAACGGGACATAACAATGCTGATACTTACTTATGAATTATAAGAACAATCGTCCCTATCAATATACATGACGAAAAAGAAACAAGGAGTGGCATGTCCAGTGTGTTTTCATTCCGCGGCAATATGTTTTGACAGCGACTGTGGCGGTGCCCGTTCTCACGAGCTGCAAAGGTTGTCCCTCACGGTCCCCATTGACCTGGCCTCATGGAAACAAACGGTATGTGTAGGAAAAAAAGATTTCACAAGAGAAATTGTGAAACGCAATAGCACAAGTGCGAAACTAGCACGAAGGTGCAAGCATTCAAAGGATTAAACGAGCCTACACTGACAAAAACTGAAGAATTTTGTTAGGTATTGTTGCGTTTAGGGATAATCTTGTAAGTAATTAGCAATATATTCCACTATGCAATGTTCCATTAACAAAACTTGATAAAAAATTATAGAAACCTAGATAGAACGGACAGATATGTGAAATGTTCACCGACAATACTTCTACGTCTTAAAACAAATTAAAACGAATGAAGAAAATTGTATTAATTACTATTGGTCACATCCTAATATGATTAAAATAAATTCAAAATGTAATGTATTTAAGCTATGCAACATTCTCAAAAGCTCATTCAAACAAATAACAATGAATCGCTGCAACCCATCCCCGTGTCTCGTGCACATGACTGGCGGAAGACGACCGCACCTCTCCATGAGCGGCCATTATGGCGCGCTGACAGGTGACTGCTGCCTCGGCCTTCGTTAACAGGACAGCGCTAATTTACCTCAACATTTTTGGGATAACTTTAATGTGCAGGGATGAGTGGTTGGTGGTGTGTGAAATGGAATGTAAAAAAATATATTCAGTTTCCAATTAGGAAATAAGGAAATGAGGCAACCTTATGTTTCTTCCCAATTTGTCAATAGGAAATAACGCCAGTTGGTAGAAAAGTATTAGTATGAAGATCTGTCTAGTTTCTTATTATAAGATTAGTTTTATTATTACTTGCAGTTACTGAGATGCTAAAGGCAACTTACAAGACAATTTCAGCGTTGTAAAAATGCTATTTGAACCCCAAATTGTCTCAAGTTATCAAGTTTTCAAGTCTGGTCGTCGGTAAACCAGTACAACCGTTGCTTCAGTCCTTTGTTGTTTCATACCAAAAGTCTAGTGTGTGGCGCATTTTGGCTGTTCTGTGTTCATCTTAATAGCACGGTGCCTGTGTGCTAATGGCTTCGTCAACTCACAAAGGACGAAATGCATCGCTCGCAGCTTGCTCATGCCGAAAACCATGAAGTGGGTGCTTTGTGATTATGACGACACGTTCTGTGCCTTCTAAGGTACATTTGGGAGAGATGCTTCATTGTTTCTGGCAGAAAAACAGCTACAAAATCAAACTGAGATAGACTTATCCAAGCTTAATTGCGACGTAAAATAAATTACCATAAATCATGGAAACGAGAGGAGAATCGGAGTCATAGATAGGCAAAACAATTGCGAACTTTAAATGGACAAGGAATGTCAAATTTGACATGGAGGACAAACGATGCTTGGAACCATCTTAGAACGGTAAATTCCGTGATGGTAGACAATTGCGGGATATACTTCGTTTACCTTCTCAAGGTGAACCGGTAATCCGGTAAAGATCGTATCGTTTAATGAATGGTGTAGGATTGGACGGCTTCGTGAATTTTAAAGAAGCCTATGTCCACAAAAGACGATTACCGTTCAATACTACCAGACAAGAAGATTGGTCCGGGATCAAAGAACTACAAAGAGCTCACGATATCATGATAGTACCTATATAAGATAGGCAGAGCAACGAGTTTCCTTCAAAGACTCAGTAAATAAGTATAATTTAGCCTGCTTTATACAGTGTTCACAGTAACAATGCCCAACAGGAGGGCGAGGCTCGCGTTATGTACGCTTCGTACTTACATAGGTACCGCTCAATACATCGACACTCCAGGCGGGATTAGATACGAAACAATGCCTTTTTACCAAATACATAATAATGCGCCGCGTCAAATGCTGCGGTCGGGCTTAGGGGTCCGTGAGAAATGCTTTGATAACCAGGAATTTCGGATAAATTATATAATTCTATGCGAAATACGAAAATAAAAGGGTTAGTCCAAAACTGTCCGTAACATAAAAACACAAATGAGGTATTTGTGTTTTTATGTTACGCTTTAGCTATTTTTATTTTGTAATATCTATCTACCTACCTACATGGTCAAGTAGCTCTTGAGTTCTAAACTTAGCTGAGCCGAGAAAAATAAGCGAATACATATATAGTAAGTTTCGTTTCATTTGTCAGCATTTGTTGTCAAATCGCTTTTTACATTCCTATTGATATAGCAGTTACTACATTATTTAATAATTTCAATGACTTTGTAACCAGTAGGGTACCTAAATTAAACTAAGTAGTCTTGAAAAAGTCCCTAGTCAGTGAGAGATCACTATAGAAAATTAATAAACGGTGCATAAAAAGATATAAATTCTGCATCAAAACTATCAAGCCCTTTCCACGCTAGATACCTACATTGTGATTTGTGCCCGTACGTACCAAAACCTAATGTATTACTAATAATCGATTATTTCATACAGAACCCTCTGCAGCAGCCCAGCTGCGACACATGGTGATTTTCGAGAGATTTTTTTATGTCCGCGGCTGCGTGCTCGAGTGGTCGGCGTCCGCGCGAATTATTAAAAAAGCTAAAATAAAAAGCGGAGGGCGGCCGCGCGGAAACGCTACGCCCGCTGTCACGAAGCCGGCTGCGAAACAGACATTAGGCGCAGTACGTGCAATATACGTTGGCGACTGAAAGATCTAATCACTGGGCCATGACATTCGTGTAATTTCAAAGGTGCGATTTGTTATTACTCATAATTTTAGTTAATCGGTGACAGTCAGAGATATTCCAAAATCTTTGGTGACAGTATCTACTAAATTACTACGTTTATCGAATTCACAGCCGTAAGATTATTGACATTTGCGCTTAGTGAATCGCACCTCAGGACACTTGTTCAAATGTGGTCAATGTCGCTTTTAGGAGATACTTAGTCCCTTTTTTCTAAGGAGGTAACTCATCAATTTGTGCTTATGACTTTTGCGACCGTCAATGAGCAAGCCATCTCGCAGCAGCCCCGTACCGGGGAGAAAAAGAAGCATAAAACACTGCGCATTTACCCTCTTTAATAAAACAGCAAGGTCAAGAAGTAGGACCGTTTAAGTGCACTCACTGACCTCAGGAAAAAATTTTATGGAATCCGGAAAGCTATTGGTAAAATTCGGTGCAGCCAATTTAGTTCCCACGTTCTGTACCTACCTATTTACCGCACATGCCGAGATACAGGAGTTTGACGGCTTAGTACATACCTGGGAGCTAGGAGAACCACCCCTCAACTGTATACTTCTTACTTTCTTTAAATCCTTTTTACATAAACTGAATTAGCAGCCGAATAACAGTGCGATTATCTAACACTTTTGGATTATGGATATACTCTTTTCTATTTAAGTAGGTAGGTACTAACCTGTAGCAACGTTAGGAGAAACAAAAATGGTAGCCCATCTAGTAACACGATCCATGTCTGAAACAAAACATAACCACATTAAAGCAGTAAAATACTGTTATTTGTTAAAATAAGCAATCGATGTTCAAGCAAGCGTAATATTTCACACCAGCATAAACAAACATTCATAAGTTCTGCCTCCTCGAAGTGCTCTTCAATTACCAACTAATGACAACACTTGAAAAACCTTAACACTAAATAAATTATTTACGATGATATCTTAAACTAAAACAACATTACATAAAAACCATTTAAAAACCGGTAGCATTGAACAAAAACGCATCCAATGATTTAACGCACCCCGCGATAAAATCTAACCAACCGCACGACAAAAGAATTAGTCAAAATAATGCAGACAAAAAAAATGTTACACAATGCCTTTGAACGTGGGCGAAATTGTTACTAAAATGTAGCAACATCTGTCTAGGGGGAGAGCGAGCGGGCAAAAACGTTTCAACAGTTTCTTGTAATAAGTGCAATAATCCACCTTAACGCTTAGTCCTAAAAGTCAAAATGCAACGTAGAACCAAGCACTTCAGCCCTTTAAATTTGGAATGAGATAGAGTTAACGCCATTACTGTCAAATTGTGGGCCAATCATGTCGGAGGCGCGCCGACCAATCAGGGGGCGCACGGTGCGTGTTCCGAATGCAAAATTCGGGGAGAACTAGAACAATTTGTAGCTTTTTTGTTTGTTTGGGCCGGAACTAATTTGTGCGAGCTGCGGGTTCCGGACTGTGGTAATTGTTCGGTCGAGTGGAGAAAGGTTCTGAGCGATTTATGGCCATGATAAAATTATGACAAAAAGTTGAACTGCTCCTTTTGCTTTTCGAGGTCTTACATACCTACATTTATCTATATTTACATAATTACAGCATTTAAGTAGTAAGTACTTCTCAATTAAATATCACAATACCTTCCTACATCCTAATGCCAGTAGCACAGTTTGATTACACATTACCTTAAACAGTTAAATTTTAAAAGGTTTATCAATGACCAGTCCTCTCTCTCCACGGCTAAATAGTTAATTGTGATCGAATAAACGTTAAATTGTCGTTGAGCCATCTGAGCAAGTAAGGAAGTAAGAATGTAAACGTAAAAATGTACTTCAGTGAACTGCGGTAGGCAGGAGATGATGATGGAGAAACGTTATAAAGACAAACCCATTACAATAAAAAATAGATACTTAGAAGGTAAGTATAGACATACAGAAGCAAGCAGGATCATTAAAGAATGCAGTCAACAATAAGTAAATTTATTTTTTAACTTGAAGGTAGGTGGTATCTATTTAACTAAGTTATAGCAATTATTATTATTAATTATCATTAAAGTACTTATATTTGGTGCATTTAGGTAACACGTTGATAATTAATTTCTTATCCCAACTAATATTATAAATGCGAAAGTAACTCTGTCTGTCTGTCTGTCTGTCTGTCTGTCTGTTACGCTTTCCCGCTTAAACCTCGCAACCGATTTTGATGAAATTTGGTACAGACAATCTTTAGACCCTGAGACAGAACATAGGCTACTTTTTATTTCGAAAAAAAGAAATCCACGCGGACGGAGTCGCGGGCGGCCGCTAGTTTACAATAAATATAATGAATAGAAAATTAATGAAACTTACCTACTCGCGTATTACTCATATTTCACCGCTTCAATGATGCACACAACGTCCCGTTACATTTCTCACATCACCTTTTGAAAGCACAAATATAACGGATAATATTATAAATGCGAAAGTAACTCTGTCTGTCTGTCTGTCTGTCTGTCTGTCTGTTACGCTTTCCCGCTTAAACCTCGCAACCGATTTTGATGAAATTTGGTACAGACAATCTTTAGACCCTGAGACAGAACATAGGCTACTTTTTATTTCGAAAAAAAGAAATCCACGCGGACGGAGTCGCGGGCGGCCGCTAGTTTACAATAAATATAATGAATAGAAAATTAATGAAACTTACCTACTCGCGTATTACTCATATTTCACCGCTTCAATGATGCACACAACGTCCCGTTACATTTCTCACATCACCTTTTGAAAGCACAAATATAACAGAATTAACACATCGAACTCAAACACGCGTAAATTAATCCGAATCTTAATTTGCACTTGACATCCGCGAATTCTCAGCCACACGTAGCGCAATCACTTTCCCATCAAATTGGAAATTGCTCATTCACACTCCGCCGACTCCACTCAAAACGTCACCTCGATTCCTTGAGAACGCGAAAACGTCGAAGTCATCTGTCAAACGGAATTTGAATTTGGAACACGGAGGGCTCGCGGCGCGGGCGCAGCGTGACGTCATTCAGCGTCACGCGAGCCCAGCGTGCTCCCGGCGCCACGCTGTCCGCGCCGCTCTCGTGAAATCATTAGTCGACAGCACAAAAGAGTTTGTCTTTTGACACATTACTTCATGGTGAAGTGAACATTCTAGATCTTTGCGTTTATGGGAAGTGGGCAGGCGCCGTGTTCGCGACGTTTCGACTTGGCTTTTCACGGTTGATATGTGATATTGTCGCACCCTCGTGACTCCTGCGAGGTGCTGTGTGGGAATTTTAGTTTTGCGATTATGATTGACCCCAGGTTATCATGGTTCAACAATTTCATAAAAAGAATGTCCTTAACTTTTTAATTATTAGACCATGACCTTCGTGCAATTCCTTGTAACAAACCTGACTAGTGATTGAAACGAGACACTAAAAAACGAGACACTCCTTTTAACTACCTCTAAGAAAACTTTGGTTCTAGAGTAGTTCATCAACATGATCAAAGATTAGTTTGTATTAAAAGAGGTTTTTTTTTTTTTTTTTTATTTAGGACTAAGCTAGCACTTGACCACAAAGTTGCCTGATGTTAAACAACTATGTGGTCTACGATGGAGCGTGCTTGCTCAGGAAAGGCCCGTTTATTCTGGCCTTGAAGAGCCCCAAGTTGTAATGTGCAGGAAATACAGATCTCGGCAGAGAATTCCACTCCCGCGCAGTCCGTATCAAGAAGGATGAAGCAAATCGCTTCGTTCGTACGCGCGGAATCTCCACTGTATACGGATGAAGTCCTTGACCGAGTCTAGTAGTTCGATGATGGAACGGAGCTGGCGGAACCAAATCGTAATCGTAAAGGTAAGGTTTCAATATTTTTAAACCCCTGGGATCAACATTTTTGAAATGTAAAAAGCTCATTCTTCAAATTGCCTAATAATCATCTTTGAAAATCATTAATAATTCAATAACAGCAATAATGCAGCTCGCAGCGCTAGCGCAATGAATTATTAACAGCCCATTTAGCGCTTACCTGGACAAAGGAGTTCGAAATCTCCGTTAGCCACCTCATTCATAGCTCGAGTGGCCTCCGAGCGGCCCTAATTTCCTTTCATGTCAAACAATTTACGAACCTTCGATCGAGGGCAAAAAAGAAATTATAAAAAACTATTGATCGCCTGCAGGCGCGCCACTTCAGAACGCGCTTTGGTCGCCATCTTGGAAAACGTTTGACATTCGGTTACATGGGTATTTTGAAAATGACGACGAATTACTTTGTGATATTGCACAAGACCTATTGTTTTCAATCTTAAAGAAAGAGGCAGCTGCTGCTACACTTTGCAAATATTTTCTAAAGCTTCAATCTAAAATGCACTCCAGTTTATTTTTAATTAAATTCAAATAACATTTAATTTGACATGCTATATTCGGGGGAAAGTTTTAAGACAATGCATGTAGGGAAGAGACTCCTCGCCGTTTTCAAGCTCTAATAGCATTATCACACCATAAACATCAACAAATCAATATCTATTAAAACTAAAATTAAAAGCCATGTTTGGGTCTGAAGTAAATCTATTATCATAAAACGATATCTCTTTTTTACAAATTATCAGTAATGACTTAAAATCTACAAGCACAATCGTGCGAATCAATTTCAGCATTATTAAAATATTATAATAAAAAGTAATATATAAAACTGTAGCATTTTTTTATTTTTGTGGGAAAGGGGAAGTTTATGGAAATTAATTTAACTTCAATGTAGGTACTAATACATAGAATACACTTAAGTATACAAACACTCGCAAGCAACTAAGTGATATAAGTATATTCAATATACAAAATGTTATTTTAAACAGAACTAGTTTCAAGGGGGATATACTATAGGTAATTGATTAATCAATAATATAACATTATTCCATATTTTAAAATTGTGTTCGAGCACTTCATGAAAACAAGTAAACCAACCAATCATCGGTAGGTCCAAACGTTTTAAATAACATGGAAAACTACGGGAATTTAGATTCCGTAATCAATATAAAAGTCGTATTAATTTCGAATAATTGACGATTGGCGTAAATTTACGAACGCTCCAACCAAAAACTCGTACTATCAAGTCAAAGCAAGTCTTTGAATAGTTTTCAATCAGCATTTTTTTTAATGGTTAGTACAACATTACAATTCAATAAGAATAAATATATCATTGTTGTTATATAACACATATTTCGTTTTGCGAAGTCTTATTATATTTGTACCACCACCGTTTTTTATTCTCAATACTAAAACAGTCTATGTTTTTCAGGCTTTAATTATGTTTTACAGTCAACGGCACATTCAGTACAAAACGTCAAATAAGAATTGAATAAAATTCTTCCAAATAAGTCTCAAAGTTTTCTCCAATTCATTTTGAAACAATGATATACGAAGGCCAACCAAATACATTTTATTTCCTAGACTCTTATTTCACAAATCTAAAAGAGAACAGGAACACAAATGAAGGAATACATTAATTTAGACGTGATTCAAGCCAAAACACCCATATAAATATACTTACGACAATATTGTTAATTACTCCAATAAGAAATTCTAAGTCTCAAGTCAAATATTAAACAATACGTCAATAATTATTTTGAATCAGATAACATGTCTGAACATGCAAAAATAATGTATTTACTGTTTTTAATAATGACCAGTTGAAACGAGCATTAACAAAAACTCAAGAGCAAGAGTTATCTCATTGTTATTTGAATTGTTCATTAATTTCTGTGACAAGTGCTAAAAACCTAATACACCTCCTCGTCAAGTTGCACAAGATAGGTGACCGTCATAACAGCATGACAATTTTCATTTATTTATTAAAAATTACATTTTCTGTATAAAACGTAATCAACTTACATCGGAGTTACTCGCAATGTCATGTTTCCTCTTTCTCTATTATCAGCGCCAAGACCCTCCTTGGTTGCTCTGGTACCTCCTCCCGGAGCCCTGCTGCCTGTCCTGGCCTCCCTGGTTGCCGTTATGCCTGCCCTGCTGGTGCGAGCTGTACCCGGAGCCCGACTGGTGACCCTGAGACCTCTGGTCGTGGCCCCCGTGTCTGTTCTGCTGGTAGCCCTGCTGGTTGCTGTTGTACCTGCCCTGGTTCCCGTAACCCTGGCTGGATTGGCCCCTGCTCTGGTTGCCGAACCTGTCGGCGCCGGACGCGCCGTAGCCTGATCGACTGTAGCTCTGGCCCTGGTTGTAACCTTGGCTCTGGTTGTACCCCTGGTTCTGGCTGTAGCCCTGTGATTGGTTGCCTTGATTCGCTACATACCCGCCCCGGTACGGTCCGAATGATTGCTGGTCTGAAACAAAAAAATATGTTTATTTCATAGTTTTGGAAGAAGAATCCATTTCATTTTTGGTGCATAGACTTGTCGCATTTGCATCATATTTTCAAACAGTATTTGTATAAAGGGTAGTTGTTAATGTAAATTTTCATTGGTGTCCTAACAAAATCCAAAAACTCAAGATAATAGTTGATATCGATGCGGTTTACAATCGTATAGTCAACCTGAAACTCTTTGTTTTGCAAGACTGTTCAGTACTTACAATATTTTTTACCCACTTCGGGCATTCGAGCCCCGATTGTCAAGATCATGTTCACTTCCTAAACCACAATTCTACCAAGTAAAAGTAAAGCAAAGTATCAGCCTATTATTATCCCTCTGCATTTGAAATCAATTTTTTCGTTATAAAGATGAGTTTTGTCAGCAATCGTACTAAGTCATAAAATAGTCTAAATATTAAACATTAATAACCGCGGCACGGCTTCCATCGCGAAAGCCGCGAGCGCGCGGATTGCGGCACTCGAGCTAAAACCTCGGCCGTGTGAGCGACGAGTGTTTAATCGCTCGCTTTGTGAGCCTCTAATGTCGCTGTGAGGATCCGAGGGACGAGGCGGCTTTTAACCTTACTACACACCAAGCAAATGATATTATATGATGGAGTTGCCATCTGGTATGTCAGAGCCTGCGCTATAAGCTGACAATTGCCGTCGGGGCATCTACGGAATGCCAATATCGTGACGTCATTATGGACACAACAATTTGTTCAGCGACACGTCAAGTTTCAAAAATAATTTAATTTCTCATTTGTCTACTACTCATTTCTCTTAGTCGTTATCTAATTGGAAATTGCGATAGTAAAAACGGTTGTAAGAAGAATTAAATTATGACTTGTGTCATTTTCTAATTAGACACTGCAAATAGAGAGAAGATTGAATATGAATAAGTCTTTACTCATATAATGAAGCTGATGAGTTCGTTTGCATGTTTGTTTGTTGAACTGGGGCGTATTGAAAACATATTTTTGTTTCGGATAGTCTATTTATCGGGGAAGGATAATATATATAAAAGTTATAATACAACAGTATTTGTGTGGAAACCGAAATCCACGCGGACGAAATCGCTGTCGGCCGCTAGTTTCTTCTAAAAACAGAAACTTTTCTTCAAGATACATCAACTTTGCTGTGTTGAAGATGCATCAACGAGCCGTCATCATTATCGGCGACTACCGCATCCACGGTGTTGGCCGCTCTTCCGCCCATAATCCACGGCCGCAGCCGCTAAGCCGTTTGTACATCAAAGTTTAAGTCTAAAAGGATTCGCAGCGCAAAGCTCCACGCATTAATGCCGCCGCAAACAAAGCCGCAAGTATTTACATCGACTATTGACGTTTTTTACTCACTCCCCTTGGGCCTTTGATCCCACGTATGAGAGGAAACCGTTTCAATACAACATAATGCTGGGTGAAATCGACGATTGTTTTCCGTTTTAAGTCAAATACTTGGGTGACGGGTCCAATGAGGCGAAAATAGACCCTTCACCCGCTTGTACCAGCAAGGCTTATGTAGCGCTACTATTTCTACGAGTATGTTATAGCGATATCAGTACAACAGGTGATACGTTCTACCATGAACCAGAAAATGGGCTTACACCTTGAAATACCACATCAGGAGTATCAAGTCATAAGATTTCAATAAAATGATATTCATGGATGCTGGATTCGATGATGGAGATTCAGATATAAAAATCGTGTTGTCGATTGTCACACAAAATGCAAAAATTACTTCAACAATGAAAAACAAGCACACCACACAAGGCTTGGTGAAAAGAACGAGAGTTTCTTCACATTTATGTACTTTCCATTTAATTTATTTAACATGGAATATACAATAAACCCTCGTGTCTCACATTCAGTACATGTTATCACGCAAACCCGTCACAGCCAGGAGAGCATTACACAAGGCTGTCTGTGGGCGTGTGCGCGAGACATTCCTGCAGTATTAATAATTACGCGCGCGTCGAGTGCGTAACGAGGCGTCGCCATTAAGGCTCATTGTTCGTCGACAGTTGGCGCCCAACGCGTTGCGATGGATTAGAATGTTGGCTGCGTGTCTAATGGGTGAAGTAGTAGTAGTAGCAAATAGAAGTGATGGTGAAATGTAAATGACATTTGTGCTAACCTTCTATTTTTATTTAGTTTTTAGAATTATAAAATCAGCTTTCCACTCTTTTTATATCAATTGTTTTCGTTAACTTTTTGGGCATATACGAAAGCAAAGTCAATCAGTAAAATTACATTCAGAAAATTGCCTGAAATGCAATTTTTAATATTAAGCTCTTAACTTTGTAGATGTTTTGTCTAAACTATTGATGGAACCAATAGATATTTATCATTAAAGTCTTATTAGTATTCAATGGCAACAAAGATGACCTAAATAAAACATGCCTGCATGCCCCGTGTGAAGGCGACGCATGCTTCAGACACAATACCGGAGTATTAATAATTATACGCGCTCGCGTCGAGTACGTAATGAGGCGTTGCCATTACTGTTCATTGTTCGTTGGCGGTTGGCGCCCAACGCGGGGCTGTCATTAAATACAGATTATCTTTCCTAGAAACCATGGATCACCTTCTTAAGGTTTCATTATTAATATATTGTATTATTCGTAACTACCATGACAAAAGATGTAAAATTTCTTCCAACAAATTTTTGCACGGTCTAATCCTAAAATTAACCTGCGCAGCTAAAATCCTATATTATTATTATTTACTAACGAAACGTTGTCTCTTTGCAAATATTTACATTTTAATTAAAATATAGTCTTTTGCGAGCTACATTTTCATCGTGTGGAGTTGCTGGACTCCCATCGACCGCGTCCCCAGGTGGTGGATAGGGGAATGCCCCCCAGATATGGGAGGTACTAAGGAAATCAAATACTTAGCGCGAACCAAAACCAGCAGGCATGGTCATGCCTTAGTCTTCAAGATATGGCCTAAGGGATCTCACCCCGACAGAAAAGATAAAGCTGTGGATCAGCGACAATATATGAAATGGCGGAATATAAAACATATCTACCCCAGGAGGGTACCACAAATCGTGGAGAATCCCTCCCTGAACCCAGCTCTCCTGAGCCGAGTTCAGGCTGCCCCTCGGATTCTGGGGGGGGCACATTTCGCTCTCAGAATTTAATACTGAAAAAGAATAACTTGAAACCTAATCTCACGCAACAGGTCTTCCATAAAGGACTCTTCACAAATAGGCCTAGATCTAACTCCTACAGTGGTATTCCGACGGAAATATCCGTAACTAACGCGCATCCCCCAGAAACTCGCGATAAGGAATATGATCCTAAAAACGACGAAAACGACACACAAAACTGGCAAGAAGTAAATAGTCGTAAGAGACTGAGAAGTAGTCCAAATATGACGACACGATCCCAGAAACAAACCAAACTAAGTTATTGGCTGGCAGCACCGGTACCAACATCAAATATGTTTGCGGATCTGGAAACTACTGAAAAAGAGCCAAAAACTATAGACCAAGTAACGCGTCAAGTAGTAAAACCTCCACCTTTTTTTATTGATAAGGTCAGTAATATCCAGCCCCTATCAAAAATGCTAGAAGACGTGGCACATGATGACTACGAATTAAAAGTTTTACAAGGTGAAAAAGTCAAAATTCAGGCTAAGTCCTCCGAGTCGTATTCGACTATTTATAAAGAACTCAAAAGTAGAAACACTGAATTCTACACATACCAACCTAAAAGGGAGAAAAACTTTAGAGTAGTACTAAAACGCATGCATCCCTCAACCGACACTGAAGAAATAAAACAAGCCTTAGAGGACTTACATCACAAACCAAACAACATTTGGAATGTTAAAAATAGTAGAACAAAAAAACCTCTTCCTATGCTTTTCATAGACTTGCAACCAAGTCCTAACAATAAGGACATTTATAGCATCAGGTCACTCCTTAACTGCCTAATAGAAATTGAACCTCCAAGACCAAAACGTTCAATTCCTCAATGTTCCAACTGCCAACATTATGGGCATACGCAAAAATACTGCCACAGACAACCCAGTTTTGTGAAATGTGCTGGACCCCACCATACGGCAAACTGCCCGAGAAAAGAACGTTCAGACAAAGTAAAATGCATTCTCTGTGAAGGTAACCATCCTGCAAATTATAAGGGCTGCATTGTCTACAAAGAGCTGCAAAAAATAAAATATCCGAGATCAACATCCAATAACCGAAAGCTTAAAAACCCAGAAAATGTAACCAAAATAAGCCAAAGCAACGTTGAAAATAATTCAGGCAAGTCATATGCAGCAGCTGAAAAAAAATGGTCAAACCCTAGAAATAATCAAAGATAACACTACTGAACAACACATGGTGGAAATTTTGCGTACCTTCAACAGCTCGATGCAAGCTCTCATGAACCAAATGCTAACAATGACTCAGATGTTAGCTGAACTCATGTCGAAGCTGTCGCATACGCATCCATAAAACTATGCGTGTGGAATGCCAATGGCCTGTCAAACCACTCTAACGAGTTAAAGATTTTCTTAAAAATAAATCAAGTGGACATTATGCTGATTTCTGAAACTCACTTTACGACCAAGAGCTTCTTCAAAATACCCAACTACACATTATACCATACGATGCATCCTGATGGTAGAGCACACGGTGGAACAGCCATCCTTATTAGATCTAACATAAAACATCATCAGGCACAACCATACCAAAAGGACTACATCCAAGCCACTAGTGTTATTGTGTATGACTGGATAAGCAAGATCACAATATCGTCACTTTACTGCCCACCAAGACACACTGTAAAGAAGGAACAGTTCGATGACTACTTCAAATACCTTGGCAATCGTTTCTTGGCGGGAGGTGATTATAACGCCAAACATACATTTTGGGGTTCCAGGCTTACTCTTCCTAGGGGCCGCGAACTTTTTAAGAGCGTCCAGGCAGGAACTATGAACGTAATTTCAACAGGACAACCTACATACTGGCCGTCAGACCCAGCAAAGATACCAGACGTTATTGACTTTTGCATCACCAAAGGAGTAGCAATGGATAACATATCTTGCAGTAGTTGCTCGGAGCTATCATCGGATCACTCTCCTATTCTGGTTGAAATTGGACTGAAAGTTAAAGAGACAACTAAAAAGTGTACATTGCACAGTCATAAAACCAACTGGGACATGTTTCGTATTCTGGTAGACGAGGCTTTTAGCGCAGGAATCGCACTTGAAACGGAAAATGACATTATGAATGCTGTTGAATTCTTCACCACTAGTATCCAGAGTGCGGCTTGGGATTCAACTCCAATAGTCCAACAACAAAGACCAGCTGGGCAATGTATACCTCCAAGTATCCTGAAAGAGATTGGAGCAAAAAGAGATCTTCGCAAACTGTGGCAGCAAAACAGGTGCCCTGAAACTAAAAAATTACTGAACCATAAAATAAAAAAACTCAAACAAATCCTCGATCAAAATCGAAACGCTAGTTTTCAGGCATATCTAAAGGATCTTGATGCCACTTCAGCTACTGATTACTCGTTGTGGAAAGCAACAAGAAACATCAAACGACCTACAACAATTTCGCCACCATTGAGAAAAGCGGACAATTGTTGGGCCCGTAGTGACCAAGAGAAAGCTTACACGTTTGCTGAGCATCTATCGGATGTTTTCCAACCCCATCCCTATGAAGGGCCAGCAGACCACGAGAAGAAAGTAACCGAATATCTGAAACAAATAGAAACACAGGACACTACGTCAATGAAATTTACAACGAAAGAGGTCAGACGAGTAATACAAAAGGCAAAATCAAAAAAATCTCCAGGATATGATCTCATTACAAATAAAACACTACAAGAGCTACCTGACTCTGGAATCACAATGATAACAGCCATTTATAACGCCATAGTTAGACTCCAATTTATTCCGCCGCAGTGGAAAACTGCAAAAATAATAATGTTATTAAAACCAGATAAAAAACCTGAAGATCCAAAATCATATCGACCAATAAGCCTGTTACCTATACCATCAAAGATTCTTGAAACATTAATACTACAACGTATTATGCCATTAGTCGAACAGCATGGACTGATACCCGACCACCAATTTGGATTTCGTCAAAGACACGCGACTGTAGACCAAGTGCACAGGTTAATAGGCGAAATAGACAAGTCTTTTGAAACCAAAAGGTATTGCGCGAGTGTCTTTCTAGATATATCGCAGGCCTTCGACAGAGTATGGCATGAAGGATTACTATTTAAAATTAAATCGTTTTTCCCCAACAACATTTATAAGATTCTCAAATCCTTCTTAGAAAATAGATATTTCTTGGTGAATCACGGAGAGGCTTTCTCAGGTCTTTGCAATATTAATGCGGGAGTTCCCCAGGGTAGCGTCCTGGGACCGCTACTCTATCTGATTTACACGTCTGACCTTCCAACTTCAGACTGTGTAACAACTGGAACCTTTGCCGACGACACCGCAATTTTGTCTTCTCACGAGGATCCAACAGAGGCGTCAAAAATTCTACAAAAAGGAATAAACGATATTTCAACATGGCTCAAGAAGTGGCGAATCAAGGCTAATGAAACAAAATCAATAAATGTCACCTTCACCTTAAAAAAGGGTATATGCCCACCAGTAACGCTTAATAACGTCGAAATTCCACGAGCAGATCATGTTAGATATTTAGGTTTACACTTGGACAAGCGACTTACATGGCAAAAGCACATCTTTACCAAACGCAAACAGCTGGGACTGCAAATACGGAAGTACTACTGGTTAATTGGTCGCCGTTCGCAACTATCAATGAGCAACAAACTTCTTCTGTATAATGTTATGCTGAAACCAATCTGGACCTATGGCATCCAATTGTGGGGGACCGCCTCTCATTCCAACATTGAAATCGTGCAGAGATTCCAGAATAAAATGCTGCGAATGGTAACCGACGCTCCATGGTACGTGACAAATGAACAGCTGCATCACGACCTTCAAGTATATACTGTCAAGCAAGAAATTCTGCGTCATACAAAGACCTACAAAGAAAGGATCATAAACCACCCAAATCGCTTAGCGAAAGTCTTGATGGAGGAAACTCGCGCAACTCGTCGACTTAAAAGGAAAATGCCCCAAGACATACTTAAATAATAAAGTAAAGTAGGATGTGACCCTAGTCGCATTCCGAGCACGTCATGACAAGTCCCGACCTACCAACTACTTAATGTCCCCCAGTATGTGACAGATCGTAGTGAATAATAAGACAAAAAAAAAAAAAAAAAAAAAAAAAAAAAAAAAAAAAAAAAAAAAAAACATTTTCATAGGGTGTGGAGGATGAATTTTATGAAATAACGCCTGCTTTTCGGCACTTTGAAACGCTAGGCCCTCACCATTCAATTTTGTATGTGGCAGATGTAAAAAAATACAAAACTAGACGCGACGCGAGAGCTAACCCGGCAGACATAATAGGCATCTAATGGGCGCCGGCGCGACACATTCACGCGGTGAAAGGCTCGCAAATAAGAGCAATGGCGGACTACCGCGGTGGGCGCCAAAATTATAGGCCGAGGGGGCGGGGCGGCGGCGCTGGATACCTGCACGTCAGGCTACAATAAGTTAACAATCTGCTGTGTCTGCGATGAAAACGTTGACAAATTTTGCTTTGTTGCAGCATGAATGAAAAAAGATGATCAGCCTTTCTTCTCATTTATCTCATACATGCAAAATTGCGGGTAGATCTTAAATTTTTCTAATTCAAGCTGTTTTTAACTATAATTAAAATAATAACTCGTACTAAAACTTACGTCTCGTTGATAATTTTAGTGCCAATACATTTTCAATGGATAATTTAAGCGCTTTTTACGAAACTTACGGGGAAAAATGTAGGTACTACTTTTCTAGGCTGGTATAACACGGAACTGAGGATTATGTTTAAAATACACTTTATTTTTTTATAAACTTCACTTATTCATAAGCCGCGATCCTCCAATTGTGTTATTTGCAAGTGCATCGCTGCAACGTGCGAGTGCAAGCGATAGCCCGCGAGTGGGAACCCATGTCGAGATCAGGTTTCAGCACCAGTTGAGTTAGCAAAGTGCTTGGGATGTTTGAATAAAAACATTGTGACTCACTCACCACGTTTACTCTTCAAACTATCGTCACGAGCGCTCGTGACGTTTAATACCTACTTAAGAGAATGGTCATTAAAAAGTGCAACCTAAATAAATAATGTATCTTGTGACATTCGCAAGACAAGCGCTGTTTTTAACCCCAAACAATACTATGGTACGAAAGATAATTTTGATTATCAGCTAAATGATGTACGGAAAGCAACTTGATTGGTGTATTTAAAATATCGTGTTATTTTAAAATACAAGATTGATTTACGACTCTAATAAGTTATCGCCAATTTTACTACGTAAGGTACATAGATGTTTCCGGGGCCAGTCATTTTTTTTATTCGACGAGCGGAAGCACCAACAAACCACTGCTTTGTTATAACCATAATCCCCCATAACTCAAGTGAATATTTCCTCTACGATCCAAAAGCCCTCCAGGAGTATAAAAATACGGCGTGACATAATTAACAAATTGTAGATGTCGCCTTTTCCGTATCTTCTCCTCGCAGGGCGCCGCAGACTCCGGCTCCGGCCCTTGAGCACGCGCCGCCGGCGCCATCTCTAATTATTACGGCCGGATCGCGAGTCCGACGGGGACAGGGTTACCAGATGGAAAAATTAAAAGTCAGGAGAAAATTTTCATGGAAATCTCTTGAGAATTAATGCATCGTCATCATTAGCCCATTAAAGTTCTCACTGTTCATGGATGGATTGATAGGGAGATCAAGGGCGGATCTAGCTTTGGAAGAATGGGCTCCTGGGAGATTGTGTGGCATAGTCGTGGTCCACCTAAGTCTGGACCCAGCACAGGAGCGGTCATGACACATGGATCCGGCCTTTCAGGGGGATTTTATAACAGTATATAAAACTGTGCATATACAGATACGGATATAGAAATATCGCTATTAACAGGCAAATTATTATCTATCAAAGAAAGCAAAATACATATTTTTAGATTAGGTATTTAATTAAATTAAACTCCACATCTGTAAAATACCAGCTGTGTTTTATAAAAATATTCAGATATATATCAGTAAATTCGGTTAATTCCGCCTTTGCTACCATCACAAAATCCCTGTATATGGTATCCCTAGTCCCAACTGGAGAGCGACACCTACCTACGCCGTCACAATCATTAATGTACACCGCCATTTTAACCCACGAGACACATCTCGAGAGGGAATATCAGCCCTCCACCAAGGTGAAACTTGGGAATCATTAGACGTCGAGTGGGATGCGCTGTCGTGATTTTTTCGCGATAGATCTTTGTGTTTTTTGTATATCCAGGTCATTAAATACACAAGAAGTACCAGTAGGTACGGAGAAAAAACAGAAGTCAGGGAGCGGTTACCGATTTAATGCAGAGGACCACCAAAATAACTACATTATTTGATTTGTAATGAAACTACACTAGAGAAAAACAATTAAAATATTTTTTACGCATGAATACGAATGTTTCAAACGTCCCTTTTTAAGAAAATCGGTTGCTTATTTTAAACGACAAAGTTCTCTGCTCCTGCAGCTCAATATGTGAGCAAACATGAGCTGATCTACACCTTACTATAACTGACAGAACTCCGATAGTCCGGAAAAATAACGCGGTTACCGATACGCGCTTTCATTTAGAAACTTTTCCAATCCCCAAACCAACTACGAGTACCTACCTACATTTGTTATTTGTGCAGACGCCAATCAAAAAATCAAATAGGCATATTCAATTAAAAAAAACCCCGCAGTTTGGGGGCGGATATAATAGGCACGTGTCGCCCCCTGGCGGATCAACAACCAACTATTCACAGGTTGAACTAAATTAAACCTTAACACTTTGACATAAGAGTCGCAGTGACATAGGATTTGTTATAATGATAAATATAAATTAATTGGAAGTCAAATCAAAGTGAAAGAAGTCAAAAAAGTTCATATCCGTGATCGGGAAGTGAATTGCTGGTCGATTTAAAAACGATTGTTGTAAGGGTTGCAGAGTAAAATATGCAATTTAAAATATAAATAACATTGATAGCATCAGAAGAAGTAACCCACGTACACGTTTCAGCCTGAGAATGTTTAAATTCTTAATAAAAAATCTCCAACCCATCACGTCACGTACTTAATGGTATGTAGCTTAGCCATTATGCAAGTAAAAAACTTCAAATAGTGGACAGTGCACATTGATGTTCTCAATGGGATCGTACCTATTCATATACGGACACAGCTAAAAGGGCGCCTTACGCTGGTAAGCAAAAATTCAAACACCACAAAAAAGGCTTAGTCGTCGAATTGTAGCGAATAAGGAATATTTTTGTAAGTACTTTAAAGATCAAGGTATATCCTTATCGGATTATAATAAAAAGTGGATAAAATAGGCATTAACACACCTCCTCAGCCACCTGGTTAAACTTTAGCGAAAAAAAAAAGAATCGATAAAAAGCTCCGACATTGTGTCCGTAATCCTCTCCGACCGGATAATAGGAAGCACTTCAGCCGATCGACCCGTTATTTAGAAAAAAAATCACCCCATTGTGCTGGCAGCCCCCGATAATTATTATTTTCGTAGTTGGCGACACTGCGTCGGACAATGGACTCCCTTCGCACTTCCTGTTTGCTTTCGCGCGCTATTACACGTCAATGCCTCGCGGCACGATAGGCCAATTTGAATTTCGAATTTGGTATAATGGATTCCTTTCAACGTCGTCCATTGGTTGTAATTTTGTTTTTCTTAAAGCCGATGCCTCCCGCGATTGTGTAATGCCAGTGTTTATCTGTTTTATTACAGGTGAGCGCTTCTCATTGTCAAAATTATCTTTTAAATAGAGGGCAACCGGCGACTCTGGCTCTCACAAACATCTGGAATTTCCTATAGAATCTTTTAAGGAATAAATTGTAAGAGCTCCGATCCTAACATTAAGATTCTTCAACCTAGCTTTTCCGGTCTTACTCTACCGACCGTTTCTGTTTCATTTTATATCGTATCGCCATATTTTATTTTTGTCTATGTCAATTATAAATGCCTTTCTTTGTAGAAAGCTCAGAAATATCACAATGTGTACAGATACATTACTATATACTATAAATAGTATACTATATTATAGCATAGCAGTGATTACAGGAGCACTGCTATTTTATAAGTTATAAGCTTCCCAAGTGGCATAACCCGTTCTAATTCAATCCCAAAAAGCTAAGATAGTTTTTACACCTAAATATCAAAGCATATATTGATATAAATATGTTAGCATGTCATAAAACCCGCAAACCTTCACATTCCCCAACTCAGGGGTCGGGCTGTCGGTGTAATTACTCGCGGTCGCGGACAAAGCGCGAGGTGCGTTGTCAGATTAATTGCCACTAACGAGCACAGCGCGTGTCCAACGGTATATGTCATACCTTTGCAATTTACTCTTCATAGTTGCGTTATTTAACAGACTTTTGAGCAGTAAATTACTCGTTAAGGTCTTAGTAAGAGGTTAGTTTTATGTTTTTAAACAATAAAACGCACAGGCAACAAAACTGTACAGCCAAACTTTATAATATTTTGAAATATAATTTCAACTCAATAAGTAAAAAATAAACTAACCAATGATATGAGTAACTTTTATTGGTACACGCAAGAGACATAATTGAGAGACATGTCTTTAAGGAAAATGTAGGCTTGACAGAAGCACTTCAAAGTCGAAAATAAATATCAAAACAAAAATAGTTCAACCCCTGCTTCTAAAACTAGCAACGAATCTATAATACTATAGTGAGATCAACTAAGTCATACTACGGCATTTGACAGCGGGTTGGTCCAGTGGTCAGAGACCCTTGCTACAAAACCAAGTGTCACGGGTGCGAATACTAACTGCTGGGTGCCAATGTGTGATGAACATCGACACTTGTACTTGAGTCATAGATGTTTATTATAGTGTTTAAGTATGTCTATCCGTTCCTACCATCCGAAGTTAAAGAGCTTAAAAATTGGAGAATAAAAATTCTATTCTATTCTTTTCAATTATATTCTGTTCTATTCTATTCTTATTCAGCTTCTTCTACTCGCATTGCCCTTACTATTCCACTGCAGCACGGTAGCAAGCCCAGACGGCATGACTCCTACGCGTAGCCCCCGCCCGGTCACGTGACCCAATTACTGGTACGCGCGGCCGACGCGTGACGCGGATTAAACTTTAATATTAATGTTTTGTGTCGCGCTGACGGCTATTAGTTCCCCGACGTCGAAGGGAACGTCTCTTCCTTGTTTTAATTGAACGCTTTGTTTTAACACGAGATTGGGGAGAATGAAGTCAATTAATATTGAATGTGTTGACTGACATGCATGTTTGACGTCATAACTTTCAATGCTGTCGTTAATGATTTCGATCATGTTTTTTTTTTACTTTTATCGTTGTGTCGTATCAAATTGTTTTTTTTTTTTCATTTTTAGACAATGTGGTGAATACTCCTGATATGTACGAATAGTTTAACTACATAGTTATTTTACTAAAATACGAGTACAAATTACTAAGCTCAAGAAATCCTAAGTCCCGTTCACCAGCGCCATCTAGTTTATCACTGCAGAACTTTTTGGTCCCATATTTACGCTCCTATGTGAATTTAGTTCCGTGGCAATAGGTGGCGCTACATTCTAATGAATTTGAAATTCGAAATATTTTTTCTTCTATTCTACGGTGCTCGGACAAGGCATGGTGGTGTACTCACGTATGCTGCTAGGTCAAGAATGGCGGCGCGGTGGATTGCAAGAGTGCCACGCAATATCCGCGCGCATCGCCCGAGATTCAGCCAATCTAACCAGGAGGTTAGGTTGGCCCTGGGTGGTGGTGGGATGTGGTGGTGTACTCACTGTGCTGCCGCTGCTGGTGCTGCGGCGGCGGCACGCTGGAGTAGGAGCGCTCGCGCGGCAGGTGGTGGCCCAGCATGCGGTGCCCGGCCCATGCTTGGTGGTGTACTCACTGTGCTGCCGCTGCTGGTGGTGCGGCTGGTGGTGCGCCTGCTGGTGCTGCGGCGGCGGCACGCTGGAGTAGGAGCGCTCGCGCGGCAGGTGGTGGCCCAGCATGCGGTGCCCGGCCTGCTCCAGGCTCGCTATGGTGTGCGACCGGACCATGCCTGCGGGCGATATAAGACGATTATTATACAGAAAGATATCACTGACTTCTATGGAAGGAAGCTTAGATAAAAAGAGTTAACAAAGATTTGCTACAGAGGGTTAATAGTGGATGATAATCAGGCAGGTCGAAAGCTTCTTAAAATAATTAAAAAGTTAAAAATCCTCTGCTGCTTAGCTCTACGCAATAATCGAGATCAAACAACATAATCTACTTTTTATTCCATACATCGCATTTCACTGAAATAATGCCATTATACAGGGTGGAATCTTGAAATAGGTTTTGTTCGGCAGGTACATTAAACGTTACAGTTACAAGATAACGTTGTTAGGCAACCATCCATAACTTTTTGAGATATTATGACCTACATTCACAGATTTTGGAAAAAAGGTACAGTCAGCAAGAAAAGTGCTGAAACTGGCAAAATATTTTTTTCATGCCAATCGATCCTATTTCATGTAAGGATCAAATGACTCTATGGGACCATTTGAGGTTTGAGTACTAGAAATGTCAGAAATAGCAAAAAACTTTCCCATACATTTTGTACCAAAAAGGCCAAAAAAAAATTGGTATTTTTTTCATGCCATTCGATCCTGTTTCGTGTATGAATCAAAACTTTGTATCAGACCATTTTAGGTTTGACTACTAGAAATGTGAGAAATAGGTTTCGAAAATTTTCAGTACCAAATGTATGGGAATAGTATTTTTTCCGATTTTTGCCATTTCCAGTACTCAAACCTTAAATGGTCTGATACAAAGTTTTGATTCATACATGAAACAGGATGGAATGGCACGAAAAAAAATTTTTGGAATTTTTAGTACAAAATGTATGGGAAAAGTTTTTTGCGATTTCTGACATTTCTAGTACTCAAACCTCAAATGGTCCCATAGAGTCATTTGATCCTTACATGAAATAGGATCGATTGGCATGAAAAAAAAAAATTGCCAGTTTCAGCATTTTTTTTGCTGACTGTAACTTTTTTCCAAAATCTGTGAATGTAGGTCATAATATCTCAAAAAGTTAGGGATGGTTGCCTAACGACGTTTTCTTGTAACTCTAACGGTTAATGTACCTGCCGAACAAAACCCATTTCAAGATTCCACCCTGTATATAAACCACGTGAACGGTGAACGTGTTTAAAGATATATGCACTTATCAATAGAAATATAATAAAGCGAAAGAGTTAATTTGTTTGATTGTTTGAACGGGGTAATCTCAGAAAGTTTTTGACTGAAACTACTGGTTCGAATAAATAAAATATTTTTGCGTTGTGGATAGTCCATTTTTCGAGGAAGGCTTTAAGCCATAGATAGTATAACACTATATGTGTGGAAACCAAAATCCACGCGGACTCAGTCGCGGGCAGCCACTACTAAGTGTACAAACGCACCAATCTGCGGCCTCCAGTTCCTGTTCTCCTGGTGGCTCAGCTGCCCCGGCTTGAGCACTCGGGCGGGCTCCTTGGCCCCGGCCAGGCGCCGCGCCGGGAACACGAACTCGTCCGGGAACTGCGGGTCCACGAAGCGCACGCACACCGCAAGGTTGCCCAGCACCGGCGCCAGACCGATCACCGGGGACGGGAGTTGCCTGAGGAGAGAAAGAGTAGATTAGCTTATTAATGTAATTGGTCTTTTGTACCGTTTTAATTAAAGTAAATAAATAAATTAATTAATGACGTATTATAATAATAATAATAATCTTCGGTCGATGTTCGACCATGGCGACCGATCTTACGATCAGCCAGATACGCAGGATATATTATAGTGCACTAGTGAAAGAGCAAGCACAGGTGCACTCCCTATTCACCTATAGTTCGGTGGTACAACAATCTGACACGACCGTAGTGAGATCAGGCCGCGGACCAACGCGGCTTAACATGCCTTCCGAATTACGAAGGAGCTCGAGATAAACATTTTTGGTCATCCATCCAATTACCGACCTCTGCGAAAGTTACTTAACGTTAGCAGACGCAGGCCGTCGCTCCGGTACGGGTAGCGCGTGGCCGCGTCCAGCTGCTTGCGCAGGTCCGGCCCCGCCCCTTCGTACAAGCCGCAGAGGTACGAGTAGCTCTTGTTGCCCGGCGACACGTACAACCATACAGCCGGGCAAGCGTTTACTTAGTGTCGTAACGAGAGGAGCAATGTTGTCACGATGTGCGCAAGATGTTTGGCAGGAGCTGGATGCGAATCGCCGAGGATCCGGCCGAGTGGAGAGCCGTAGGAGTTACCTATGTCGAGCAACAGACCACAATAGGCCGATGATGATGAAGAACACTATCATCATCATCACCATCATCATCATCAAAACCGCTCTCACCCGCCGCTAACAACATTATCAGCCGACAGCATGACTTCCCCGCGCAGGCCGTCGCTCCGGTACGGGTAGCGCGTGGCCGCGTCCAGCTGCTTGCGCAGGTCCGGCCCCGCCCCCTCGTACAAGCCGCAGAGATATTCGTAGCTTTTGTTGCCCGGAGACACGTAGAGCTATACAGTCGGTATTTGCGCAAGAAGGCTGGCAGGAGCTGAATACGAGTCGCTGAGGATCGGGCCGAGTGGAGAGAGAGCTCTAGGAGTGACCTATGTCCAGCTATAGACTACTATAGACAGATAATAATGATGGCTGATGGCGTGTGAGAGAGCCGTAGGAGTGGCTGTCCGGTAATACACTGCGATAGGATGATGGTCATGATAGTGATAAAAACTTTTCTTACCCGCCGCTAACAACATTATCAGCCGACAGCATGACTTCCCCGCGCAGGCCGTCGCTCCGGTACGGGTAGCGCGTGGCCGCGTCCAGCTGCTTGCGCAGGTCCGGCCCCGCGCCCTCGTACAAGCCGCACAGGTACGAGTAGCTCTTGTTGCTCGGCGACACGTGCAGACATACAGTCGGTCAAGCGTTTACTTATTGTCAAGACGAGTGGAGTGATGATTTGCGCAAGTTCGCTGGCAGGAGCTGGATGCGAGTCGCCGAGGATCGGCCCGAGTGGAGAGCGTTAGAAGAGGCCTATGTCCAACAGGGGACTGCGATAGGCTTAAAATCATGATAGTGTCAAAAATCCCGCTCACCCGCCGCTGACGACAGCATTACTTGACCATACAGCCGGTCAAGCGTTTACAGTGTCAAAACGCGTTGAGCGGTGTGGAGTGACGCTTTGGGCAAGATGGCGGGCAGAAGCTGGATGCGAGTCGCAGAGGATCGGGCCGTGTGGAGAGCCCTAGGAGTTACCTATGTCGAGCAACAGACCACAATAGGCCAATGATGATGATGAACACTATCATCATCATCATCATCATCATCATCAAAACCTCTCTTACCCGCCGCTAACGACGTTATCAGCCGACAGCATGACCTCCCCGCGCAGCCCGTCGCTCCGGTACGGGTAGCGCGTGGCCGCGTCCAGCTGCTTGCGCAGGTCCGGCCCCGCGCCCTCGTACAAGCCGCAGAGATACGAGTAGCTCTTGTTGCCCGGCGACACGTACAGCCGGTCGTGCCCGCGGATGTTGCGCTGCTCTGTGGACGGTAACGGAATGATTAGTCGTTGATCGATGGTATATTTCCGACAAGTAGAAGAGTAGAAAAAAGAACAGCGCTAAAACCAGTTGTCGAATAGTGTATAAGTAGTTTCGTATCGCGCCGATATAGTTCCGCCGTTCACCAATAGATGTCACTATCTCATGTTAATTAATCACGGTAGCGTTTCGATTTTCTTGTTGTATAAGAGTGTAAGCTCAATTTTAATAAACGTCCATACGTTCCGGAAATAGGTGTTGCTTTTTTCCTTGATTCAGAGTTCCTATTGAAACCCAGACGAGGGGTTGAATTTGCATGTCGTGACAAGCCAACGACGTCGTATGATAAACAATGCTTATTTTCGGCTTGAAGATGTGATGGATGAGGCATTCCCGCTGACGCGGGGGCAGTCGAAGGGTTAAGCCAATAACACACAAGCCTGTACTCACTCTCAGCCTGCGTGAGGTCGTCATAGTAGGGCTCCAGCGCCTTGAACAGCCTCGCCTCGTCGACGAAGGGCAGCAGCGCGACGCCCTGCCACGCGAACTTCTTGCCGTTCAGGTCGATCTTGAAGTCCGTCGGGTAGAAGTCGATGATGGGCGAGAACTGATGAACAAACATAATGCTCATTACAATACTTTTCTTTCCAATAATGAAAATCATTGTACTGATTACAAAAAGATTTCTTAGATTTTTCTTTATTGCAAAAATTTAATTAATCTTATAATTAGATATTCAAACTGGAGGTAGAAACAGCGGTTTTTTATATATTTTAATGTTTTTTGTTTTCTTTAGAGATGTGTAGAAATCATTAGTACATAATTTGCTATGGCCTCCATTTGTAAATAGCATTTTTCCACTATAATACTCAATTTTCACTTGAATATGGCACAACTTTTATAAACATTGTGTCTATATTAATTAACTAATTTAAAATGATTTCCCGGATTCGGAATGCAGTTTGCCGTTAAAACTGGCTAGATATTCGATAGTCACTCATTTCTATTATCGCTAAGTCTGCATTACTTGACCCGCTTGGTGTAATGGTCAAATTGTTGCCTATTACGCAAGAGGTCGCGGGTTCGATCCCCGCACAGGACAAACATTTGTGTGCATGAACATGTCTGTTTGTCCTGGTCTGGGTGTTACATGTATCTATTTATGTATACTTGTAATACCACTGTTGATTCTGATGTCTGTAACACAAGTGCTTAAGCTACTTAACACGGGGTCAGATCAATGTATGTGATGTTGTGAAATATTTATTAGCGTGCAATAGACACATCTGAATATCAAATCACTAAATCAAACTCACCGGATCACTCATCAGCTTCGCCCAAGGCTTGGGCACGTGCTGCGAGCTCGCGGCCGGGAACACGCCCATGAGCTGCTCCAGCGGCCGGAAGGGCTGCGTGCCGGTCTCGAACTTGGTGGACAGCCCCTGCACGTTGACGAAGTCGCTCGCGAACGGCGCGTAGTGGTACGGGAAGTACCACTTCCACGACGCGCAGCCCTGGTAGTAGTAGCGGAGGACCCAGCACAGACCGCGCACGTACTGGAGCGCCACGCGGTATCTGTGCAAGACACCAAGGTAATGTTAATCATCTTTATCAGTATTTTTGTTTGTCGCAAATAACATATTACACGCCAATGATGCAGGCTAGCGAAACTCACAGCCGCGTTTGGGCTTTATACATAATCCCACAATCTAGTACACTCAGATGGGAGTCTTATGTTCTTGTTTTTGTCATCAACATCATCAGGTTGTCAGTTATTAGTCGATACACAGGAGGACGCTGTTGGCTATACCCCTTATTACGGCTTAGTAGAGAGATCAGATTGCTGTTCCCCCAAACTAAGTATGACAGTGAGGGAATAGGGAGTGCACCTGTGCTAGTGCACTCACTGATCCTGCGTACCTCGCTGATCGTAAGATTATTTCGCCCTTTAGACTGGCCTTCAACAGCTATATAATTCTACATTACTGTGGGAGCGGTTAACTGTTGTCTACGCATGAGAGATGTTTATCTATGGTCTAATAAGGAATGAGCATTAATGACGAGTGTAGATGATCAATGAAAGCGCAGTATGATAAACGGACGAGTGAGGGACGCGTGAAAGAATTTTAAGACAAGTAACTATGTCAGATTCAGGAGCCGACGAATGACGTTGACACCTACAGGGTGTCCCCCATTTTTGGGAGCCTATCGTCAGGCTCTTCCACATTACCTGAACTCCATGTTGTCCCTGGACACCTCGAACTTGCTCTCGTAGTAGCGCTCCTTGAAGCCCTCCTCCCAGAGGCGCACCTCGTCGTTCTTGTCCTCGTCCTCGTCCGACTCCAGCCCCGCCTCCGCCGCCGACCGCTTGCGACCGCGCTTGTTGTCTGAACTCTCTTGCTGATAAAACAAACATAATTTGAGTAATGAGGGTGTTTGCGATTGAAAATCCGCTCGATGGCAATACGTAGGCGTGAGGTCTAACTGCTATGTCATTAGTCAATTTTGACATATCTGTTAACTAGCTTTCCGCAACGGTTTCACCCGCGCGTCATTTCTTTTTTCAAATTCCCCCCCCCCCCCTTCCTCTCCGCATTTCCGGGATCAAAACCCTAAAAAGTATACAAGTAAAGTATCAGCCTATTAATGTCTCACTCACTGCAGGGCGAAGGCCTCCGTCATTTGAAATCATGTTTTCGTTACAAAGATGGGTTTTGGCTTCATCACCACCTTGCCAAATGCGGGTTGGCGATCATAAAACCCGGGCTGAGTTTAGAAAAATCAACACAATTTTGCCAGACCTAGGAATCCAACCCAGTAAAAAAAAGTATAGAAGGGGTAAAATACACTGGAGCATAGTTAATTTACGTAGATGACCAATTAAGTGGACTAAGCCGATTTATATAATAATATGTAATATGCTTGAATAACAAAAAAATACCTCAGCAACGGCCTGCATGCCGGCGAGGCGGATGTTGGCGGCCTCCTGCCGCGCATTCGTCACCGCTTTCTGTTCTCCCAGAGCCTATAACAAACAATCATCATGGTTTATCAAATAAATAATTAATCTATACTAATATTATTATTATTATGTAGGTACATTGGAAATTCACGGGTCCATAGGGACCCGGTCTTTTGAAGCATGCGTGGGGCCAAAGCCAACAGCGCAGAGGCTTTTTGGTACCATTTGATCTAAATTGGAATGTGTACATCTGCCAGGTACTATCTCTGAATAAATACAGATATATTCAAAGACAGCACCTGGAAAATGTAAGAACTATTGCAAACAAACAAAAAAAGGAGTAAAAAAAAGGTTCAGATCTATTGGGTGTAATTTTGTGATCTATTATTATTATTATTATTAGCCCATATCGTCCCACTGCAGGGCAAAGGCCTCCCCCTCCGTTTTCCACTAATATTATAAATAATAAAAAAAAAAGATTTGTATTTTTTTTTATTAATAAAATAACAAATAAAAATAGAACTCAAGGTCAGATTTCAAAAATCTTTTACCATTAGAAAGCTACATTATCTGAGTAAAACAGGCTATATTTAGTACTAGCAGCATTTAAAAAAAGTGCACATGCATTGTCTGGGTGAGCACGCTCCATCGTAAGCAAGCCATAAAGAAAAACTTCATAAATATTTTTTCATTTTTCTATTTACGTAATATACGCCCGTACCCGTGCGAAGCCAGAGCGGGTCGCTAGTAATTAAATAAATTCCTTGCACAACACACCAATCGCCTAACTCCAAAACTTGGCTCGAAACTTGTATTATGGATTCTAGAGAACGGATACTCAACTACTTTTCTCTTACCGTAGGCGCGAACTGCGTCTTCTCTAGCAGCGCGAAGTTGGGCCGCTGCTGCTGCCTCTTCTTGGCCTTGTCGCGCGCGCGGAAGCTCAGCTCGTTCTGGTGCCGGCGCCGGAAGATCTCGTCCTCCACCCGGCCCAGCTCCGTCATGATCAGCTGCACGCGGTCCAGCCGGACGTCGCCCGAGTCCGTTACCCAGCCCTGGGGAATTTTGATTTGTTAGTTGTCAGCCCCTCCGCTATGACCTGCACCACCACGCCCATGAGGTGGACAAGCAGCTACCAGGGAGGAGTGGAGGCTAGCCGTCAAACATGTCAAAAGAAACTATCAATGATGACCACAACCACTCTGTCTAGAGAGTTCCGATTGAGAAGAAGACGAAGACTTCTCTGGGACCTGTTTGATAATGTAAAACTATGAAAAAGTTGTATTGTGAATTTTATTGGTGTAGGTGAAGCACCAGATAAGTGTATTTTTCCAAGGATTATCAAAATCTTACATCATTGACTTGAGACAGTTTTGGTTGCCACTAAGCACTGCATAAAAAATAAACAATGAATTTAGCATTGTCATCTTGTACAAGTCAAACCATTCAAGTGCAATTTAAAACAACTGAAAACAAAAGTAGCAACAACTCACCCCAGTATTATAAACACACTTCTTATACAAGTTCACTAGTCGATCAACAGCACCCTCTCTGATCTCCAAGCTCGGCAGATGCGGCAGAAAATCGTTTCCCACGAAGAAGCACATAAAGACCCAGTCATCTAGCGCTCGCTCGAAGTCGTACGGGAACGGCAGGTTGGGCATCTGCAGCTCGCGCTCCAGGTACTCGCGGAGGACGGAGAGTCGCACGAAGATGAAGTTGTCCTGGTTGCCGAAGGCTGGGTCGGAGCGCACGAGCGACGCGTCTGGCGTGCTGCCCGTGCACTCTTTCATCTCGTGGCCTGGTTTGAAAAGATCTTATTAGCAAGTTTTATTTATACTAGCGACTACGTCCGCGTGGAATGTAGTTTCCGCACACATAGTGTTATACTACAGCTTAAAGCCTTCCTCGACAGATGGACTATCAAACACAAAAATATTATTTCAATTCAAACCAGTTCTTCTTGAGATTAGCGCGTTCAAACAAACAAACATACAACAGACAAACAAGCTCATCAGCTTCATTTTATTATTATAGATATAGATTATAGATAAGTCTTATAATTTTAAGCAAATTATGGATTTGTTGAGGTGTTGTTCTTTTACTTAACAGGTCAAACGGATCAGTTCACCTGAGATTTCATTCCCATAAAAAAACTAAACACTGAACTGTTTCAGTTTTGGTAACTGCTTTATTTCTCTATTTCTTTATTTTATTTCTCTATTTCTTAAATCACACTTTTCATATTCATTGAAAATGTAGCAAATGTTTTATATATTTTAGTAACTTAAAAAGCCGTTTGAAAAAGAGCAAAAAAAGTTTTTATGTACAATGAAGATACAACACTCTAATAAATGTCCTTACCAAGTTGCCCACAGACGTCACACGGGCGCGGCTTGTTCGGCTTGAACTCCTCGCGGATGATGGTGAAGTTGGGCTCGTGCGTGGCCAGCCCCAGCATGATGAGGTCAGCGTCGGCCCCGCACAGCACGTGCTGCGTGTTCGGGTCGTGGTCCGGTTGGGCTGGGGGTAGGAGCAGGAGATTGCTGAATCATGTGAATGGAGACCAGTGGCACTACAAGTCTTAACAGTTAAAAGGGTGTCGCCATTGGAAAACAACCTTAAAATATTCTTTATTAAAATTGGCTTCATAGAACCACTTATTAATTGTCAGAAAATTACAAAGTGATGACTATACCATCTCTCACGATTGTCTCAGAGAATGGGATATTTGTGATAGTTCTGAGGCTTATTAGAATGACATAGAAGTCTTTAGCAGGCACAGAAGCGCTTTTGGCAAAAAAAAGATACTATTATAGTAGACCAGCAATAGTTACTGATGCATTCATCCCAACTAATATTATAAATGCGAAAGTAACTCTGTCTGTCTGTCTGTCTGTTACGCTTTCCCGCTTAAACCTCGCAACCGATTTTGATGAAATTTGGTACAGACAATCTTTAGACCCTGAGACAGAACATAGGCTACTTTTTGACCCATTCCAACCCCCCACTTCCCCGAAATGAGGGGGTGGAAGTTTGTATGGAAAATCTAAACTACTTGAGTTAGACGCTTGAAATTTGGCATGCAGGTCCCTTAGTAAACTTGATGCTTAGTTGCAAAAGGATATTGCAAAATTCCCACGGGAACGGGAGTTAGCGGGAAAAAACATTCGTATAATGAAAACCGACATCCACGCGGACGAAGTCGCGGGCGGCCGCTAGTCAACAATAATTTCATCTAAAATCTAAAACTGGACTAAGAGCTAGATAATGGCAATTTATTTCCCATATAACCCAAAAAGGGTAAGCAAATTAATGCCATTCATTACAAAGAGTACTGTTATGTTTATCTTGAAATAATTATAAATTATTTTATTTACATACCTCTCTGCCTACGAATGTAATCCATGATCTTGTGTTCTCCTTCTCCAGGCACATTGGCGTCTGACAGAATCACTTTGATGCCTTTCCATCCTGGGTCATTATTTAATCTGCAGACAAACATTGTTACAAAGCACTTCTTTATATTCTTTGACATTTTATTAAGTAAAAAGAATATTTCTTGAAAGATAGGCCCTGTTACATGCTTTCCAAAAGACCACTTAAAAACAATTGCCAAGTCAACTTTAATCAAATTTTAGTGCAATAGAGCATGACTTAAAACTTACAAATAATTTGATCAACCTATTTGAAAACTTTTTCATAACAATATCTTCTAAGGAATATTAAGTTTAGTAGTTAGAGTTGTATGTGATTTCACACAGACTGGGAAGATTTGTAAAACTCAACAAACACTTTAAAGCAAGCTTATAATAAACTAATGGTCAAACAAACCTATCATGTATGTAGTAGTGCAAGCATTTGCTGAGACGGTCCATGAACGGTGTCCCAGGGGTGATGCAGTTGGAGTCAAAATGTGCCTCCTTGGGCCTCTCTGGGGGCAGGTATGCTCCCTTAGTGAGGAGCTCAGAACGGATGCGGGCAATCTCATCAATCTTCTCCTGAGTCTCTTTTGAGGCTCGGAAACGACGAGATCTTTGCTGGTTCATCTTTGCTCTGGGTGCCTGAAGGGAGGATATAAGCATCATGAGAAATCTAGAGTAGATCACTAGGCATTAAACAAAAAACAAACTACCTATAACAATATTTATTAGGTATGCCTATATGTGTGACCTTTATGATTGTTGAATGACAACCTGACAAACTTTCTAGGTATTTGATTATTTAAATAGTATTGTTATGTTAATTCTTAACAATCTGAGTTTAGAGTAAGTAGATTTAATCTTGCTTATCTTTAATGGTTGAAAAATATTTGGGCTTGAACAAAAAGTTATACCTTGTATTTTATTAGGTAACCTTAATTAATTGGTAAATTCTTAAAAAAATGGGTAAAGTCGATATAAAATCTTAGATCTACCAATATCCTGCAGATATTTTTACAAAGAATTGACATACAAAAACACCAATGTTTACTAAACAATGTGTCCACTTACTACACCATCAATGGCCATGTACAGCAGCTTCCTGGGCCTGACGATGCGGAACAGCCTGTCGATGCACTCGAAGATGGCGACCATCATCTCATCCTCGTCCTTCGGCGGAGGCTTGTCCTCAGGGTGGGTGCACGGGTGAATGATCCCGTTCATGTCAAGGTATAAGTTGTCAAACTCCACCCCATTGGGGTTTGGTAATGATGAATCTACGTACACAAGCTGACCATCTACGTCGGTTGGCTGAAAAACATAGTTAGTAGCTTGTTACAATCTAATTATGTAAAAACATCAAGATTTATTGAGCATAAATTCATAACTATTTTGAAAGATTTAAGTGCCAAATAATGGTTAACGGTAGTCATAACTAAAAACTTTGTATGAATTTGAAACTAGATCATCAGAAATATTACACAAAATAAAATAAATAATAAATTGTTTGTTGTAAAACATTTGTAGGTTAGGAATTTATATTTACCCTCTGTTCAATACATTCTACAATTACACTAGGATATTTTCGGCTGAGCCATCGAAAGAAGGCTGGTACTCCCATTTTGATCAATTTCCCGCTTTACTTCTTTGTTTATAATCAATATTATTTTATTTACGTATTCAACACAAACAAATCGACGCAGGTGCCATTGCTTGAGAGGAAAGGAGATGGAAGATGTGCGAAAGGGAACAAAATTGGACGCATTCCACTTGAGACAAAAATATTTTATGTGCTGGTGTGTGTTGGCTACTTTTACTTAATTACACAATTATTTTCAATTCGTTATGAATATTTTTGTGTATTTAAATATTAAAAAATATTAAATACTTGATTCAGCGTTTCTCTAGCAAGGAACAATTTGCATTTTATTACTTTTTCTAGTTGATTGTGGCATAAGTTATATATTTGTTTCTACTACCCTAGGAGCTAAACTAAAACATTATCAATTTGCAAAAATGGTAACAATAATCCACAACGTGACCACTCGTACTGTGGCTGGTCATATAAGTGGAATGTAAATTTCCCTGTCAATCGATGTCAAATTGTCAAAATGACAATCAGCTGGTTTCGATCAATCTGAGAATGCTGTAATTTTATTAATGAAAAATAGTGAAAAACCACAATGAGAACGTTTTGTTTAGTAAATTATTACAGAAAATTGCTCCGGAAAGTTCCCTCACGAAGATACTGTTCGAAAACCAATGACAATGATAGTAATATTGAGAACATTCGAAATATCGGCATACTAGCACATATTGATGCAGGTTGGAATAAGTTTATTACTTCCATTTGAAGATATTAGCATTTAGATATTCTTGTAATTCATCTTTATGAACTTGTTCTCTAATAAGTCTCGAAGAATGTTAATATTTTCCTGTGCCAACATTATTTGAGGTTATGTTTTTGTTTTTATGTAACTAATTTGTTTCAGGTAAAACAACAACGACGGAGCGAATGCTCTTCTACTCAGGCACTATCCGGTCTATGGGGGAGGTGCACCATGGAAACACTGTCACCGACTACATGGAACAGGAACGGCAGAGAGGGATCACAATAACATGTAAAGATGCTTATTAACAAAACTTTTTTTTAAAATTAACAATCATCTTGATTTTGATAAGTCATGATAAAATTATTATACAATAACCTAATTTGAGAACTTCACAGCTCTTTTATGTTATCCTGTTTATATTGCCTGTTTCTAGCTGCTGCTGTCTCATTCCCATGGAAGGGCAATCAGATCAACCTGATTGACACTCCAGGGCACATTGATTTCACCATGGAGGTGGAACAGAGTCTGGCTGTGCTGGACGGAGCTGTGGTGGTACTGGATGCATCTGCTGGTATGATGGTTACTGTACAGTAAAGTTAATTTTGCCTTATATTAATAGTTTAAAGTTCTTAGCACACACAATGCATTCTAACTGGAGTTATTTCATATGCTTAAACATCTCTTGTTTTCCAATAAGATACCAATTTGACAAAATCAAGTTCCTATACACATTTACAATTTTTCACATGTCATTAATGTAAATTGTGATTGTGTTTGGCAAAGCAAATTTAAATGCATTACAATAGCAGTGTTACCAGAATAGGTTCCCACTCGATGCCACCCTAGAATTCTTTGATGCTCCTGTAGAAGGTGAGCTTAAAATTTTAATAAATATCAATCTACTGAGGGTACAAGTCTCTTTTTTTTTGAATATAATAATGTCCAAGTCGATCACAAAACACATTTCCGCCGACAGGCGTAGAAGCACAAACACTAACAGTGTGGCGGCAAGCGAGCGGGTACCGCGTGCCGCGGCTGCTGTACCTCAACAAGATGGACCGCAGCGACGCCGACCACGCGGCGTGCGCGCGCGCGGTGGAGGACAAGCTGCACGCGCAGCCGCTGCTGCTGCACGCGCCCGTGCGACACGACGGGCGGTTCATAGGTGAGACACCACCACCAGCCGCTGGAGTCCACTGCTGGACACAGGCCACCCCCATACGCGTGGTCACACTCTACGTCAACAAGATGGACCGGAGCGACGCCGACCACGCGGCGTGCGCGCGCGCGGTGGAGGACAAGCTACACGCGTAGCCGCTGCTGCTGCACGCGCCCGTGCGACACGAGGGACGGTTCATAGGTGAGACACCATCACTAGCCGCTGCAGTCCACTGAAGGACGCAGGCATCCTCCATAAGCGTGGTTACACTCTACCTCAACAAGACAGACCGCGGCGACGCCGACCACGCGGCGTGCGCTCGCGCAGTGGAGGACAAGCTGCACGCGCAGCCTCTGCTGCTGCACGCGCCCGTGCGACACGACGGCCGGTTCATAGGTGAGACACCACCACCAGTCTACTGCAGGGACACAGGCCACCGCCATACGCGTGGTCACACTACGTCAACAAGATGGACCGCAGCGACGCCGATCACGCGGCCGTATGACACGACCGGGCGGCGGTTCTTAGGTGAGACACCGCTAGCGACACTATCCCTGGTGAACATAGGGTACTTTTGATTCTAGGAATGTAAAGGAAAGGGGGATATTTGAAAAAAATAATTACGCGCGGGTGAAACCGCATGCGGAAGGCTAGTAATGTTATAATGAGAGCAGTCATTATACAGACGTTGCGCCTGCATCTAGCACATAACACAATTGAGGAGAGGCTGATGATGATGAGGTTAACACACTGTATAATAATTTTTTTAACAATGGAATGTACACAAAAATATATATTTGCCAGGACTCATCGACGTAATAACACTAGAAGAAATAATATGGACGCAGGGCCGGGGCCAAAACTACATCCGTCGCAAACTCACAGAAAAGGACGGCAAGGTCTGGGAAGAATCTCTTCAGAGCCACCGGGACCTGGTAGATACTCTGTCCTCGATGGATGACCAGCTCGCGGATGCCGTGATACAGCAGGAGTCACTTGATAACTTGGGCAAGGAGGACATAGAGGCGGCTGTGAGGAGGTGCACCATCGATATGAAGGGATTCCCGATCTTGTGTGGAAGTTCTTATAAGAATATTGGGGTAAGATTGTCAAATTATAATGAAATGAAATAATGAAATAATGATTTATTTAGCAATTTGATTCACATAGTAAATTCTTTTGCACGTCAAAACTTTTTTTTACCCTACCAGCGCCTCGACGTGAATGGCCTGCTGAGAAGAGACGCCGCAAGAAACTCAGACAGTTTTGCCTTTTTTAAAAATAAATTTCAATTTTACAATTATGTCAAATATAACTTAAAAATAAATACAAAATAAGTGCGGCTGAGCAGATTAACATGTCCATGCATATTTATCATTTAAATAATCATCTATTTTATAATAACCTTTCTTCATCAAGGTTGATTTAATAAACAACTTAAATTTTTGTTTAGGAAATTCAATAACATTTTCTGGTAATTTATTAAATATTTTGACACTTATTCCAATAAAAGACTTCCCAGTCTTATGAAGCCTGAGGCTTGGAACGGCAAGCTTATGTTTATTTCTTGTATTAAAGCTATGAAAGTTATCTTTTCTAGAAAAGTTATGTAGGTTCTTGCGTATATAAATTATGCAGTCAAAGATGTATTGAGACGCTGTAGTTAAAATATTAATCCCCTTGAATATCTCACGGAGTGAATCACGCGGCTTAAGGTCATATATTGCACGGATCGCCCTTTTCTGTAATACAAAAATTGTTTGTACATCAGCAGACGATCCCCACAATAAGAGACTGTAAGACATAACACTATGAAAATAGCTGAAATAAACCAATCTCGCCGTTTCAATATCAGTCAGGCGTCGTATTTTTCTTACAGCAAATGCTGCAGAACTTAGTCTCCCAGCCAAAGCAACAATATGGGGGCTCCATTGTAATTTAGAATCTATAGTTATTCCTAAAAAGACAGTTGATTTGACTACATCAATATGTTCATTATTCATTAAAACATTTGTAATAACTTGTGGCACATTTGGCATTGTGAATCTAATACATTTTGTTTTCTTAGGATTTAGTAATAAGTTATTAGTTGTAAACCAATGATGGACTTGTGAGAGGGCGTTATTTACTTCGTCAAGTTGTGTTTTGCGTCTTTCTACCTTAAAAACTAAAGAGGTATCATCAGCAAACAACACACTCTCACACAGACCATTTGTAAAGGCAGGAAGATCATTAATATATATAAGAAAAAGGAGTGGTCCCAATATCGAGCCCTGGGGCACTCCCATTATCAATGGTGCGCCATCGGAGTTAGTTCCATTGATGTTCACCTTTTGAACTCTGCCAGTGAGGTATGATTTTAAAAGCGATAAAGCGAACTCTGAGACGCCATAATGCCGTAGCTTCATCAGCAAGGTTTCATGACTTACACAGTCAAAAGCTTTTGCCTATCGCATCCTGCTTAGCCTCCCATGCATCAAAAATATGTTTTACAAGTGAAACTCCTGCATCAGTAGTGGATTTGTTTTTAGTAAATCCGTACTGATTTTCACTAAATAAAGAATTTGAATTAAAATGTGACAATAATTGATTAAATATAATTTTTTCAAAAATTTTACTGAGTGCCGGTAGTATCGATATGGGTCTGAAGTTTGACGGATCACTCTTTTCTCCTGATTTAAATAAAGGGGTTATTTTACTATGTTTCATAAGATTTGGAAACTGACCCATTTCAATGCTCTTATTAAATATTAATGCTAAATATGGTGCAATGGCAATAATAATAGTTTTTAAAATATCTATTGAGATACCCCATAGATCTTCCGTCTTTTTTAACTTTAGTTCTTTGAATGATTTAATTATAACTAGTTCATCAATATGCGTGGAACTAAAAACAACTTTGCACTCTTGTACTTTTGATTTAAGGAGGCATTCAGCAAGATGCGGTGAGGAGTCTAATAAGCTAGTAGTCGTGACTGGAATTTCAGAAAAAAAGTGCTCAAAGGCTTTAGCCACTTCGGCATCTGTACTAATTAACCTATCATTAATTTTTAAGCATAACTTGCTATCATGAGATCTATTCCTACAAGTTTCCTTATTTATAATATTCCAAGTAGCTTTAATTACATTTTTAGACGTATGTATTTTGTGCTTTAAATACATACGCTTGGCCACCATACACACTTTTTTAAACAATTTTGAATATTTTCTTACATAATCTATTAAATCTGGATTGTTTGAATAAGCCTTTTGAGCATACAATTCAAACAATCTTATCCTACTTATATAAATACCTTTTGTGGCCCAGTCACTAAATTTAGATTTTAAGCTATCTACACAAACAGTTTTCTTTGTGAAGATAGTATTAAACTCATGTGAGATAATGTCAAATAATTGTCTATACATGTTATCAATGTTAGTATCAACAATAGGTGGCGCTAACGGAACTTTAATACAAATATTATGTGTGAATTTTTCGACGCGATTTTTAGTAATCGGTCTGTAACTAAAGCTAGACGAAGTAACTACACTATGGCTCTCAAGCGCTGCAAGTTGACCGCAGTGGTCAGAATTCACAAAGTTAACAATTGATTTTGAGGGTACTTTACAATTACAGAAAATATTATCAAGACAGGTGGCTGATGTAGGAGTAACTCTAGTTGGTTCCCTAAAGAGTGGAGTAAGATCAAAGCATTTAAACAAATTTAGGAACCTTACAGAGGTCTGGCTATTCTCTAAAATATTAATATTAAAATCCCCACATACAACTACCTTCTTATTACAGTTGCACACCTTTTTTAAAACTTCTTCCATAGTTGTTTCAAATATAGGATAATTTCCAGAAGGAGGCCTGTACACACAAACAATGATACACTGCTCAAGCTCTGCACAAGACAGTTCAATAGTTCGCTCAATCGAAAGTAATGTTACATCTTTTCTATCTTTAGACTTAAGTGAGCTATCAAGTAATATTAGTGAGCCACCCCTAATAGCTGACTTTCTCGTGAACGAACTAATAACTTTATAATTGTCAATACTTATTAATAACTCACATTGTCTTAACCAATGCTCAGTTAGACAAAGAATATGAATTTTCATTTTATTTAAATTAAGTTCTAATTCTAATTCTTTACCAGGAAAACCTTGTATATTTTGGTGCACGATATTAAGTTGGTTTGATATTTTCCCAGGTTTACTAATTATACCTATTTGGCTAGAGTAATCCTCTACTGTCCTATGCAATAATTTAAATTACTTGGAATATTTTCCAAGGAACAACAAATGTCAACAACTTCCTGCTCAATAAAAGCAGGTTGTGTAGCCAAATTCTTGGCTGTTTGATTAAAACAATATGCTAGCGATGTAGCTATTTGTCGCTTACAATAGTTTGAAAGATAGTAATTATCTTTAGTCAAATATAAATTAAATGTCGAAATACAATTTATGTCAATCAAATTAAATTTACTATTATTCCATGTCACTGTACTCAAGAACAAATTTAAGCTATACCTAGAATTATTTTCATGCTGTAGCAAGCTTTTACTGTATGGAAGTGTAAACATTATAATATTTACAACATTCAAATTATTCAAACTATCAAAAAATTTTGTCATAATTTGTTTGTTTACATATATAATTTTTAATCAATCGATTTCCAATTTATTGGACGTCATGACGTTGAGACCCATTTGGCAGTTTCGTGGGTTACCCTGATCATTAACCAAAAAAGGCAATTTCATGACTTACTGTTCGCCTTTTGAAGTAAGTATTAGATTGTCGAATAGAAGTTTAATAAAACAATGAAATGGCGAACCAATTGGTGGAGGCCTTTGCCCTTCTGTCGGACATTAATAGCCTGATAATACTTTACTTTAACTTTTGACTCGTACCCCAGGTACAGACTCTAATGGACGGCGTAGTATCATACCTACCATCCCCCGTACAATGCAACCCTCTATACCACTGCTTCGGGCGCGACCTGGCGGCGAGAGCATTCAAGGTGCAACACGACGACCAGCGCGGGGTACTCACATTCCTGCGGCTGTACAGCGGCAGCTTGAGCAAGGGACAGAAGATATACAACTTGGCGAGGGATAAAAGCGAACAGGTATTTACTCTTAAATAAACCTGCTTCCGACTGATTAAAATTGCGGTTTAATGAACAAAAAAACATATATTTCATTCATGTTTCTTTTTCAATTCTTCATTAAATTCGCATCGTCTATTTGGCAGTTATGTTTTAACTAACATTGGAAATTTAAATTTCTTGTCTATAAGTAATCTATATCTATTGTAACATGTTATATTATGTAGCTTTATGTTCCCTTAAAAAAAAAATTCAAAGTACATATTAATTAATACGAATACTGGTCGTGTCAACCTAATAAACCATTAGGTATTCTCTTTTTAACGGCGCCTTATTTACTTTTATTTCTAGTAGGTACTTCTAGTAGGTACTCCATTGTTCGTCGAACAACAGGCTTTTGGCTTATGAACCATGACCATTGTCTTGTTTCCGGCAGGCAGGAGCGTTATTCGTGGCTCTCGCGGACGAGTACAAACTGGTGGACTCGGTCAGCGCCGGGAATATTGCTGTCGTGAGCTCCCTCAAGGTACTGTGCATAGACTATACATATATACTGTACTGTGCCGACTTCGTTCTAATTTTTTTAGGCTCGTATTAATAAAGCGCTCTCAAATCTGAGAAAGAACTTGAGATGCTGTTTTATATGAGAATGACAAATCAAGTTCGCTCTCAAGATCGATCTCAGAGTTGAAAGCGATTTATTAATTCGAGGCTTAGAGTGCCGTATTTAATGATGAAGCTCTGAATTTTTGTCTGATATAAAAACATTTGTAGCAGAAATCTTAAAGCTACCGTGGTTACAGGCGACCATGACTGGGGATCTGGCGACGTCTACCCAGGCAGCGGCTGCCCGCGCTAAGGAGCGCCTCGCCGCCAGCATCGAGGAGCCGCAGCAGCTGCAGCTGGTGATGCTGCCCAGCGCCCGGCAGCGGCTGCAGGCGCTCGAGACACAGCCAAGTAGCGAGGAGACGGCTGACGTCCTGCTGGGGATCGGTGAGTGCAGGGGACCTGGTGACGTCTGCCCAGGCAGCGGCTGCCCGCGCTAACAGCATCGAGGAGCCGCGGCAGCTGCAGCTGGTGATGCTGCCCAGCGCCCGGCAGCGGCTGCAGGCGCTCGAGACACAGCCCAGCAGGGAGGAGACGGCCGACGTCCTGCTGGGGATCGGTGAGTGCAGGTGATCCGGTGACGTCTGCCCAGGCAGCGGCTGCCCGCGCTAACAGCATCGAGGAGCCGCGGCAGCTGCAGCTGGTGATGCTGCCCAGCGCCCGGCAGCGGCTGCAGGCGCTCGAGACACAGCCAAGTAGGGAGGAGACGGCGGACGTCCTTCTGGGAATCGGTGAGTGCAGGTGACCTGGTGACGTCTGCCCAGGCAGCGGCTGCCCGCGCTAACAGCATCGAGGAGCCGCGGCAGCTGCAGCTGGTGATGCTGCCCAGCGCCCGGCAGCGGCTGCAGGCGCTCGAGACACAGCCAAGTAGGGAGGAGACGGCGGACGTCCTTCTGGGAATCGGTGAGTGCAGGTGACCTGGTGACGTCTGCCCAGGCAGCGGCTGCCCGCGCTAACAGCATCGAGGAGCCGCGGCAGCTGCAGCTGGTGATGCTGCCCAGCGCCCGGCAGCGGCTGCAGGCGCTCGAGACACAGCCAAGTAGGGAGGAGACGGCGGACGTCCTTCTGGGAATCGGTGAGTGCAGGTGACCTGGTGACGTCTTCCCAGGAAGCGGCTTCTCGCCTTAAAGATCGCCTCGTCGCCGACATAGAGGTCGCAGTCCAGAAGGGAAAAGACGGTTGAGTAAGACGCATTTATGCGCCATAACATACATGCTTACGAACCCATCAGCAGAAGATTTAGTGGAAATTCACGGAGAGCTCTAACATAACTCGTCCTCCGGCGCCAGATATGCTAAAAGACATCAGCATACTAGGGCCGATCGCATTTCCCATGCGACATAAAAAGTCCAGGAGCTGCATTTAGTGCTCCGAACGCCGAACTAACTCGGCTTTGTGTCGGTTCCACTATTCACTAATTTCCTCTGGTTTCCATCTTACCGAGTATTCGCCTTTTGCGATATTAGCCGAGTAACCTACTCTTTTTCCTCAGGCACGACAATCCCTGAACTAGTATTCCTGTGCGCGCTGGAGCCGTCCAGCGCGATGCGAATTCCTCCTCACCTTCAAGAAAAGAGCGTACTCCTTTCTAAAAGGCCGGCAACGCACTTGTGACTCCTCTGGTGTTGCGAGGGTCCTTGGGCGGTGCTGATTGCTTACCATCAGGCAATCTGTCAGCTTCTTTGCTGCCCTACAACATAAAAAAATAAAGATAATAACCTGGTCTCTCTCCCCAGGCACGACAATCCCAGAGCCAGTATTCCTGTGCGCCCTGGAGCCTCCCAGTGCGTCGCAGCAGGCCGCGCTGGACGTGGCGCTGGCGCAGCTGGCGCGCGAGGACCCCTCGCTGCGCGTCAGCACCGACGACGAGACAGGACAGACCGTGCTCGCGGGTGAGCAATGCATGTAGAAATTATAGACAGACCCGTTGGTCGAGTGGCTAGTGACCCTGGCTACAAAACCAATGGTCGCTGGTTCGAATCCCGCTAGGGGCAAATGTTTGTGTGATAAACATCGGCATTTGTACTTGCGTCATGGATGTTTATAAATGTATTGTATGTCTATCCGTTCCCTAGCATCCATAGTATAAGCTTCGCACTTAGTTTGGGGCTAGGCAATTGGTGTGTTAGTCCAATGAATTTATTTATTTATATAGCCCATGTTACTCTGGGTGAATGTAGCTTTCCAACAGTGAAAGAATTTTTCAAATCTGCCAAGTAGTTTCGGAGCCTATTCAATTCATACAAACAAACAAACAAACAAAAAATCAAATCTTTCCTCTTTATAATGTTGATGTTTTTCGCGTTAGAATGGTATAACTTCCCCCCTTTGGTTTTAGATTTGATTAAGTCATATTATTCTAATTTATCTTTTGTAATTAGCTGTAAAGACGGTTACACAAAACCTTTAAATTATAATATTGGTCTATTTCAGGGATGCTGTTTATCTCCTATAGTATTTAATGTAGTTATAAATATTTTAATTGACACTTTGATTTTACAGGAGAAGAAATGGGGTTATCGGTTTAAAATCAATAATCAGTACACAGAATCAATCCTAGCCTTTGCTGACGATCTCGCAATCTTGACACGAAACCCGAAGCAGTGTCAAGTGTTATTGAAAAAGGTGGATGAGTTCTGTGCTTGGACTGACGGCATGAAGGTGAAACCAAGTAAATGCTATTGCTTATGTCTGGGTAGACGAGATACGAAATTTACATCTTATGACCCTGGACTCACGATTGGCGGTCAGAATGTTGCCACAATTTCTGAAGCGCTCCCGTTCAAATTTCTAGGCAGAAAGATAGACTATAGAGGCCGCACACCATCTTTGGAGGGTATTGTTGAGGATTTCATTGATTCCATTAGTAGGGTTGAGAACCAACCCATAGGGAACATTAAGAAGCTATGGATCTACAACAACTACCTGTCATCGCGCTTGTCTTGGCCTTTCCTCGTGTACGACTTCGGAAAAACCCTTTTGTCGCGACTAGATGCCGTTGTTGTGAAATCGTTGAAGTCTTGGACTGGATTAGCTCACTCGGCAGACCCCTCTACACTATTTAGGGGCAAAAATAGTTTTGGGATGAACCTAAACAAGCCATCGGAGCTATACAAACATCTTAGAGTCACCAAGATGCACATTCTGGGTAAATCGAAAGACAACGCAGTGGCAACACTCTCAAAAGATAAGAATATGAGTGAGTTAGAGTCTAGGCTACGGTTCCATAAGCAGTTTATGGTGGGAGCGCAAACAAACAGGGTAGGATTGGGATGTCGAGGAAGAGAGGATGACCGGAACATCATTAAGTCTTTTCTGCGAATGGATGAAGATAACGAGTATAGAGTACATGCGCTTAATCTCGAAATGCAAAACGAGTGGGTGTCCCTTGGTGAGTTTTGTATCCCTTTAGCATTGAAGTGGCGGTCGATACTGTACGATTGGTCTCCAGCGCTGCTTAAATTCTATCTGAATGCCTTTCAGTTGACCCTACCCGATCAGAGCAACCTTGTAAGGTGGGGAATGGCGGTGGACAAAACCTGTCTGCTCTGTGGTGAGGCCGTAGGTACCGCAAGGCATTTGTTGGTGGGATGCAGAGTACTCCTAGACAGAGGTCACTACTCTCGCCGCCATGACGGAGTGTTGCAGATCATACGTGAAGCGGTGAGCCTTTCAATAGCAAGAGCAGCAAAAGGTTTGACGACGAATACAAGGAACATCAACTTCGTCAAGGAAGGATCTACCAAGAAGTCCAAAGTCAAACCTTACTCCATCGTTAGTGTAGCTCCAGATTGGAAGATCATGATGGACACGTATGAAAAGCACTACAGTATTCCAGAGGACATTGCGTTATCGTCGTCTAGACCAGACCTTTTCATTTATTCTAGAAAACTTAAGCGCGTACTGTTGGTAGAACTTACTGTTCCATGGGAGACAAACATTCCCAAAGATCACGCGTTTAAAACAAATAAGTATTATGACCTAACCAACGAAATGACTAAAAATGGTTATATAGCACGGTTGTATGCTGTGGAAGTGGGTGCGAGAGGTATACCAGCGAAATCTCTCTACAACCTACTGAAGGACTTAGGATTACCAAGATCTAATATTAGCTCGTTACTGGAAAGAGCAACTAAAGCCGGCTCATACCAAATATGGTTGGGAAGGGAGAGGAATGTCATCGGTGGAGGTGATCGTTAGTATACTATAAAGGGGCCCCTTAAACCTACACGCTGGGTCGCAAGTCCCAGGCGCCGACTGACATTCCTCTCTGTTCCACGCGATGGACCCGGCACCCGCACGGAGAATCCATGGATAGCTAAGAAGTTCGTCTCAGTATAGATTTATCCCATATGAAGGAATACCCCACAGAAGACAGACGAACCTTACTAATCCGATGACTTTTGTCGATAGACCTACATATTTCGGATGAGATGTCGCAGACGACTGCTACCGAGCGATTTGATAGTGCTGGACCCACCGTGCCGGGAGTGTCCACCTTTTAGCCCTATTTGTCATGAAACAGACCGCACTGATGGAAACCTTTTGCTTAAGGCACTCTGGGATCAACTATAAGAAAACATCTCAATTCGTAATTGACATATCCTAAAATTACATGTGACTCAACATTTATATTTGAAATATAATTGTTAAAATTAGAAACAAAGATAAATTCATCTAATCTCATGGCCCAGGCGGGAATCGAACCCAGCGCCTCTTGCTATCCGGGCAAGCGCTCTGACCACTAAGCTACCGAGATCGTTAGTAGACCTGACGAATTTCTCCTTGTTATTTGCTTAACGCTAAAGCTGCGTCAAAAGGTATAATAATACATAGCATTTAAAAATGCTTAAATAAAATATACAAAAAATATAATTTAATATTGATAGAGCTTACCTCACCTTCTGATCCCCAGGCATGGGCGAGCTCCACCTAGAGATCATAAAGGAGCGTATCACGCGCGAGTACCGCATCGATGTAGAGCTCGGGCCGCTGCAGATCGCGTACAAGGAGGCGCTGGTGGGACAGGCAAAGTACTCCCACAGCGTCGACAGGAAGATAGGGAGCGCACGGAACCAGGTCAAGGTCACGATGTCAGCCAAGAATGCGAAGGTGCCGCAGGATAAGGTGCTCAAGTAAGTTTAATGAGTACTCCGTATATTTTTTTCTGTTAAACGCATTTCTTAGTACTTACCTGCAGAATGAATTACAAAGAAAACCGTTTTTTTTGATAATTTTCAACGGTACCAAAATAAATATATTCTTTCTTTCTTTAGAAAATACAATATTTATTAACAAATCTCTAATAAATAACATAAAGGATGCATAAATCGCTAGTATTAACACAGCAATATTTCAGCAGCATGTTTTCCGATTAAACAAATAGTGGCAAATATGTACAAATCCCACCACCAACCATGGCCAAACTAACCTCCTGGTGATATTGTCTTAATATTGCGCTATTGATAGCACTCTCGCATTCCACCGCGTCGCAATTCTTGACTCCCTACAAGTTTGTCTATAGCCTTGTCTCTATGCAGTATTCTGCCTCTTCCGGGGCTGCTGACTCCGGGCAGCTCTCCGGGCGGTTCCGAGTCCTGTGCCAGCCGTGCGCGAATTCCCGTAACCTTCGAAAGTGCGCGGACAAGTTTCATTATGTTCAATTGAAGATCTTCTGTTTGTCTCTCAGGTTGGACAAGTCGGGGGAGAGCGGCGCCAACCTGGCCAACGTGCACCCGCGCTTGCTGGCCGCCGTGCGCGCCGGCGTCGCCTCCGCCCTGCGACACGGACCCAAGCTCGGCTGCCCGGTACACACATATTACCTACCTTCCGTTAGAATAGAATAGAATAAAATAGAATTACGTTTATTCAATGACACGCAAATAAAACAAAACCATATAACATGACTACATAGTATAAAACAAAGTCGCTTTTTCTGTCCCTATGTGTGTTGTATGTCCCTATGAACGCTTAAATCTTTAAAACTACGCAACGGATTTTGATGCGGTTTTTTTTAATAGATAGAGTAACTCATGAGGAAGGTTTTTATGTATTATATCATCCATTAAATAGTGGACAAGTACCACGGGCGAAGCCGGGGCGGGCCGCTAGTAAAAACATAAAGTAAAAAAAACGAACATTAAAAAAAGGCAATTAATTAACAATATACAAAGGCACGAAAAATTAGACATTGTGTCACCAAAAAGGTTGGCACTCAGCATATGCCGAAATTTCCAAGTCCGCCTTTTGTGCAACTTTATATGACTTGACGGGCCCGTTGGTCGAGTGGTCAGAGACCCTGGCTACGAAACCAAGGGTCGCGGGTTCGAATCCCGCTAGGGGCAAATGTTTGTGTGATGAACATCGGCATTTGTACTCGAGTCATGGATGTTTATAAAAGTATTTAAGTATGTCTATCCGTTCCCTAGCATCCATAGTACAAGCTTAAAGCTTAGTTTGGGGCTAGGTAATTGGTGTGTCAGTCCAAGGCATTTATTTATTTATTTATTTATATGTATCATACAATAAAGTCTAAATAAATAAATATCAGAAATCAAAATAACAACACTTGGCAGCGTTGTGATTTGAAGTGATAAAACCAAAGTTGAAATATTGTTTTAAGAAGGAATATATCTTCACAACAAATTAATAAGGAATTTTGTTCAACATCTAAAATAATAATATTGTATGCAGCTGGTGGACGTGCAGGTGTGCCTGCACTGGCTGGAGGTGGGGCGCGGCACGTCCGACTCCGTCGTCACCGCCGCCGTCGTGCACTGCCTCAGGAAGGTGACCAATACTAAATAACATACTATTCGTAAATACTACTTACTACTACACTTGTTGGCAGCATAAAAAATGTGTAGCTGTTATATTCCTGTGCACTGGCAACATTGCCACCTTCTTTCCTTTTACAATTTGCGTCTTATTCATGTTTGTGTAGTAATGTAGTGTTGCTACATTAATTTGATTTGTCACTACTGTACATATGCCACCCAAGTCGCCCTTTCATTGGCTATTCGTATCTATCTCCAACCCGCTATCTTGTGTTATCATCATCTAACTAAAAAGCTATGTTATTAAATATGCTAAGTACTTTAGGGTGTGTCCTCATCTGACGAATGTGTCATGAATGTTCAGCTCGCGATCAGGACGAAAGCTGAGTGCTTACATTTTAGGTTCGAGCAAAACGTATATAAGCACGCCGCCCCAGCTGCGAGCGCGCCATCCTGTACTGTAAGCACGAGATTTGAGTGCCACATCAGCACTCATTATAAAAACCTCGCATGAATAGCGCTAAAGAGACGCATCAAACGATTGCAATAATTGCAGTCGTGTAGTCGTGCGCAGCTCGCGAGCCGGACACGAGCACATTCGCGGCGCATTCGTCCGATGTCGACACCCCTTACGAATGCAATATAGCAATGCACCGCGGAAGTCAAAAACCCTCTACCCTCCACCCCTTACGAAGTTGTGGTATACCAGCTTCCCCCCATTGTTGCAGGTGTTCGCCGAAGCGGAGTCGGTGCTGCTGGAGCCGGTGATGTCGCTGCAGGTGGTGTGCCCGGAGAGCCACTCGGCGCGCGTGCTGGCCGACCTGGCGCGCCGCCGGGCAGACCTGCAGCACGTGCAGGTGCGACACCAGAACAAGGTCAGTGGCACTCGATTTGATGATTCATCCTCTGCTGGTAAACGTAGGTCACCTGCTAATTGGACCGGGCGTTCGACAAGATAATCCTGTGCTGGTTACCGTAGGCCATCTTCAAAATGGGCCGGACATTCGACGAGAATTCGCAAGAAAACAGAACCGGTTCTTCCACATCGATTTTTGTCTAAGAATTGATAATGATGTAGAACGAAAAAAGGGATCTGAAATGCACGCCGACGAAATCGCGGGCGGCCGCCATTTATAGATAAAGGTATAATAATACTTAGCATTAATCCAGTCTGTAGGTATTTTTGCCCTACAAAAGGTGGAGTAAAAGCGTTTATGATGTTATGTTGTTAAGGTATGAAGGCCTAATAAAAATCCAAATTTTCGACCTTGAGAAGAAAAGGCGCGAGCCGCCATCTTGAATTGAATGTGCCAAAATTAGGTTTTTTTTTAATAATGTCTCAACAGTTGACTTTGTGGCAAAAGTGTCTATGGGAAGTAGAAAGAAGATAAAATTTCTAACATTCTTCTCATACATGTTTATTCTGTAAGTCTTATAGGTAAAAAGTTACAAGCGCCGGAATAAAATATGTCCAAAAAAAACGTGGCTCTGTTGACAAATGGAATAAAATATGCGAAGCGATATCTCATGCTGTAATTTCAGCAGCAAGACCTAGATCTTTTTTGTCGTCACTTTTGATCGGTATCATTACATATTTGTACAAGAAGTTTGGATCAAAGAAACTTATCGACTTACTGTCTTCGTTGGGCTTCGCGGCGTCGTACTTTGAAACTACACTCTTCGAAAAATCTGCCGTTATTCGTCCTGATGCAGCTGGCACCTTGGTTGACCCAGATTCATTCTCTCAAGTTATTTGTGATAATGCGGATCACAATGTCAATACAATAGATGGTTTGCATACTGTTCATATTATGGGAGCTATCCAGTGCGTAACCCCTTATGATGCCGTATCACCCGATCAAAACATCCCAAGATTGTCTAATTTGCCTAAAGTAAATTGATGATTTTTGTAATTTTGTTTTTCTTCTACCAGATGTAACTTTTTACCTATAAGACTTACAGAATAAACATGTATGAGAAAAATGTTAGTAATTTTGTCTTCTTTCTACTTCCCATAGACACTTTTGCCACAAAGTCAACTGTTGAGACATTATTTAAAAAAAACCTAATTTTGGCACATTCAATTCAAGATGGCGGCTCGCGCCTTTTCCTCCCAAGGTCGAAAACTTGGATTTTTATTAGGTCCCCATACCTAAACAAAATAAGGTCAAACCGCTTTTACTCCACCTTTTGTAGAGCAAAGGCTTTTATTAGTCCCCACAGACTGGATTACATGTAAAAATGCTTAAAACAAATATACAAATAAAATAATTGTGTGTCACTGCAGGTGGTGTGGTGCCTGGCGCCGCTGTCGGAGCTGCTGGGCTACTCCAGCGCGCTGCGGTCGCTGAGCTCCGGCCTGGCCGCCTTCACCATGCAGCCGCACTCGCACAGAGCCATGCAGCCGCACGACGAGGACAAGGCAATCAGGCACGTCACGGGCTTCTGAGGAGTTTTAAATTCACCAGCGCCCTGGGCGAGAATTCTACGGCGCCCTCTAAGTCTAAGTAAACGTCCAATCCGGCCTGGCCGCCTTCACCTTGCAGCCGCACTCGCATCGCGCCATGCAGCCGCACGACGAGGACAAGGCAATCAGGCATGTCACGGGCTTCTGAGGAGTTGTAACTCTACCAGCTGGGCGACACTTCTACCGCCTCTAAGAAGTAAACGTCCAACTATATGGATAAGTCCAACAACTTACGACGACGACAACAGGCAACGCCTGTGGCGTCCCTTTTATGCGGCGCCGCGGGCCGTCGCCAAACCGCGCCCTTCCGTGGGGTAGCAGTTTTAGAACCGCCCTATGAGGAAGATCCATCTTGAATCATAGGCCCGTAATAAGAAATCCTACTTCACTCTGAGATCGATCTTGAGAGCGGACTTGAGATGCTGTTTAATATGAAAATAACATATTAAGTTCGCTCTCAAGATCGATCTCAGAGTTGAGAGCGATTTATTAATATGAGCCTACATATGAGTGCGTGATGCATTATGGCACTGACATGATGAATATAAAGTTGTCAATCTTTGGCAATCATTAAAATGAAATGGTTACTTACATTTTCGATCAATCCAGCACTTAAAATCTTTATAGCTAGCCGCAAAGTAAAGGTGATAAACGAAATTTAATAATTATCATTTCTTTCACGATCATTCCTCGAATATTCAATAAGATTAAATGACCGATTTCAATAGTGATGCATTATTTAAATCCGTTTTAACCACGCCGTAGCGTAATAAAAAGTAAAAAAAATATCAGCCAGGGAAAAGGCCGCCATAATTGGAAATCATGTTTTCATTTCCAAGATGGGTTTTGATTCAATCATAACGCTAGCCGTAATGAAAACTCTGCTAAAAATACAATCAACTGTAACATTCTACCAAATAATTATAAATACGATATTGTAGTATCTGTAGTTTATTAGTTATTTATTATACACTGTACATTATAACATGGCAATATTTTGTTGAAATAAATACGTTACTAAAATACACCACGTTGTTTGATTTTATCCTATTGCTTTTAGTTCTGCGGCATTCTGCGAAGAAAAAAGTTAGATCAAAAATCTAAATTGATTATGTCCATAAAGAGTAGGTAACTATTGTGACAATAATAGTGACCACTTTTTGCTTTTAACTTTCCCCCCACATTAAAGTGCTAGATGACGTGGACGTCTTACCATCAGGTTAACAAAACCATATGTTTTTTTTCCGACAGTTATCGGGGTATACTCGTATTTTACTAAATTATACAGGCATCTGTGTTATACTATATCAATACTGCTTCTAATTAATTATTCGGCAACGCCGTACATAAATATGTGACCAAAATATATTCACTCTATCTGTAGATAACACGTGACGGCATAGTAATGAATGTTAATAGTTTTTTTTCATAATTATTAAACGAATACAAAATACTTATTGAAAGACGTTAGACTTATTGCAAGACGTTGCTGCCCTTACATCGTTCTAGATGAGTCAACAGGTGTTTCAAACCTTATTTTACTATTATAAATGTGAAAGTTTGTTTGTTTGGTTGGAAGTTTGTCTGTCGAATACGCTGAAACTACTTAACGGATTTTGATGAAATTTGGTATACAGGCAGGGTATGGGCTGATTTAGGTAATAGGATACTTTTTATCCCGATTAAATACTCCCATGGGATGGGATAAACCAAAATTCACGCGAATGAAGTCGCGGGCGGCCGCTAGTTTAAAATAAATAAACGTTCTTAGAAAAACTCGAGCGCGTCAGTCATTTACAGCAGCTGCACCATATGCCCTGCAGTATGTTTATGTATGTGTGTGGAAATAAGGAATTTATAAAATAATAATTTTCTGACACGCTCGAGTGAGTCACTGCAAAACTCCCCTCTTGGGCTCCCCTACTATGCAGTGTATACCTCAAGTGAGGACGCGGAAGAGGTTGCCGAGCTCGTCGAGCAGCGTCTCGTGGCGGAAGGAGATGCGGATGTCGGGCACGTTGGTGTGCGAGATGTCGTTGCCGCCCGGCCCGTCCGTCAGGTACTCCGCGCCCAGCCAGTACTGCTTCATCTGCACAAACGATTGAGACCACAGAGCTAGCAAACCCTCAGTAGGAGGAGAATGCTGCTTAGGTCTTTATCATAACTTTTAGGCAGTCGAAAATTGAGACGTGGTGGAGTGCAAGAGTGCTTAGATACGCAATATCCGCGTGCATCCCGAGAAAATATGTATACTTCTCGGACTCTATCACACCAACTTGCCTAGTTCCAAACCAAGCACGAACTTCGTGCTCCGTGCTTCCAGCTTCCATAAAACAAGCTTCGTGGCACAAAGCTTGTTTTATGGAAGCTGGGAAACGGATAGACCTACTTAAATGTCGATGTTCATCAAACAAACATTTGTCTCTAGTGGGATTCGAACACGCGAACTTTGGTTTTGTAGCCAGGGTCCTTGATAACTAGACCAACGGGCTCGTCAAAAAGAATAGAATCAAAAGAAAAGATTCAGCCAGTATAACCAAGACATGTATTTGGCTATGGGAGGTGGTGTGATTTGCCTGTCATCATTGGCCTGTTGCAGTCTACGGCTGAACGTTATGCCTTGCTTTGCCTTCTACAGATGGGGGCTTGTACCGATGACGCTTTGGTCTTCACGAATGGCCTGCCAAATGTTGATTTTAGCACCCTCCACTTATGCGTTTTAACACAGAGTTGCATACCTCGTGTGGAAACCCTGACATGATGACGGAGTTCCTCGCCAGCTCGCACATGTCACAGGAGCTGAGTTTCCACGCCTGCGCAGCGATGCTGTACTCTTCCATCAGAGGTTCCTGCGAGGAGCAGACTTTAATGAAAGGGTTTCTTTATTGTTTTGAAGGATGTGAAAGAATTGAATCGTTCGGGCTTAGTGGGTATGTGGCCGGATTCTCCAGTGAGGCAGTTATATTGCAAGTGAAGGCAGCGGAGGGGGAGGGGAAGGATGATCTTTTCACCACCGTACCTTACTCGCTAACTTACTAGGTTGGTTCAGCGACCCAAAGTGAGTCTTGGCCTCCGATAATATAATAAGTGATTTGCGTACCTTAGTGTAGTGAAACTGCAGGGGATCATCAGTGCTGAGCGTGACTCTCAACCCTCGTGCGAAGAAGTCCGGTAGCGGGTTGCGGTGGTAGCGCAGGAATAGAGAGTTGTTGCTGAGCGGAGACATGGCGATGAAGATCTGCGCCAGGTAGTACATGTACTGCAGCACCGGGAACTGGAATGTAAACATGTGAATTATCCATCTTTTATAGAGTATTTTTATGTATTAATCACCCACCATCATCAGCCTGTTGAAGTCTTCTCAGCTTTTAAATACAAACTTCTAGAGTCTTACGTGCAGAAATAGGTCTCCAAAAGCTGTCTATTTTGCCCTATCCTCAGCCACTCGCATCCAGATTCAGGCAACCATCTTGTGTACAAATTGCCATTCCAAACGGCGTAAAGCCGTCATCCAACCAATTCTTATAGCCATAAATTCATTTAACGAGACCGCCAGTCCAGAAGGTTCGCTCCATACGGATAAGCTAATTCTGTAGATCACACAAATCATACATACCTTCCTCAGGATAAGTCCGTGAGAAATGTTCTCGGCTAGCAGAAAGCCTGCGGACATGTGTGTGGGTGGGCCGGCTTCGCCGCAATGTGGACGCAGGACGAAAGTATTCAAGCCTTGCTCTCTGGAAACAATAACTTATCTGAGAGTCAACCATATTGATGACATCAGTGCGAGCGGAACAACAAAATTTTAGAACAGAAAAATCCAGTGAATTGGCTCTTAATTGTGCTATGTCTACACAGCATACTCGAAGAAGGTTATGCAGTTTGAACTGCAGACGGCAGGCATCAGCGATCTACGTTGATGTCCATGGCGACGGTGATCACTAAGCATCAGTAGACCCACTATGTAGTTCGTTCGCTTCCCCTTTACAAAAAAAATCTGCAAGGGTTTTTAGTAATTGGCTAGTTGACTTATCTACGACTTCAGACGTACTTCCTTAGTTGATTGAGCACGGCCATATTGGCGTACATGTAGTAGAGGTAGTACGCGTAGGGCGGGTTCTCCTCGTCGTCCCACTGCTCCGGCGACTTCATGTTCTCGTGCAGGTGCGGGTTCTCCGGCTTCGACTCGTCGTCCACGCTGTCGAAGCCGATCACTTGCTGCAAGAGGGATTAATGATGCGAACCCGCACTTGAACTTAAAATATGTTTTATTGCCAGTTCATTGCTAGACATAGGGTCTCTACCAGGTGAGGGGCTATGCTCATAGCCACCCACCCAGGGCAGTCGACTGATGATGCAGTAGTATGTATGTGATGATGTAGTGGGGAACGCCGCTATCCATCCCCATCCGCGTGAAGGAATATGGTATCACTATTCCAGGCCGAGTATGACTATTCTACTATTTTCCTGAAATTTCTACATAAACCTCTGCAAAGAGGATCTACAAATGAGATGAAAATAAATTCTATTTTAAATGACCATGGTGAATAAAATACATACTGTTAAAAACTTGTGCAATTCAATGTTAGAGCTTGGATCGAGGCTAACTTGGAACAGCGGCTCGAAGAGGTTGTTGAGAAACTCCTGGAAATTCTTCAGCAGCTTGTTGATCCGGTAGATGTCACTGGAAGAAGAAAACGTATCTAGTTACCTTTAACAAGCCTTCCAAAAGGCCTAACATCAGCCGGTTGATGTCCCCCCCACAAGAGGGTGTTATGTCTTGTCCTCTTGACCACAAGTTGGGTAGGCAGGTTCGAGGTGAAAGGTTGTCACTCGGGAAAAAGTTCATGCCCATCCTTCATGGAAGATTTAATAGGTGCATCTTACGACACATACAGGAAATGATGCGGAAGTTAGTCCTATCTTATATTTTAAAAATGTTTTTTGCCTATTTCAGCTGTTCTTTTTTGCTGACTGTAACTTATCTCCAAAATCTGAGAATACAGGTCAAATAATTTCAAAAAGTTATGGGTTGCCTAACACCGTTTTCTTGTGACTATAACGCTTAGTGTAGTTGCCCTTCAAAACCCTTTTCAAAATTCTACCCTGTATATTTCTGTGACTCACTAGAGGCGCGGCACCTGCACGAGCCAGCGCAGATGCGGCGAGTGCACGTCGTGGTGCAGCGCCCACGTGGCCAGCTTGCTCCACTCGTTCTGGTTCTTGCAGTAGATCGAGATGCGCGGCTCCAGGTACGTGTACTTGTTCTCCTGCAGGTCCACTATCACCTCCTGGATGGTCATATTTCGTCGTGATTAAGAAGAGGACAGCTTAGAGGACTTCCAATCGAATGAGCTGATCGTCTGGGTATAAACATAGGTACCTACTTGTACCTTTACCGTACAAAAGACCACAGTGAAAATATAATACTTCATAATCACTGTCAATAGCGGTTCGGACGGCTCGGGGCGCAGGATAAAAGAGGCGCCAAGGGCGCCCGCGACCTAACCTTATAGTTCGAAGTTTACTACAAAGAGTGTAGAAATCTCGCTAAGGGTGCTGGTTAGAGCTATAACCGGCACTGATTCACTGTTGTGTTATGTTTCTTCTAGTTAGCAAGGTTTCTTCTAGTTTGACGACCCGCTTGGTGTAATGGTCAAGAAGTTGCCTATTACGCAAGAGGTCGCGGGTTCGATCCCCGCACAGGACAAACATTTGTGTGCATGAACATGTCTGTTTGTCCTGGTCTGGGTGTTATATGTATCTATTTAATTTAAGTATATTTGTAATACCACTGTTGATTCTGATGTCTGTAACACAAGTGCTTAAGCTACTTACCACGGGGTCAGATCAATGTATGTGATGTTGTGAAATATTTATTTTATTTATTTTATTTTATTTTAAGGTCTAAATAAACAAATACATGAGATGTGAATGACTCGATGACGAATGGATGAAGTCTCAACATATTGCGCCAGGAGAACTATTTGCGCCGACCCCAAATAGACTGGGAACAGGGCAGGCAATGATGAATAAATCTAATTTCACACTCACATGCAGAGGTAAACGATTAACACGGACCGAGTGGAGTGAACTGGGGTGTGACTGGCGCCTAATGAAGGGTATAATGTTTGTAGATCTGATGGTCTTCAAACATTAAACTTCGCTTGGCTGAACGGAGTAAGTATTTGACTGCGTAGGTAATAATAAAGTTTTTAGGATATGTTTAGTTAACGAACGTCCAGGCCTCTACCAACCACGGATGATTATTAAAATTCACTCTCAATTCAATTAACTTTCGCGTTTTAAGAGTTGATCGCGTAGGTACTTAAATAGCAACAAGTTTTTTACGAAAATTAGAGGCGAATGTTTTGGCTGATCCTCAAAATAACCACCACCACTTTAAGCAGGTTTTCGAAGTTATAAATAACTAGCGGCCCGCCCCGGCTTCGCCCGTGGTACTTGTCCTCTATTTAATGGATGATATTATACATAAAAACCTTCCTCATGAGTTACTCTATCTATTAAAAAAAACCGCATCAAAATCCGTTGCGTAGTTTTAAAGATTTAAGCGTTCATAGGGACATACAACACACATAGGGACAGAAAAAGCGACTTTGTTTTATACTATGTAGTGATGACAAAAAGTGACCTTGATGATCCGTGCGAAGTATTTCCCGTTGAGGTAGTTGTCAGTCTTGAGGAACACCTCCCGAAGGCGACTCTCGCCCACCGGATTGTACTTGGCGTTGAACTTGTCGAAGCGGTGGAACGTGTTGCGGTCCTGAAAATTAATCATTTAGTCATGAGACTGAGGTATCTTCCCTTCGTATAGACTGAATGAAGGCCTAAACTTCTCCTCACGTCATTGACCGCGTGCACGTCGAAAAAAGTTCTTATAAGTCGAACACTGCGCTCAGCGTCACGGGGTTCTCGGTGCACACCACACCGCTCTCAGGGTCATGGGCACCCCATGCCGCAGCGTGACGGCCTCGCCGTAGTTTCCTACGACACTCACAAGAATATATTCTCGTAATTCACCGCATGCATGTGCAGTATATCCACGTTCAGGTCATACGCGTCAAGCTGCATGTCTTCAAACACCGCTCTCAGAGTCATGGGCACTCCATGGCGCAGTGTGACGGCCTCGCCCACGTGCACTTCCTACATTTCTCTTAAGGGAAGCCACTCCTCGTAACTTACCGCATGCACGTCCAGTATATCCACGTTCAAGTCGTACGCATCAAGCTGCATGTCTTCAAACACCGCTCGCAGGGTCATAGGCACCCCGTGTCGCAGGGTGACGGCCTCGCCCGCGTGCGCGCGCAGCGTGCGCTTGATGAAGCGCAGCAGGTGCTTCTGGTTCATGCACGACGCCGCATGGATGTGCGTGTCCACTTTCCTGGGTTATGGGCGGATGCCATTACACATCGGTAATATGGAAAATGACCAAAATCAAGGGATTCATTTTCAGTCTAAATAAGCACATACGCAGAGTTTCCACGAAATCACGGGACGAAAAGATCCTCGAATGTCGTCCTCGACATTACTGTGTTAATACCAGCCTGGTAAAGATCGCTGCATGGCATAGGTAATCCAGAAGTGGGAGGCTCGGGGCTGATCGCCTGGAAGTCCTGATTCCACTAATTTGGCTAAAATTTCTTGTTTATTTCGATTTTGTCAGAAATTGCAACACAAGAGGTTTAGCTTTTGTTTTAGGCTTTTGATCATGAATTGAAATATCATGTCATAAGTTTACCAGTTAACTTTCTAACTTGTATAGCCATTAAACACCAACCTGATATTGTAGAAGTCGCGGTGCGGAACAGCCTTCTGCAGCGCCAGCTCGTGCAGCTCGTTGAGGAGCACGTGCATCTTGAACTTTGACGACAGGTAGCTCAGCCGCCGGTAGCAGAATGACTTGCTGGTTGTATAAAACAGTATTTATAATCTAAAACTAAACTATGAGAGTAGATTTCATACACGCTTTTGGTCTCTATAAGCACATTCCCGTGAGAGTGCTATCTAATTAAGAATTCTGGCTGATTTTGAACAGTATGTTACTGCCTTTATGGACTCAACAGGAGGTCCTGAGTTCAATTGAAAAGTTTAGGTTTGACCGATCATAGATTTAGCAATTGCGGTGTTAAGCCAAAACCGACGAAATGTTTTGACCAATATTGGTCCTTCTAGCATCTAAACGTTCTTATTATTTATTTACCACTTGCCATACGCAAAACCTGCAACTTTCCAGACTAATAAAAGATACGCACAGCGGTCCATCGGTGATCATATCGGAGAGCTTATTCAGGTCCTCGACGTACTGCTTGAAGGAGATGCAGGAGTAGGGCAGCGGCGCGTCGGCCGAGGCGTCGCGGTACAGCGTCATCACGCCGTGCTCCCAGCGGCTGGTGTAGCGCTTCTCTGCCGGCATGGGGCACTCCCACGGACTTTGGTGCCTACCTACGAGTATATCATCATCATTAGCCTATCGCAGACTATAGCAGCTCCACATTCTGCAGTGGTGTGCTATCGCTATGTTCAGACTACTATTGAGTCTGAACATAGCGCTTCCCCAAATGGGTGTCATAAATTGAGTCAAGCACAGGGGAACGCTGCCCAATCCCCAATACAATACAGTGAAGCAATACATTAAGCAATCCTTATCCAAAATTAGTTTCATGGGAGTTACGTCATCAAATGCTTTTTCTAGATGGAGGCTGTTCCTGTAGTAATTTTAAATAATCAGTTAAAGTTTGGAAAAAATTAGTAGGTATGTGATATTAACTACGGTTGTGTGTGAGACTCACCAGCTGATATATCTCCCATATCATCGTGACTTTCGATGGAAGTTCGAACCGTGTCAGGGCGTCTTGTAAAACTTGGATTATTTGGTAACTTTACTGTAAAAGAAATTAATACCATTTCCACTTTTATCAGATATAATAGTCAGACTTTTTGCCCATAGTGATCATCAACATATTATTATTTCAAAAGGTTGTATCTTCGCTCACACAAAGATACCCTATTATTATCAGTCCGTATTAAATTCAAGATCTTTATGCAAAAAAACTTACTGTTGGTTTCGGACCTTTCCGGGGTGAGGAGTTGTCTTTCAAATGCGTCAGAGGAGCACGCTGTCAACTGCAGGTAGCGCTCGGCTTCCGCCGCTGTGAAATTATTACCAGAATTGAATTTCAGTCGATAATGTGTTTCCGACTGCCCCAACGCTAACTCCATGCAATGCGTGTCCAAATGCCCATACCCAGGCTATAGCGTAATACCCCAAAGAAAGTTAAAGATAGCGAATGGCGCAACTTCCATTTCTGGTAAGAGGCGAGTAAGACGGTTGCTGCTTCTTACCGATGACGGTGCCAATCAAAGTAGCGTTCTATTTCATCATCATCAGCCTATTGCAGGCTACTGCTGGGCGTAGGGAAGAGATGGTCAACATGGTGGGTAGCACAACATGTTGGACGATAAATCTCTCCTGATTAGCACCTCCAAAACTGAAAACCTACTGCCGATGTGCACCAAAGCCCTATTGGAGTAGTTCTGTCTGTTACAGGCCACTGCTGGACGTTGGACTCCCCGTCCCCGAGATGGGTTACTGGTAAGTTCAAAATTGAAAAACCTACTGCGGATGTGCACCAAAGCCCTATCGAAGTCGATGGAGTAGTTCTGCCTGTTACAAGCCACTGCTGCACGTTGGACTCTCCGAGATGGGTTATGCTCTACTCAACACGCTAGGTAGGCTGATCAGTTTGTTGGACCTAAATCACAACTTGTGCAACTTGTGACAAGCAACTTCAAAACAGTAGAACTTACTGCCGATGTGCACCAAAGCCCTATCGAAGTCATTGGAGTAGTTCTGCCTGTTCCGGCCGGTGCGCTGCGGCAGGCCCCGCGCGCGCAGGCAGCGCGCCGCGTCCTGCGCGAACGACTGCCCCGACGCCTCAATGTACTGCGCATGCCCCTACCTAGGTACCATAGCTTCCCAATGAAACCTAAGGATGTGTGAGTCTTCTTCCTAGCGTTCATCCCGTTTCTGTGCGGGGGCCGCTTTGACCATGATCCAGGATTTGGCGAGTCTAGTTATTACAGTGAAGCGACTGCCATCAGACCTCCGTAACCCTTAGCGGGGAACTGGACAGATTCGATCATGGTGTACAAGGTGGTGGGTAGTACAAGGAACAGAATGACTTACTGCCGATGTGCACCAAAGCCCTGTCGAAGTCATTGGAGTAGTTCTGCCTGTTCCGGCCGGTGCGCTGCGGCAGGCCCCGCGCGCGCAGGCAGCGCGCCGCGTCCTGCGCGAACGACTGCCCCGACGCCTCCATGTACTGCGCGCGCATACCCAGCGCGTCCGTCAGCAGGGATGCTGCCCGCACCAGCTCCTCCATAGGCACCTGAGGGTACACATCAGGTTACCAGTGTAGGAAATGACAGGTCCAGACCACATTATAGTATGCAGGTCAGGCCAAAAAGAGCAACTTGACGATACAGACAAGCTGGACGTGATTGCGGAACTCTTATCTAGCCAGTAGATGAAAGCAGCTTATTATTTAAACGAAATATGTATAAGTTTAGCTAGAGTTGTAAAGGTGTCAAAGTGGGCTAGCCATGATGCTTTTTCGCGCTCCATCATGCTCACACTCACACAAATACTTCGTGTGCGGGATTGAGATATAATTCGCGACGATAGCGATAACTCGTGCTCGCAAAATGGCATCTTGGCCAGCCTTGGGTTTGACTCCCTGATCGGTTTGTCCTAACGTAGAAGATATCGCAAGCCACTCACCCCTGTCACGTGTATCCCGAAGACGGAGACGCGCTGGAAGGGCACGTGGCCGCACGCGGCGTGGTCGCCGCCGCGCACGTAAGTACGGGTTATTTCCGAATCGTGCGCCGCTGCATCGCTGGGATATGAGGGTAGGAGTGCAATTTGTATCGCGAGATTCAGAACTTCGTTTCTTCCTAGCTTTCCAAACATGAACATAACAAACTAGAGGAGACACAGTGACGGTAAACAGTTATTTAAGGAGATCTAAGTAAATGTAACCATTGTTGATGTTATGTTCCCGTGGGTGGTTTACAAAAAACAACCGTGTCAGAGCAAACCGGCACTACTCGAAATGTTTAAGAATTAGGCTTGTCGAACGATTCACTCACTTAACTATACGGTGAAATAGAAAAAGTACAATCTGAAAATCTGATACAAACGATACTTATTCCTATTCGAACTTTTACACTAACTTTAAAGAAATTTTGGTCTTACAAGATATTCTCAGACACCATACCTACATTAACTACATAATATTTCGTTTTTCATTTATCTACTAATAGTCAATGATTATATTACTTACCTTCTCGAGCGGGACCACCTCTTGTACTCTTTCTGCGTGTTGAACATATTGACGGTGCTGTCGACGCCGGCCCGGCGCGGGCGCGGCGACTCCGACGGCTGCGGCGACCGAGACACGCCGCCGGCGCGCGGCGGCGGCGACGGACCGCGAGAGGCGCGTTGCGGCGACGAAGACATTGCGTGCGATGCCACGGGTGGCGAGACTAGGTCGGCATGCGGGACGTTTTGCGGCTAGTAAAATGTGAATGAGACGCTAGGGTAGCGGCTAGACGTGAAGCGTGAGACAGGTTGCGGCTAGGGTATGCGTGCGGCTTATTGCGACTAACGTGCAACACGCGGCGGCTCAACTGCGGTAGGCGTAATGAGGTGCGGCAAGAAATAATTCGTGTTACGGCATTTAGCGTCTAGGATATACTTGCAACGCGTTGCGACAAGAATACTGTTTGCGGCGTGTTGCTTGAAGAAAGAATAAGTATTATGCGTTGCGACTAGGACGACATGCGTTTTGCCTTGTTGTGTTAAATGTTCCAGATGCGCGTCCGTCTTCTCATACACACGATACTTAGCCCATTTTCACTAAACTCACAGTAATTTAGTCCGTTTTGTGCTAAAGACGGTGGTTTGGTTGATTTTTTGAATAAATTATCGTTTCAGATCACGCATGGTGTCAATTTGACTGAACAAATTGACATCAATCAAAATCTCGTTGAAGGTCTACGCGGCAAATAGGTTGGCGGTATCAACGCCACGGAAATTCTACCAAGAAACGCGTGGTCAAAAAATGACTAATTAATTCTTATTATTACTGAATTATGAAAATAAAAAGGCTATTTATTTTCAAAATCAAAAAATATATTTCTACATTTCGTAAGTATTTGTTTTATGAAGTAAACATCAAGATTTTTATTTAAAGGTCAAAAACGGATATTGTAAGTATGACTTTGAATTACAACATCCGTTTTTGAGACAAACTTTCTGAGGATGTTGGAAAATCAAATAAGTCAAATTATTTCATTATTTAATAAAAGATGCTGATTTAAGTTATTAATTTACTAAGGAATAACCTGCTGATCCCAACGAAGAACTTAATAAAATAGATCGGTATATGTAGGGCTAGGGGTTTTTCCAAATTAAACTGAAGTAACATTTATTAAAAACGCATTTATTATTGTAATAATTTCTAAAACAAGTAAGTACATGTAAAACTTTTATAATTAATTATCTATGTAAAGGTACTTATATGGTTTGAAAAAAACTGCGATGCAATTTATCCGGCCAGATATACCTACAGAGTATAACATTAAAAAAAAATGCTCTAATGGCCTAGTTTGATTCCTTTATTTACTATAATATTTTGCTATATTTCGGCTGGGTGTCTATTTATTATTTCATGACATTGAAACCCTAAACTAATGAAGGTCTCTTGATGCTAACGATGGGCGCGGTGAAGTCGGGCGGCGGCGGCGACTCCGGAGAGGCTCCCGCGCCGTTCAGGCACGTGGGGTCGGAAGGAGGCGAGTGGAACACCTGCGTGGAGATACAATGTTAGTCTAAGGCTCGTATTAATAAATCACACTCAACTCTGAGATCGAACTTGAGGCATGACATATCAAGTTCGCACTCAACATCAATCCAAGAGTTGAGTGCGATTTATTAATACGAGCCTACGTGTCTTCGGTGATCGAGTGTTTAAAGCTCAGATTAATGAATACCGTAGCTGCTCCCTATGTCATATTCGAGTGTCTTCACCAAAACGTCAATTTACACTCGATACTACCTTTTTTTGCTGTAGAGGATCACTAATACTGATAGCATAGCTTGCTTGTTATACGAGTAAACCTAAGTACCTATGCTGCAAAAATTACTTTATAAATCTTTCTACTTCAATGGCATTGGTTCACTTGATGATGAAGACGACTACGATGAAGCCGCTTACATTTAAGATTTAAAGATATAAATCAATTATTTTTCCTGATTAGATTATCTACTCTAACAATGTATAAACGGCTTATTGCCTGATTTCTTATTTACATTTAATATAATACTTACTGTCTTCGACAAAGATGGTCCCATGAAGTTTCTAATTAAGCATTAATAAAGATAAATTATTATAAAAGATGGTGTACGGAACCGAAGATTACAATTATTAATTTATTACCAATTATTATTTTTGGTAAAACACAGGACAAGACAAGACATGACACATTTTATCCCTTCACCAGACCAATGGTCAAAATAGCCCCGTATAAGTGTTCTATCTTTTTAACCCAACTGATTTTAGGTAGTATTTTCGTCTCAAGGAAATGTTTTACTTATATGAGAATCACAAATTAATATTATTAGTATATTCATGCATTTAGAGTACACTTGTACCTTAAAAGGAGAGGGGCGAGCCACACCGCTGTAGCTATATAAAAAACATCATATTACAGTATACAACTAACCTTATAGTCTATGTACATTGTACATATGTATTATGATTTGTAGTAAATTTATGCTAAAATTATAACTATGACAGAGTCTTCCAATAATGCGAAATTATCACATTTAATTTTAATTGTTTTGTTGTTTGATCATTCAAAATATTGTCATCTTATGATCATCATTGTAGTTTTAGTTAGTAACGACTGAATAATGAATAGGTATAATTATTTTATTACTTATGAAAGGAATGAGTAATTAATAACGAGAAGTTTGTGTATGAGCATTTTTATTTTAAACAACATGATTAACATTCAGTTCGAATTGTAAACGCACTAACTGCTATTTGAAAAGATTTGTATAAACTCCTTAATCTAGAGTTAGCTAGAGAATCTGAAAAGCTAGTTTAAGTACCTACAAACATGTACGTTATTTGATAACGGTTAAAACTTTATGCAACAAAATCATAACAAAACACTCTTAAATTAACGGAAGCCATGGATAAAAAATTACGTAGCACAAAAGAGGATGGATGCAATCTAAACTAACAAATCTAAACTGAAATTAGAATTTGAACATTTATATTTAATTCGGCTCCGATAATCAAACACATTGTGAATGGGAGATGGTGATGGTGAGTAGCTTAGAAGCATGGTGATTCTGATGTCTGTACCACCAGACCCGTCTTTCACATTGGGCACAATGGTCATGTGCCCAAGCGCATTATACTTGAAAGACGGCCTGGGCCCGTAGCCAAGATGCCACTTTGATGAATTCGACGTACGCTTTCGTCGCGACTTATATTGCCCTCCCGCACACGAACTATTTATGTGAGCGGGATGGAGATATAAGTCGCTACGAAAGCGTCTGGCGAATTCGTCAAAGTGGCATCTTGACAGGTAACAGTGGTATCACAATTTGTGCTTAACTATCGGTATTTTTTTTTAATTGAATTTATATGATCTCTGCGATCATACAAAAAGCCAACAGTTTGATATACATATAATGCATAAATCCTATTATGTGTTACGATTAATCAACATACATAAACATGGTAATAAAACACACTATCAAACTATAGTTAACATTAACACATATTAAGCGATCACAACAATAAGCGTTAAACATACAACCCAACAAACTGAATCCAACATACGGGTAAGTATCAGTGTTACATACGTATTTAAACCATTTAATGGACCATTCATAGATTTAAATCGTTGGTGTGCCCTCGCCATACTTTGAACTGCTCTTTCACAGGCAATGTAATGTGAAGCGACAGTCGCTTCACATCGCGTAGCAGCCAACGTACGTCGCGTCAATCAAAATAATGCCACGGTTTTCTAGCACCAGGGCATATCTTAAGAGTTGAATCTATGGGTCCATTCTGTTAAACATGGATGGTGATTTTTCGACAAATTAACTTTCATAATTGCTTTAACAGAATTTTCTTCCGGAAGTCTTGAAGATTCTAGTTAAAGTTAATTGGTTTGTCTTTTGATAGTTAATTGCCGTCCAAATGATTTGATTATTTTTTTTCGTTTAAATTCATGCTTTTTTGGTCGTCCGTAACATATTTGCATTGAGCAAAATAATTGTATAGCTATAAATTGTATTTTTTATTGAATCCCATTCATTTTTATAAATTTTATTTCAAGTATAAACGCATTTCTAATCAATAAACACGGGTAGGATAGAATATTTGATCTATTAAAAAACATTAAATATTTTGATTTTGGTAAAAAATAATTGTCATGATCAATAAAATATAATAAGAGTATAACGATAACGCTATCATTACAAAAATATAAAATTAATTACAAGCCTTGTGAGGGCTGTTGGTGCTCTTAATCTAAAATAATGATTTTATGATTACAAACTAAGCGCACAATCAGAAACTCTACCCAAGCCCTTTTAAAACTTGAAGTTTAATAATGAACATGTTACTTTTACTTTTAAGCTTTCCCTACATCAATGTTTATAATGTACCTAGTGATTAAAAAAATCCCAATTCTTAAGATTGCGTACACGGTACAATGTTATAAGTTAAGAATCTCAAAAGTATACCTATTGTATGTCACCTCGTCGAAATGTAATAAAATCCTTGGGTAGAGATTCAGAATGCGAGCAACTTTTTTTTTCTTTATGTATATTTCTACTAATATAAGGATGTAATGTAAGGTAGCACCTCTCTACGTGATAGTTAAAAATTCGAAGGATAAGCACGAGACGTATTAAAAAAGCGATTAACAATGATATTATCATGAACATGGCACTTTCAATCTTTCTTTTTCACATTTATCACATTCGGACTGTCTATAACTATACTTATGTATTAGTTGGGGCAAATGTTTAAGCCCTAATAGATTTTTTTTAGATTTTTATCAGTACATTAAAATTGGTTATACGCGTACAAATGATTAGTTAATAGGTTCACAAAATAAAGCCGTGTATTATGGTCGTCGGGTCATCCACTGATCTGCGTGTGGACGTGTTTATCGGCGAGCGGACATTCCTTCCTGAAAATTTTAGTAATATTACTACAACTAACAAGAGCAGTATGTATTGGTTAGTCGTTTGTTATCGGCGAGGGGACGCACACAACCCACATGGATAAAGCCCCGACAACAGACAATACATTGTAGAGACAAAATAATAGGACATAGTGTAACAATCAAAGGTGATGTATAGTCAGTAAATGTAAACTTTAATGGCGTATAATAAAAATAAGGTAACGTCATTATAAGAATTTGAAGTTATACCTCATTTTGATGTTTACACTATGATAATGACATACCAATCTGAATTAAAATTTTCAACAAACCCTCTACGGTAACTAGCATACCGTCTACATAGACAAAACCAATAACCAACTTCTTCATTCTTTAAACTATTTCATAGTTATTCTTATTCACAAATCATGTAGCACCAATTATCACTCAGAAATGATTAAAACCTCCCCAAACAAAGGTTTCAACTCTCAAAGATATGTAATTTATATGCTGACGGCTATCTGACAATAACTACATGCCCAGTAGTTACAATAGTACACAAAGTTAATTGCTAGCTACTAACTTTTTTATGTGAGTGTTGAGGTTATGTCAATAAATGTATGTTCTTTAACTGTGACATATGTGTTTTTGTAAAAGAATCCCTAATGTGACCTATCGTGAGTGCATATTCGTGTGTCAATGTTATTTTACCTTGAATATGTTGGTGAGCTCGTCGAGCAGCGCCTCGTAGCGGAAGGAGATGCGGATGTCGGGCACGTTGGTGCGCGTGATGTCGTTGCCGGCCACGCCCTCCTTCAGGTAGTTCGGGCCAAGCCAGTACTGCTTCATCTGTGCCGGCATTATTTAAGTGAGTCTCTAAGCTAGCGGTATTTATTTCTTATTCAAATATCCTGGGCCCGTAGCCAAGATGCCACTTTGACGAATTCGCCATACGCTTTCTTCGCGACTTATATTGCCATCCAGCACACGAACTATTTATGTAAGCGGGATGGAGATATAAGTCGCTACGAAAGCGTATGGCGAATTCGTCAAAGTGGCATTTTGGCTAGCCTGCCTGAGCTCTTTAAATGGGGGACCTCGTAAGTCTGTTCTCGCTTGCGGGGTTAAAAGGATGTGAAAAGAGGCCATGAAGGGGATCGAGGAGTGGAGCGGGCGGCGCGTGATATCCCCACTAACCGCACAGGTAAGGAAAGATTTCCGTGGTCACATTATAGTCAGTCTGGTAAAATATACAAGAAGTCTGTATATCGACATATATGTTAAGTAAATAATATTAGTAAGTAGGTTTAGGATGATAATATTACCTCGTGCGGGAAGCCAGACATCAAGACGGAGTTTCTGGCCAGCTCGCACATGTCGCAGGAGCTAAGCTTCCACACCTGCGCCGCGATACTGTACTCCTCCATCAGCGGTTCCTGTAGTTCAAAGATCGAATACATGATTAATTATAATTTAATAACTGTTAAGTTATGTTTGTTCTTTGATAAATAGGAAGCATATATTGCACTGTTGTAATACCTGTATTAACAGAAAAAAATACCTAGCTTTTCTTTGTATACTTCATTTCTAATTTCTACCTCAAGATTTAAAGGAAAGATTCAAGACTGTGTCAAATAAAATTAAGTCGAGGTGAATTATTCCATTTTGCCCAACCAAGGCTCCACTGGTGAGGCAAAGTAAAATCTTATAATTTAGAGTGGAATCAGCCCCACTAAAGCTATACGTGCTTAGGCAGATTTTACCAGTCAAAAGTTTCGGCGGAACTTGCTCCTCCAGGGCTCCTTAGTTTGATGGCTGCAGTCTCAGCATACCTTGGTGAAGTGGAACTGCAGCGGGTCGTCGGTGCTGAGCGTGATGCAGAGGCCGCGCGCCAGGAACTCCGGCAGCGGGTTGCGGTGGTAGTTCAGGAACAGCGAGTTGTTGCTCAGCGGGGACATGGCGATCGCGATCTGCGCCAGGTAGTACAGGTACTGCAGCACTGGCACCTGGGAACAAGGACACGTAAAAAAAAAGATCATTATCAATCAATATTATAACAAATCATAGTTTCATGGGTGTAGTCCTCTATTTGGGGGAGGTCTTCGTCCAGCAGTGGATAGCAACATGCCGATGATGATGATGATGATGATAAACTCGATTCTACTAACACATTTATCGCGTTGGAACTCGATCAATGTCTAATCAATATAGTGCGTGTTCAAAGATAAGACTTATAGAATCCGTATCTAAACGAACTTTAATAAGAATGCAAGACTTTAAAGCTCAATGCGGTTGAAGTTTATCCATCAGATGTGGTAACCATAAGGCAAACTGCACCCGATGCAGTCTGCTCTGCTCTCAGAGCTCTAATAGAGCTGTTACAAAAAAAAACAGCTCTATTAGCAGAGGATCAAAAGCCTTACCTTTCTTAGCAGCAGGCCGTGGGAGATGTTCTCAGCCAGCATGAACCCGCAGACCAGATGCTGCACGGGACCGGCTTCTCCGCAATGCGGCCGCAGCACGAACGTGTTCAAGCCTTGCTCTCTGCAAAGCGGTCATTCTTCCATTACAACAATCAAAGAAGTTTTGAACATTATTATTTCCCAATGAATATAAGGAGTTTGGTTGGACGCTGAAACTTTACAACATCAGTGGCCTTCTGTCCGTAAGAAAATTGTATGTCGTTATGTGTACACTTAAAGTACATAAATCCTTGCCCTATAACCCAGATATCTCGAAAAAACGACGCAAAGATATTGTTGCCAAAACATTTAGTACCAAAACCGAGTTTGCAAGCAGACAGTTTACTGCACGCTCTGTGTTCCTGTACAATAGAATAAATAGTGAACTTCACATATATAACAGGACTTATAATAAGTGCAAAAAACTTCTTCTGAGATGGGTACACCCCAAAACCTATGACGAAACAGAAAATCTGCTGCGCCGCATAATATGAGTCATTATCTTTATACATACACACAGACACACACACGCACACGCACGCACGCACGCACGCACATACACGCACACACACACACACACACACACACACACACACACACACACACACACACACACACACACACACACACAGTCATGTTTTTGTCTTAATAAGTTATAGTTTAGTTGTCCTTAAGAACCTTTAGATTTAAACGTGGTTAAACTAAGTGGTTAAAATACAGTTTTGTAATACTTTGTAACTAGCACAAAATTAAATGTATAAAAATTGTAAATCTAATTAAGGAAGAGCGGGGTTTCCAAACACAGGCTTATTTGCTTAAATGGAATCCCCAATCGACAATATTGTTAAAATTCTGGTTTTCAGTGAAATAAAATATTTTTATTTTTATTTTATTTTTTATTATACGCTGGCTGAAAATCAGGTGGAGAGAAATGTCACCAAAAATGACTAGATTTACCGGCGTCTGTAGCTATATCAATTTGCGAAAATACCATACCATACCATACCCCCGCAGATGGTATCTATTATCAAGCAAACAAGCCACAAGCAGGCTACTCACTAGCGAATCTGGTTGAATTCGGTCATATTGGCGTAACATCTCCAGCTGAGATAGCCTTCAAACCAGTAGTTGTCTGCTACAAGCTCATAATGCTAGAAGACACCAGTAAGCGTCAGGTATACTCACTTGCGGAAGTGGTTGAGCACGGTGATGTTGGCGTACATGTAGTAGAGGTAGTAGGCGTAGGGCGGGTTCTCGTCCTCGTCCCACTGCTGCGGGTAGCGCACGTCGGGGTCCAGCATCGGGTTCTCCGGCTTCGACTCGTCGTCCACGCTGTCGAACCCGATCACGTGCTACAGAGGACGAACTTTTATTAGGCTTAGATTTCTACGCAGTGAAATTTCATGAGAATTTCAATGATATTGATTTTAAAAATTATTTTATATGAAACAAATTTTAAGATTCTTTAACATTTTTTTTTGTTACTTAGGTATATAGTATTTTAGAAGAAGAGGACCGGGCCAACTGGAAGAAATTAAGCAGGAAAGCGGACCTCGGCACTAGGCTGGGACGCGCTGGGATAAAGAAGATCTTTATTTAAAAATATAAATATTTTTGTAGCTTTGATGCAATTTAGGAAAGATAATAAGATGACAATCTAATGACGACTCTAATTGGCAGGGAAACTTGCTGCCAAAGGAACTACAAAACTACGAGTGAGTGTTACAGTATAGCTGACCGTGAGGAACTTGTGCAGCTCGATGTTGCTGTTGGGGTCGTTGGTGACCTCGAACAGCGGCAGGAAGATGTTGCTCAGGAACTCCTGGAAGTTGTTCATTATCTTGTTCGACTTGAAGATGTCGCTGGAAGAGAAACATAAATGTAAGCATTGTATTGAATCCTTGGATGAATTTGTATAAGGAAAGAATTAAGTGAAAACGAATGTGTCTCGTATTTTGAAAAGTGAAAATTTTAGTGAAAACTCTCAAACCTGGTCCTAAATTATAAAACTTATAACCCTAATGGATGATTAGAAACAGTCACCACTGAATTCGTTGTCAAGTTTGTTCATGTGGGTCAAATACTTATTAATTTTCCTGAAATTTAAAAAATCTCAATCGTCTCCTCAAGATCATGTTCAGAATATTGCAGTCCACGGACGGACATAAATCGCTCTATGATATTATTGTGTTCATGATAATGATATGGTCATGTCCAAGCTAGTAATCCTGAGCACTCAGGTTGCTGCGATTCTCCCGGAATATACCTTAGTCGCTTCTTGCGACACGCGCTTGAAAAAAGGTGGTAGGTAACCAGATGCCCGTCATAGTGTTTAGTACACACTAGAACCTAGGTAGAGGTAGGTATCTGTAATGCACGTCACATAGTCAGTAGATGTAAGTACTCACTAGAGCCTAGGTATCTGTATGAGCCAGCGCACGTTGTCGGAGTGCACGTCGTACTGGATGGCCCACTTGGCGAGCTTGGCCCACTCGGTGGGGCTCTTGCCGTATATCGACAGCCGCAGCTCCGCGTTCTGGTACTTGCTCTCCTCCAGGTCTGATGCCACTTCCTGTGATAGACAGTAGTTGGGATTACAGTATTTACTAAGGACTAAACAACTATTCTACTTTTGAAAACCGTGTAGAATTATGGAGGCCGTGAGGACTGGTTGGAGGTGGCGCAAGAGAGAGACCGGTGGAAGTCTCTCGTTTCGGAGGCCAAGACACACTTTGGGTCGTTGAGCCATAAAATTTAGTTCGTGTAGAATCGCGAATATAGGCCGACCCGTTCCTCCAGAAGATCCATAGGGGGACGCCTTTCAAAGTTTGGATACTGTGTTTTTCTTGTTTTGCAAACATTTGGTGTGAAATATGTATTGTTAAAAAAAAACTACAAATCTTCATCAGGGAGTATTGCTCTATTTTCCCCCGAAATCCCCACTTAGCTCAATTTAATGAACTAGTAAAGATTTCGAGATAATAAAATAACAATCCTAAACCAATGGTGGAGATTTCGGAAATAAATCAACGAAGTCACAATAACTCCCTGCTCCTGCATGGAAATCTAAGGAGGAAATAATTTATCAGTACAAGGCTTTTCTTCAAGGGCTGAGTTTCTTCATTTTCTCTCTTGTGTAAATTGAAAACAACTACAGTAACTTCTTCGTCCTAGCGTTTATACCGTTTCTATGTGGGGTCCACTTTGACCATGATCCAGGATTTGGCGAGTCTGGTTTTATTAGCAACAAATTATTTAACTAGCCATCGACAATTCAGCAGCACTCACATTGATGATCCGTGCGAAGTACTTCCCGTTCATGTAGTTGTCAGTCTTGAGGAAGACCTCGCGCAGGCGGCTCTCGCCGATGGGGTTGTACTTCGCGTTGAACTTGTCGAAGCGGTGGAACGTGTTGCGGTCCTGGGACAAACAACACCAAGAATCAGAATATTAGATTAACTTTTTTTGATGTGCCTCTTAGGCTCGTATTAATAAATCGCTCTCAACTCTGATATAAATGTTGAGAACGAACTTGAAATTTTGTTTTATATGAGAATAGCATCTCAAGTTCGCTCTCAGAGTTGAGAGCGATTTATTAATACGAGCCTTATAGTCTAGTCTTCAGAGGCCCTGTAACTCTAGCCAAGTTGTCACTTTGACTATTTGTTGTTATCGCTATCGTCGCGACTTATATCTCCATCCCGCTCATACATAGGTACATTTACTTCTTGTGCAATTGATGTGTGGTGTAGTGTAGTGATGGCAATATAAGTCGAAGCGATGGCGATTGCCATAATGGTGGAAGTGGCAACTTGGTTAGACCACCTGGCTACAAAACGCGTGGACGCCGGTTCGAATCCCGCTAGGGCAAATGTTTGTATGATGAACAAACACCAACATTAGTACTCGAGTCATGGAAGATTACAATAGTATTTAAGTATCTATCCGTTCCCTAGCATCATTAGTTCAACTTTGAGCTTAGTTTAGGGCTAGGCAATTGGTGTGTTAGTCCTGACTCCTGCCATTGCTTCTAAAACAACTAAACAAACAATAACATTGTTCGGCGTTGCTTCAATTTAGGGTAAGTGCCTGCATTATTGAGCCATCGACGCATTGATGGGTACTGGATTATTCAATAGGCCAGTCAAAGCGGATCCCGAACTTTGTATTGAAAGTTACCATCGATGCACGCTGACAATGATAGCAAACACTACTGGATTATTCACTTGCTCTGCCAATCCGGATCCCGAACAGTTTGAAACATCGGACCCAAACTACACGTCAACCTTAATTCTGTCAGGACTAATTGCCGCACTCAAAGACGTCGGATGGATGTTCATTATTTATTTTAACTTTGTGTGTGCAGGAGCTCGGGTCATGTTCATTTATTAAATATGCATTATCATTAATGTCTCTGAGTTCAGCTTAACCACTGTTGTGAGGGCCGTTTTTCAACAATTGGAGGCTCTCTAGGCACATTGGCCTTTAAGTCTTTGATTATTGGTATCTGATAATCGTTTGGTAATCGTGGGGCCATCAGATCCTGGTCTGGGACTCGAAACGATCACGGGGCCCTGAGCACGTGCCTATTGTGCCCAGAGTGAAAGAAGGGTCAGTTTTTACCCGTTTCTCATGAGACAATTTTGGTTCAAACAATCTATCAATACAAAGGCATGTATCTACATGTATAACAAACTTACCGCATGTACATCTAGCATGTCTACTGTCAGATCATAGGTGCTAAGGTTCATCGACTGGAACACTGCCTTCAGTGTCATTGGAGTGCCTTTGTGCAGCGTTACCACCTGTGGAAACAAGAAGTACGAGTATAACAATATCATCTAGATAAACAATTTTTATTTACAGAGAAACATTTGCTTACTAATTGCAATTTATGCAATTATTAAGATTATTTTAGTTATTTACACTTACCGTCAATAAATAAAAATAGAAAATAGCAATTATTATTTTTCATTAAGAAGAAAAATACTAACCTCATCGGCGTGATTCTTTAGAGTTTTCTTTATGAATCGCAGTAAATGTTTTTGATTCATACATGACGCTGCGTGTATGTGAGTATCCACTTTCCTATAAGAAGAAATATTAAATTAACATTTTCAGTTTTCACCATTTGTCGTAAAACTGACAACAGCGTTGGGGACATTCCCATTTCTCCCATCCGATACGAATCAATCAGGGCAGATAGCTTTTCAGAAGTATAATTGCAATCTGCTATAAAAGCTGGCAGTAAGACCATGAGGCCTCGAATTTGTCCCAAAAAAATAAGGTCTGGAAAAAATAAATAAATAAAAAAAAGTTGCTATTCAAAAATGTTGCCCTACTTTCTTGTTTTGCGGCTGTTATGTAGGTATCTCCCATATTATTAACATATTTTTGCTAACGATGAAAAGGCAGTACCTATGTTAATACAATAGGGTGTTTATTGGACCATTTGGAATAATTAAAAACTGAAACTGCACAGTCATACCTAATATTGTAGAAATCCCTGTGCGGCACTGCCTTCTGCGAAGCCAACTCTCGGAGTTCGTTCAGCAGCACATGCAGCTGGAACTTTGACGACAGGTAGCTCAGCCGCCGGTAGCAGAACGATTTGCTGCAACAACGACGAACTTTGAAACACGAGCTTTTACCCTGGTTCTTAACAATCTGAGGCTCGTAATAATAAATCGCTCTCAACTCTGAGCTCGAACTTGAGCGCCAACTTGAGGTGCTGTGCTAAAATGCCTGTTGGCGATCGCAAACTCGGGCTGTGTTTAGAAAAATCAAAACAAGTTTTGCCCGACCCGGGAATGGACCCAGGACCTCGAGATCACGGCCCGGTACTCAAAACCACTAGACCATCGAGGCGTTATTGTTATTGTTGTACTAAAGTGATACTCACAGTGGTCCGTCAGCGATCATGCTGCACATGATGTTCATGTCCTGGATGAACTGCTGCAGCGTGATGTACTCGTAGGGCAGGCGCGTCTCCTGCCCGTCCTCGCCCGTCTTGTACAGGTTGAAGATCCCCTGGTCCACCTTGATGCTGTAGCCTTTGGGATCTGGCAGAGGACCTTCCCAGGGGTCCTTGCCGTGCTTGAACGGCGGGTGGACTATGTGATCTAAATATGACAATGTTTCTTTATTAATACTTATTCAAGGGCTGTGTTAGGTACTTTAATTATCCTGATTATACGAGTTTATAATTTGCATAAAGTAGGAAATCCTATTTTGGATAAAGTAGCAAACACATTCTTTCTTCTCTTACTTCTCTATAATGTTCTCTATCTTCTTTTAGGTCAAGTCAAATTTTGTATCGAATGTGATTATTTTTTTTAAATGGTAAGAGGGAGCGTCGTATATGGATCATATACCAACATAAAAGGTATCCATTTTTCGGAAGAAGCATATTGAAAGATCTTAGGCTCACAAGTGACCGCCGAGAGGTTTTGGTCTTTTTAATATTACCTACCTTGTACTTGTAGTCCATTGCAACACACTGGGTTTCACACCAAATGATCTTATTATTTTGAATATTTATTGAAGAATATGTTACGACTTTAGCAGTAGGTATTCCATTTGGTATTGTTTGCCCATCATACCTGCTATATGCTTCTGCTTGGGCGGTTTAGGTGTAATGTGCTTGGCGGCGGCCTCGGCGTCCATGCTGCGCACGAACCGCGCCGTGATGCCGCAGTAGCTCTGGTGCGACATCTCCATGTACTTCTTGCGGATCTCCAGCGCCTGGACCAGGTACGACGACGCCACCTGCAAGTCTTCAAGTGGGACCTGGAATGGTGAAGATTAGATTAGTGTTATGTGTCTCACGGATGGTAAAGTGATCACAAATATCTCTTAACTTTATCGAATATTTACACTTGCAAACGTTATTTAAGTTCGTGCTCCTTTTCGGGAAAAGGAGAACTCTTTTATGCTCCAACCAAAGCGTACAGGTAAACCTGCAGCCGTGACAACCCACTAAGCTTCTAGAGTTTCCTTCGGCACCCGAACAGGGAGAAACCGGTACGCGCCTTGTGAGGCGATTGACCGACACCGACTACCGCCCTGAGGAATGAGGAACAGGCACTGACCCCGGACGTGTCCTCGCCGCTGATGGCGACGCGCTGGAAGTGCGGCAGCACGGCCTCCTGCTCCTCGTCGTCGCGCAGCCGGCACGCCTCCTCGCCGCCCGCCTCGCTGCCCGCGAACGACCGCACTGACTGTCCGCATTCTGCTGCCCTGGAGATAAAGTACAAGTTTAGTAAACAACATTGGACTCGACTAGTAGCCGTAATGTCAACTTAAGCACACCCCGGGGGCATGGAAACAAGCTACACTTATTGTTCACAGCCAGACCCGTCTTCACCTACTTCTGGGGGCCCACTATTACCAAACCAGATGTTTAAAAGTACATGTGCTCCTCCTCCAATAGATGAAAGACGGCCCTGCACAGAGCCTCGACGACCGGGGGTGGAGCGCCGTGCAGGTACGCCTATAGGACGTCTGTGGTCGTTGTAAGAGGGTCTACAAGGACGAGATAGGCTCACCGCCCATACAGGGACTCCGTACAGTGCCATCACCAACCCGCCTGCCCAGAGCGTGGTGACTGTGGCATGTTGTATAAAAATGATTCGTACATAAATGTTTTTACGCTGCTGTGGCTTTGGTTGTCACTTTAATTTAAATACTGCAGGTAAAGCAAAATATTAATTGCTTCGTCCGCATTACGTTGTTCCACGAATTCCAAGACGCTGTTAGAAGTCAGAAAATTAATTTTCGCTTTTTACCGCAACTGTTGCAGAAATTCACTGGAAGTTTCAGCGAATAATTATGACAAAACAAGGTTCCCGATAAAAAAGAAGCAACTTGTGCACGAACTCATACAGCTTCATAATTACGCAATCAGAGGGGGAAAGTCTCGTGGCTTTGAGCACTGATTCCGTTTCCCTTCCGCGATAAAATGAAACGGGTATCGTGCCGCCATATTATTATGCGCTTTATCTAACTTAGGGTCAGTTACATCACTAAGTACCAGTTATCACTGAATGAATTATGTATCAGTTAACATTTCAATTTACCAGGAATTTTTAAACTTACCCTTGATTAATTAGTAGGTAAGTTATCAAGATTTTAAACTAAGATAAAGGCAATAAAACATGTAGTTTTACCATTTACACATGCTTCATCCCGATTTTAATGTTACCTTACCAGTTCTTACTAATTTGACCCAAAAGTTTATCAATTTATTCCCGCCATACATAATGATATTATTATTGTCTGATCTCTAAACCTATCCCCTCCCGTCAATGGCAGGTGAGTTTTCAGTAGATTTATCTAGTTTTGCAGAGCAACCAAGTGCTCAACATCACTAAAATAGAAGTAGGTATATTGTGTAACCAGCTTATCAGATAAAGACTCAGCCTACGACTAGGTTATCTAAGTCTAATCCATTCACAACTGACCTTGCACACTAAGGAATTTCCTACTTACAAATCTATTTTCACACCGCATATTATATACCGACATGCATTTAATTTAAAGGTATAATTCAGGTAGATAACTTAATAGGATTAATGTTATCTTGATTTTGATTAAGTATGATATCTCCCAGCACGACTACAGCGACAGCTTCTAACATCACCATTTGCATTGATGATGATCATGGAGATGGTTTTGCCCGGTGAAGTTTGTCCTTAATCGTACTTAGTAATTAGGCTTAGCCACAGGTTGTCTGGCTAATATTATATCATATCGAGTAAATGTACTATAATTGGTAATTTTCGAAAAATTCCGACACATTAAAACAATTGACTGCTTTGATCTTAGTTGTTAGTAGAATAAACCGATTTGATAACAGTTAATAAGTATGAATGAAGGATTAGATTAAGATTAAATTAGTTCAGATGCACTTCATTAGCCAATTTGATGTTATCAAATGAAGTGGGGCAGATTAAATTAATTATTTTTTATAACTCAGGCAATATTGATATTTCTGTTTATTATGACATTTCTAAACAGTAAAATATAAGTGATAGTTTTATGGAATATCGTAAATATTGTACCTACTGGGTACCACAAAATGTTAAACATGGCGTTAAAAAATAGATTGGGTAGGTACATAACAAACAATGTTTGAATTTTTCTGCGGCCTCTGCAGTGCAGGTGATTCAGCGTGTTGATCATCAACACAGAGCAAACGACTCAAATATTGTCACAGCAATTTGCCTCGTTTAATTAATGACGCGACGCCGACTGTACGAGTGATGTACTTAATTATATTTGACCGGCAATTAGTCAATTTTGATGTCATTCGAAATTTATATTTATTTCAATTCGATAAAGTGATGTTTACGTACAACACTGTAATACTGTGTACTTATGTAGGTACTACCTACGGAATAGTAGAATAATTTTGTTATTTATTCCTTAATAAAGTATTAAGTAATTATTGTGTACCTAAGTGGAACGCAATACAACCTCTCTGTCTGAAATGTATTTCATTAACTATTCATCTATTAAAATGTTTGATAACTAACTAATTATGCAGGTTGTTTGAATCAATCTCTAGCACAACTTGTTCACAGTTTACGTGATGCGTTTTCAGAAAAAGTGATACTTTGTCAAATTTTAAAGTGTACCTATCAATACAGGAACGCAAAGATGTATTGGATGCAATGTGCTGAAAAATATGATGATGAACATGGGAAGTCATTTCCTTCTTTCGAGACCCAGGAACCAGTGAGTGATGGAACAAATTGCAACGTGTAGTGCAATCTGTTGAGTCAGAGCGCATGGCCAGTTCTAGGAATGTGTTATCTTACGCGCGTTGGCGGCCACGAAGCCGACGTATGCTGGTCGTAGGAATAGGTACGTACTATCACTGTCACTTGTTCGTTGGCTGTACCCTACCCATTTACAGAGAAAAGTATAGGACCAATCATACCACTGACTTGTCACACAAAAATAACTTAATCTTAATTTATGTAGGCATCTACGAAATCAAAATCAGTACATTAGGTACCTTGGTACACTCTACATGAGAAATAGATTACCATAAAGCTGATTTGGAAAGTTGTTCTTAACACCTTTAAGCACTAAACATCAGTGACAAATTCAATAAATTTTCAGTGACTTTTCTCACGGTGAAATGATTATTTTTTAAGGAAATGATACAAGTCATGAATATACCAATGATAGGACTTAGAATAAGACGATTATGACTGAATAAAAGCGAAGACTTCTTAAAAATATAAAATCAAATAATTATTTTCACCTCAACTCTCTACTCGACTGCCATCTTTGACATTCAACTTTACTTCCAAACATAATAAATTGTCTTACAAACAGAACTAAATAAACGTTCTAGGCATTAAAAAAAACAGAGTTAATAAATTATGAACACTGTAAAAAGAATTTGTAAAACCGCGCGTAAAATCTTCACATCACGCACTGTCAACTGTCAAACGCCTTATAAAAAAATAAAAAGTCGCGCAAAGGAACGAACGATCGCACCGTACACGCGCTCCGAATTGCAGGCTCTTCGGTAATGGCGCGAGTCGAGCATCCCCCGTGTTAGGGTTAGTGTCGCAGCAAGGTTGATCCAATTACTTGACACTAATAATATCGGCTCGCTTAGTGGTTTATGCCTGTCTCGTGTACGGCCCACACGCGAACCGCAGTGGAGCTATGTGACGTTTAGGCAGAATGGAATATCATTAAAGGTTATGATGATAACAATGAAAAACTTTCCAATTGAACACTAAATATTAAATCATCTGATAAATAACAACGTGTAGTATTCATTCACTTAGGAGTTACCAAAAACGCTCTCATAATATTATTATACGGAGACCTATATTAAGGAAAAATATCAGTATCAGATCCAAATCTATTCATGGAACATGATTTCAGGTATTTGATGTCGTGACCTTTCCTTAAACTTAAATCATTTTTAGTGCAATCTTCACAAGGTGTGTTAGGGCGAGTCGCAACGGACAGACAGATCGTAAAACATTACAGTCGTTCAGTCGTCTGCTGCTGGTTTGCGGTGCGACATAAATTACACAGTTAGTCCGAACATTCCATTTCCACGCCACATGCATGATGACGATCGATAACATAAAACATTTATTGACTAAAATATTCGTGTTTTAAAGTGAGCTATTATCACTAGTACCTAATCTATTCAGCATAACAAGCACGTTAGCTTAGATTGGGTAGTTAACTGGCAAAATAAGGATTAGGTACTTTTTACGTTTAAAAGAGGTTGTCAAGATAACACTGTTCGTGCAAAATATCAAATTTTTTGCATAATTTTCTTGTGATTCATAATTTGAGTTGGAAGCTGACACCCACTCAATTAAAAACCAAACTTTATGGGAGTCCCGACATCAAAGCAAGACGAGTACCGCAGCGAAGTAGGTCAAGGTCCAGTGTAACGTCCGCCGACGAGGGCAACGCTCATTTTCAGCCATTCGGGACCGACCGCTGCAGTAGAATGCAGAATCCGCATCGGGGAATAGTTCTCAGTATCTTTGACCAAACTAATTTGAGTTAAGAAACTTATGGCTGAGCCATATAAGTCAAGCAGTTCGTGAGTAAAGTCTTAATGCAGGCATTGCAGTGTTCTTGATTATGTTTAGTTATACGCGTTTAAATCTGTCTGATTAATTTATGAAACATGTTGAACTTGTACCCTTTAACAGGCAGTGAGTGGTAATATAAACTATAATTGGAATTTAGGGCGTTAGAATAGAAACAATATTCAATAACACATTAAAAGAGAGGTTTTGACTACAAAAATTAGAAAAGGCCAAAGGTCCGAAAATCCACAGCACACTAAACGACATATATATACTTTTGAACTGATGGAGATTTTATCTTTCTTTCTTCCTATAATTAAAGAAATTGAAGTGATTCAGTTGGACTCACTTTACGTTGAGCTGTCGCTGGATCAGCAGCTTCTTCTCGATCTGCTCGATGGGGAACTGCGGCACCTCGTAAGGCGCTGACAGCTCATTGGGGAGCTCCCGAGGAGCCTCGGCTCCTACTGTGTTCGTCGGGCTCTCGCTACCTGGACAAGAGGAAAACACGTTCAGTAATGTGCACGTAATACCATACCTGCCTTACGGAAAAAGAATCCGATGATAATTATTTTTCCAAAAGGAACTCCAAAGAAGTAAAAGATGGAAAAATTCGGGAATGATGAAAATTTTCGGAGATTACTGGAATTCAAGTCTATGGCTAATTTTAATTAGCCCTCAGGGATCATCATTCAGTCAATCGGCCTATCAATGTACAACTGCAGGTCAAAGGCCTCCATCATTTGAAATCATGTTTTCGTTACAAAGATAATTAAATCAACAAATAATTGCTATACATTGCTGTTAATTTACTAACGAAAGGAGGTAAGTACATGATTTTTTTAATTAAATTAAGGATGACGTGTTCCTCCATCAGCGGTGTAAAAGTCTTTAACCATCATCCTGTCGGCTGTAAAGTAGCAATTTTATTTTTCTTATAAAAAGTGTAAACAACGATCAAAGGAACGGTTGGTTACGTACCTAGCCTACGTCATAAGACTCATGAGCTACGTGCGAACTCGTCTGGCCTGGTTATAATTCAAATATCGAATGTCATTCACAAGCGGATGCGATGGCCAGTGTCAGCTTGCGGCTTACGCGACTCGCTTGAATCGGCCCTCGGATCCAATTGATGCTCTAAGATCGAAGCGACCGGACACCATCTTGGGATTTAAACCAATGCTTGGCTTATCCACCTAAGGTCGCTATTTACGGGCAAGTGACAAACAACCTCTTAACTGGTAAGTTAACAGGTTTTTTGTCGCCAGATGTTTATTTATGCTTCAAGCAGTTTATCAATTATTTTTGCACCTAAAAGGCATGTACAGCCGTATGATAGAGCTGTCTAAAAATACTACCTCCTGATAACACTTCCATCCATTTGCTACAGTTGACCTAAACATATAGGTAATCCGTAACGCGTAAGCAAGATCTTTCGTCGAGTGACGATGAAGCTTGTCTGTCGCGCTGTCAGAGAATGACATTATTTACAAACAGGCAAATGAGCACGGAATGCGGCTTGAGGCCCCGCGCCCGGGTTCGCTGCTCAGCGTTCACACCAGTCGGAAACCGCCTCAATCGATAACTCCGTCTAGTATGCCATGCCAGTTCGTTTTGCCTATTGCTACAGATGACCTAAACACGTCATTCCGGTTCGGGAAAGCAAGATCTCTCGTTGAGTGAAGATGACGCTCGCGCTGTCAGCGACCGTCATTATTTACAAACAGGCAGATGAGCGTGGAATGCGGCCCAATGCCCGGCGCTACGGTTCGCTATTCAGTGTTCACAGTTCACACCAGTGAGAAACTGCCTCAATCGATAACTCCGTCTAGTATGCTGCCAGTTCGTTTTGCATAATACTACAGATGACATGACCTAAACTCGTCATTACGGTTCGGATAAGCAAGATCTTTGGAAGAGTGAAGATCACGCTCGTGTTCAGATGGTTGTCAGCGAGTGTCATTATTTACAAACAGGCAGATGAACGCGGAGTGCGGCCCAAGGCCCGGCGCTAGGGTTCGCAATTCAGTGTTCTGTGTTCACACCAGTCGGAAACTGCCTCAATCAATAACTAGTATGCGATGCCAGTTCGGGAGGGTTCGGGTAATAAAGATTAGCAAGATCTCTCGTTGAGTGACGATGACGCTCGTGCTGTCAGATGGCTGTCAGCGAGTGTCATTACTTACAAACAGGCAGATGAGCGCAGAATGCGGCCCGACGCCGCTCGGGTTCCGCTGCTCAGTGTCCACACCAGTCGGAAACCGCCTCAATCGATAACTCTGTCTAGTATGCGATGTTGCGATGCCAGTTCGTTTTGCTGTTTATGCATTATGTGATTGAATTGGAAATACTGTGCATACAAGTATGCATAAGTACAGTTTTGGAACACACGGTTGGAATCTGTTGATTGATTCTTTCAGCAATTAAAGTTTTCAAGACGGACTTTTTCGTCTTTTTTTCTAGAAAAACGGGGTATAGCTTCAGTATATCAATTGTACAATCTCAATAAAAAAACATTGCTCCCAATTTCAGTCATGAGGTTAGGTACATTATCAGCGCCAGCGAATCCATCGTCCTTCAGAAGTTGCTAGAACATTTCGTTCATAAACGGGTCCGACGTTCGCTGACGCAGTAAGAGATCGCCAACAATACGATTTTCCAAGTAAAACATAATTAACTACGAGTTAACCGATGCTAATTGCTATGCAAGAAGCACCTCCATCTTTAATGAGCAAACGATCACACACAAGCTTAGGCCGAGACTTTCCCGGTCATAGAATTCATGATATTCATACAGTCAAAGATACTCTTAAAATATCAAAAGATAAAATCCCGAATTCAAATCATGTTAAGTTTTATCTGTCTACAATAATTATGATCTAAGGCCTTCTACTTTAAGGCCATGTGTAATAAAAGTTGTGCTAGTATACCTAATATTCAGGTGGTATTCTGATAATCCGCCCTTTGTAATTATCTTTTTCACGATATAATGCAGAACACAAAGATAATACCTAATAAGGTTTATCTTCACGCGCGTTTCACGACTAACGAATAAGCATTAGGATATTGTAATATTATTAAATATTATTATTCACTCCATGGCGCCCTATTTAGCCGTTATATTTAATCAATGTGTTGATCATGGGCAATTTCCAAATTTAATGAAACATAGTAAAATAATACCATTATTTAAATCAGGAGAAAAAAGTGACCCATCCAATTTCAGACCAATTTCAATTTTACCCACACTGAGTAAAATATTTGAAAAAATAATATTCAATCAGCTGTTACTTCATTTCAAGTTCAACAAGCTATTACATGTTAATCAGTATGGGTTCACGAAGGGTAAATCCACCACCGATGCGGGAGTAGCACTCATTAAACACATTTTTAACGCTTGGGAAAATAAGCAAGATGCTATAGGTATTTTTTGCGATTTATCGAAAGCATTCGATTGCGTTGATCATCAGACATTGTTGATGAAGTTGCGGCATTATGGAATCACTATCAACTCGCTGAATCTTATACAGTCATATCTATCTAACAGAATTCAAAGAGTCAATATAAATGAGGTAGACTCAACAGGAGCTCCTCTAATAATGGGGGTCCCCCAAGGCTCGATATTAGGGCCTTTGCTTTTTCTAATTTATATTAATGACCTTCCATATTTCACAGAAAGCCTTTGCGAAACTGTTTTATTCGCTGATGACACTTCTCTTATATTCAAAGTTGACAGACATAAAAATGTATTTGACGATGTGAGTAATTCGGTCTCGCATATTTTACAATGGTTTACTGTTAATAATTTGTCATTGAATACCAAGAAAACGAAATGTGTTCAATTTACAATGCCTAATGTTCGAAACGTTATTCCCAATATTGCCATTAATGGGGAAGCTGTTGAAATTGTCAACTCGACAGTGTTTCTGGGAATAACACTTGATTCTAAATTGCAGTGGGGCCCTCATCTCACTGCTTTAACGGGTAGACTTAGTTCAGCTGCGTATGCAGTGAGAAAAATTAGAAATCTGACTGATGTGGAAACAGCTAGGTTAGTTTACTTTAGTTACTTCCACAGTATCATGTCCTATGGGATGCTTTTGTGGGGCTCGGCTTCTGACATCAACAATATATTTATACTGCAGAAAAGAGCTATCCGTGCTATTTATGGTCTCAAAACTCGTGACTCTTTAAGGGAAGTATTTAAAGACATAAATATTTTAACTGTACCATCACAATTCATTCTTGATTGTGTTATGTATGTTCGGAAAAATCTCGAACAGTTCTCAAAAAAGTCGGATTGTCATAGATTTAATACAAGAAATAGGCATAAGCTTGCTATCCCAAACATTAGACTTCAAAAGATTGGAAATTCCTTCATTGGATTAAGCATTAAATTATTTAATAAATTACCTCTAGATATTGTTAACCTACCCTTACATCAGTTTAAGTCTTATATTAAATCTAGTTTAATGAAAAAAGGGTATTATAGAGTTGAAGACTATCTGAACGATGGAGGGCTGTAGCTACTGATGTGCTAGTTTTCTTGCCATATCTTCTCACGCTTATATTATTTTATTTATTATTATTTATGTGTGGACATGTAACTAATGTAGAATAGTATTGTTCCAAATTATTTTATTATTTATTAGACAAGTTTGTATATTAAAGTAAAATGTTGTTCTGTTTGTTTATATGTATAAATTTTATAAAGAGTATGTACCTAGACTGGGTCATATAGTGTAGTTTTACTTTAAATTTTGTTATTCCATTTGATGGTTGGATGGCCTGGGTCCTAGTAGTCATGCTCACTGTAATGTCTCTGGGGTGGTGGCGCTATGTGGCGGGTCATTTCATTCCCTCTAAAATGGTTGAGTGAGATGATGGCTGACACATACGTCATACTTGTGAACAGGTGCCGCCTTTGGGGACTGGTCGACTGGGACTCAATCTATTCATGATAAATATAATTTTAAATATATACTTGAAAGACGTAACTGTGTGACCTAGTACAAGTACCTATGTTAACTTATGGTATGGACAAACTATTGTAATTATTTGGCGATTGAAAAGAGCAACTATCGAGTTTCTTGCCGCTTCTTCTCGGTAGATGACTGCTTTACGAAGTCGGTGGTCGAGTCATTCCTTTGTGCTAAAAATGTATGACGATTTATAAGTGCCTTGCAGAGGCCTACATGAATAAAGTATATTTTGAGTTTGAGTTTGAGTTTGTCATTTTATTATGCTTGTGATTACAATTTAGGTCATGCAAAGCGATACGACAAAATATCAGCGAACAAATAATAATGTGTTTTTTTCTTTTGTTTTTGTGTATTAATTTGTCTTTTTTCTGTTTTATTGTCTGCTTGAAAGCTTATTGTGCATAGTATGTACATACATTAAGGGTTTCAACCTGGATCCTAGTAATAAGTGCATGTTATCATCGTTTTAATGGTTGTAACCTGTTTTGTACATCCTTAAATAAATAAATAAATGTACCCGAGGATAGTTGATTGACAAATATTTTTTTGCAATATCTGCAATACTGGGCAAAAGCCTCCCATTTTTCCCGCCAAGTCTCCCTGCATTGTGCGACCTATTGCCAGTCGAGCATATTATGTGGGATATTGCAAGCTACCGAAAAATAAATGTATTTTTTTTTACAATTTAAATAAGGAGAAATAAATAAGGAGACGCTCGATTGACCGACAATTTCAAGCAAACGGAACCTATCAACGCCACAGAACTCGAAGACATCTCAACATAAGTCGTAATATAGATAGATGTTATTGACAAAGTTCTTGAACCACAACAAGTCTCAAAGCTCCCCTTCGTGCTAAAAAAGTTATTCAAGGTGAAAGTTCAAAAGCGTCGTTTTCAACATTTTCTTTCATGGCGAGTGAGCATTATAGCAACAGTTTATTTCATAAAAATGTCACAAGCTATTAATTTATTCAGGACTGCAATTTTCTAGAACAATCAACTTTTAGAAATGAAGATTTCTCTGTTATTTTTGCGTCCAAGTATGGTTGAGCAGAGCTGTAGGTACCTACCTATATAAGTGGTGTGAATAATATACAGATAAAATAAAATTACAAACAACATGTAAATTCTACCGGCCTTGTAGAAAATTTACAATATCTGTGGCCTGGCGCTCGCATATTGGGTGCTCAAAGAATCGGCCGTTCTGCTCTTTTACAATTTCGACAGTAGGTACATTCTTTAGGTGTTCGCAACATTAATAATGCAGATAATCATCGATTTATAATATTGTCCACCAGGTGACATTGGCATTGGATTTGATATTCTCCAGAGCATGCGGTCTGATCGGAATATTTTCCGGCTTCCGTCATTCGATGACGTCATCTACTACGCGATTAGCAACACTTCGCCGATGAATAGGGTTGCTACTTGCCAGTCTTCGGGAAAAAAATCTAATTAGTGAATTATAGTCGGGATCATCGTCAAAAACATCAAAACGTTTTCAATATTTGATTTAAGTTTAGCTTATGTGTATGAAAATAAATTAAACTCGATTTTTTTTTGCAAGGCAGCTAAATATAACCGTCATTGGTAAACAAAACAATTATTAACAACAAAGAATAAAAATAATATTTCAACTTCAAAATCCCTGGCAACAATTGTCCACAGTAACCATATTGTGATGACCGTGTCCGCGGCCGGCTCGCTCGCAGCCAGTCAAGGACGCGTGCATTGTCATTCTCACAAGAGTCACAAGTGACGTGGGATACCGATGTGCGGTGCGCAGATCGCTATCAACGTAAGAAAGGGTCGCTTTATACGATGGCCTTCGGTTTTATCAGTTCAGCTTTTAGATACAGAATCTTTTTAACGCTCTTAATAATGGGTTGCTGATGGAGCATTAACTCTGTAACTTTGATATCTGACGACTAATTCAAAAGAATAAAGACATGTTTAATTATGATATTCTTATTTATTTCCACAAAAAATATGCAAGAAGTTATTGTATTGAATGTACATTGAAGCTATATCTGCGACATCCTGCTAAGTAGAAATTGCGTCTTGAATTTGTTTACATGCCCACCTCCAAACCCTCCTACATACGAATACTACTAATACGAACTACATATTACACATGTCGAATGGCTAACTCAGTCAGACCATATCAAAGTACAGAATTAAGAAACAAGTCTCAATTCCTAGTTTCCTATTCCGCAACGAAACACTAAAAATCCATTAATAAGTAATGCGGCTGGTTTTACAGAAATACTGTCGCCGCTCGCTCTGTTGCCAAGCGCCTCGAGTCGGTAGGGCTGTGATATTATTATTAAGCCTGATTAAATAAAAACTCGGTTGTCTGCAAAGTCGTTATTCTGACACGTTCAGCACGTGACAACGATCGCAATTATCGTCACTATGAACAATTTGACATTGAACTTATTATCTCTACTAATATCTGATATATACCTATCGAAGCACTTAAGAACTTCAACTTCTAAAACTGACATCAGTCAGAGCAAGACTAGATTTGGTTATGCGATTTCACGGCGTCGTTTATTGGAGATAACAAATGGTATTATAAGCCTAAGTCGAAGTTTGATTTACAACAGATGTAGATTAGTAAAGATTGTGTTTGTTTTATCAAAAGAGGGCTGGTTTATTGTCAAGATAAGTAAAACATTTTTATCAACTTACAAGTGTGGATTAGATTATATACAAACTAATAAAATCATACCGAAAATATCGAATTAAATGCTTAGTTTTAAACGACAACAGAACATAATCTTTTAAGATGAGTAAGGTTGCCAGAGCTCAGTTGGGCTTTTTAAAGGCAGGCATGGGCAGCGTTTATCATTTACCATTAGGTGAACCGCTTGTTCGTTTGCCTCCATACATAAAAAAATCTTTAATTGGAGAAGAGAATATCATTGAATTTTTAAATAAATATATCCTTAAAAATCACGTGTATATCGTAAAACATAATTACTTTCTCAGACTGATAGTCAAAAGTGATAGGAAGTGACAACCCTAACCACAAGTGGCGCGACTCCGCGAATGTATAAAAACGATTTTACGCATTGCGGGTGTAGAAATTGTGTGAAACTACACGATGTCGATGCGACGTGCATCACGTGCACCAGGATCAACATAAGATTGATATTTTACTAGCCTTATTTGAAAAATGCATTTTTAACACTACCTACTTTTTTAATTTCCTACAAAAATAAGTTTTTAAACCGCGACAGGAGGATTTTATAATAGGCTCAATAGCTACACAATTCGATACTTGAAATATATAGAAATCAATCATTTTTTTGAGTACTCAGTTAACTATAAAAAATCCTACTTACGAATGCGTAATTTTTATAAGTCAATATTATGTGTTGAAGAATAAATGAGTAGGTAGTAGAAAGTACCCAAATAATGTTAAAAAAAAAAAAATATTTACTGCTACGGTCGGGGGTCGGCACAATCTCCTCCTGTGCCTCGGCCGGGCCTCGAACGTGCCACAGGTCGCGGTCGAAGCTGTACATCGTGCACCACTACTCACGCGGCACAACTACACCCCACTCATCACTCAACCTAGTTTACAATACACTGTCTCTTTCACGAACCAAAGTCAAGGGTCACTCTGATAAGCTATAAATATATTGACATTATTAACGTAACGTAACGATATAATAACGATTTGTTATTGCGTAGAGTTATGATGACACTGTGAATATTTTTAACTAAAATGTTGACGTAAATTATAAGACTTTGTGATAATAAAGTGTGTTAAAACTACTGATAATCAAGTTACAATCTTTATTTTATTTTTAAGTGACTATTTGCTGCATGCAGAATATATCAGCCGCTAGAAAACTAAGCATTTAGGTTTTAACCGTTTTTTTCCATAATCACCTTAGTCAATAAATTCAATAATAGTTAAGGAGATTTTCACAACTCACAATCTGATGAATGTAACACTTCTGTACACTGTAGTGTCCACACATTCCATAAATGATGGAAAAATTTGTTTGACTGATCACAAAACTATAAAAATGCTTATGGACATCACTAGAATACAATGACATAATATTTATTAATTGCATAATTTTATGAAAAAGTTTTATCTATTTATGCAGTAATAATAACTGTATCACCTGTTTTATTTAGAAACATTAAACGCTAGTTACTAGTTTTTGAGTTTCAATTGAGGAATTAAGATAAAATATTTCCGTTGCTTTTTTTATTGAAAACAAAACATGTTTTTCCACTACATTTGACAAAAACCAATATTTATCTTGGGTCAATAGGTAAAGTCGCGCGTAGCTCGACATTGGAACACCGATAAAGTAGCACACAATACTGTTTATTGGCTCATTATTAGCTTATATTTATGGCGACAACGCGTCGCTAGCTGACCTGTAGTACCTACAGGACCAGCTATCTACCACTCACATTTGAATTTACTACCTCATCGCCCGTCACAATGACATTAGGTAGACCAATGAATTAGATCGTTTTCACTTCGCAATAGATTTAATTAAACTAGGCATTTAATTTGTTTCTGCCTTGAAAGACTTCTTTCCGCGAAACAATTTCTCCCTGATCTCATTGGATAGCAATATCTCCATTTAATTCGGAAGGTTCTAGAAAGTTTTGTGTAACGAGGTATACCTAGAGAAATCGGGACTCGCCTAGCGATCACCATAAATGAAATTTAACACGAGAATTTAATTGATTATGGCATGATCAAATCGTATATGGCTTTAATTTGTAGTGATGACATGAGATATTGAGGAAAATACTTCTTGAATTACCAATTGCAACATTATGATTTTAAAGGTAAATTCTATGAACTGTACTAACACATTTTCTTTCGATGAGTTGCTTGTGATGTGGGTACAGGAACAGTACATGTGTGATGTACGAGATAGAAATACCTGCCTTCTCTCGAATTCGATAGGATATAATAAACATTTCAACGATCGATTGTTCAAAACAAACAATTAAAGTATGACGCATTTCATTCATTATCTTAGGGGGCACAATGTCATGAAAGCCTGTTATCTTGAACATATTTATGACAGTACTGAATTAACTATTGTAACATCTATGTCATCGATAGGAAGTTGGTATGTATTTGCTTTATTTTACCTACCTAATTCAACAAACAATCTTTATTTTCTCTGAAGAATTCGATCAAACTAATAAAATGAAATTTGCATACAGTGAAACGTCAAAGCAGAAATGCAAAATGCGCGTAAGTGTGTCGCACCGCAATAACAACAGTTTTGTTTTAACAAGCGGCGGCGGTGTGGCCCACACCGGAAGGAGTGAAACCGCAACAAGTCCGCGCTAAGATACATTAACATTTGTAGAATTTAATAAGCAAAAACTTCACAGCCGTATGTTTAGACTAACCACTCGGTCACTGTCTGGGCTGACCAAACAGGAGCTGAGTAAGTACCTATGCGTCACTTTTATAGCTCCAAATGATAATTACATTCGTCAGTGGTAAGTATTATATTCACAGTGTCATAAACTCCTAACGTGGAACACATGAGTTACTTTAATTTGATATCAATATGATATGCCACGCGCGCGGTTTGCCAGGACTGGTCGGAGCGCGAGCGGGCGACGCAGCTGTCGGCCACTGACTGGCATCACTGGCAATGCCTGGCGCGAGCGAGTGGCGTCGGCGACGTGGACGTGGTCGGGCCGGAGGCTCGGTGTCTATATGTCCGGCCCCTCGCCCTCGCGTGCACTCCAGGCCCCCGTTGTAAACAAAACCGTGAGGCAAGACGCATTTGTATTGCATAATTAGACCACGACGTGTTATTGGCCCCTTTTGCCATCAGCCAGCAGTATGTTGAGGTCCCATACTTGCTATGAATGCGTAATTCATTCGGTTATAAACTTTGAATCTCTACTTTAATAATGAAACGATATCCATTCCATTTTTTATATTTAATATATTTTAACATGGAGGTCTTTCAGAAACCAAAGTAAAAAATACAGAGATCTAAAAGAAATTATATTAGATCACACGCACATATTCAATGCTTCTATATAATAGAAGTTTTGATGTAATTGATTTGTTATAAAATTATTAAATAATAATAAAATAAATACCAACTAAGCTCGAAGCTTGTTACTATGGAAGCTGGGGAACAGACAGAAATACTTTAATACTTTTATAAAAATCCTTGCTAGAGTACAAATACCGATGTTCCAGTTCCAGTTCGAGGGTCCCTGACAATTACAACAACATTGGTCACAAAATAAATACATATTTCGGAACGTTATAACGCTATTAAAATAAAATATTGCGTATAATGTGAATATTTTAAGATAAGTTTACTCTTACTGATAAATTTAAAATGTGTGTACAAATTACTTTTAGAAATAATACTTACACTATTACTGATGTTATCTTTGCAATGAAAATAAAACGTGAATAGTAAACAGTCATTACCTGACAATTGTTTGTATTGACTCAACATACCTAAGTGACTGACTACATTGTAAACAATGATTGAGATATCCAACACCTATTTATCATCATTATGGATGCGAGAAATGTTTTCCTTACTAATACTTATAGTAAAATAAATTAAAATGAATTAACAATAACTAGTTGTTTTCTTTTTAGATTTTTTTATATATTTTTTTTATTTATTGGCTCATTAAAATGTTTATTATACCTACCTCCTGAAAGAACATTATTCACCTTTGTACAACCGACATGACTTTTATTTATCAAAAGCAAAATATAAAATGTATAGAACTAAATAAACAAAGAATAAGTCCTGCATTACTCAGGGACGCTACTTTGTCACCCTGTTGAGATTTATTTACACAGCTTTAGAAAGAAACATACAATTTCACCACTCCACTCATACCTTCGATAGCTCAGTTGGTAGAGCGGTGGACTGTAGTTGGTACATTAATGGACATCCATAGGTCGCTGGTTCAAATCCGGCTCGAAGGAATCTTTTTGCATTTTTTATTTGCTAAATGTACATAATAGTCGTTAGTATATAAACACGTTAAGGAAATCATGTTAATAAATAAATATTAATTGATTTATTGCGTTTTCTTACCTCCGTCGTCGAAGAAGGAATCGGTCAAGATCCGAGGCGATCTGGAGCCATCTGGCACGCCTCTTATAGACATTTTCACTGATTTTTCTCACTACATACGACCTAATAACGTCAAAATACCAGTTTTTTAAAACTAATTGTGAAATACACTTGGATCGATGCGAGTTTGCGTCACGTCCACTTATTGCAGGACAAGCGAAGATACCGTATCGAATGCTGAAATGGTACTATTAGTACCTGTTTGATAACATGACAGAGATTGATAGCCGTGATTGCGACGAATACATTAATTATTGCTCACTGCACCATTACTTGTGTGTAAAGAATCTTTTGTTTATTATCAATCTGTGGTTAGTATTAGAAAAAATATTAAAATGGCGTGGCCAGCCTGTCAAGGGAATGTGGTAGGTAGATAAACCGTTAATGTTAAGTGTAAGCATGAGCAAAACACATTTTATTACAAAAAAATCAAAAGTAGGTAACCTACGTATAGTGTAGGTAAGGTTTGACTGTGTTTTTATTCCACTTGCAATGAAATGTTATGTTTACGTTCTTCACAGAAGCAATGTTAACATTGAAAGTAGTTACCCTTTACTACGACTTTCTTATTCTTCACATGAAAATTGTTTATAACCGTTTACTAAAATTCAACGTTCTCTCTTATATTTTAAAAATCAAAATTGTTTGGCTCAATCAGATCGTTCTTAGAGTCATAGATTGGTAAATAAGTACTCGTAACACATAAACCTGTCAATGAAAGAGTATTTTAAGAGTCTCGACTATATTATTCGTTTTCTCCGAATGAGATCGATAATTTCAAAGCTATTTTAGCCAAGGAGAAATAATAAACAAATAGATGAATTAGTAGGTAAGCACGAGCCGAGTTTACATTTACTTTTAAGTCTTAATTTAAACTAAAATAGTTCTGTGATTATGACTGGTCAAAGAAGAAGATATCTTAAGAATGTTTCTCCAATAACAATTATATATTTAGTATGATTTTAAGCTTGTAGAAAACATGAAAACATCGTTTAATAAGCTTCAAGCTACCAAACTACCTACCTAAACTAGGCAATTTGCAAATCCCATCAAATATTCTAGCGATCGATCGAGACTCATTAGTTTCTCAATAAGAAGGAAAATTCCGAGGCAAAAATGCGCTAATAAACAACATATTGCTTCATAAGGCGCTGAAATAATTATATTAATAATGTGATACGGTATCGGAACTGCAAATAACGATTAGACGGCGAGTGCGGCTGCGCGGGTTATTTCTGTACTATTCCGTAGCGCCCACTCGGTCCGCCATTCGGCGCCAAGTCAAAGACCTATCCCGGAAAAATGACCGTCATTGAAGTTGCCCACACAATGGCTCTTATCCCACTGGTACACTCTCGGTGCCAGTACGAACTAGTAATAGCTCAATGGGAGCCGCCAAACGCGTTTTTCTCTTTCATCAGGAATCGGGGTGTGACGTATTAATAAAGAGCAAGCGAGGCGCACGCGTACGCGGGGCGGGAGGGGACTCGACGCCAGACTGCCGACCGCGCGGACGTGTGCGCAGCGCTTGGTAAAACCACTGTGTGGCTTTTATTTAACAACCCAAAGATAAATCTGGACACCACACGTGGCGACGAGCCCTCAAGTAAGTGGAATATATTTTGAAAATTTTAATAAAAGGAGGGACAAAACGTATTCACGCGTATAAAAAAAAGTAATGCTAAATTGAGTTGAGTCGCAGACAATTTGAGCGGTATACCTACGTTTTACTCGATAACTAGCTTATAACAAGTCATCGTCACCTCATCAACGAAGTCAAATAAGAATAGTAAGAATACCCACAGTGTTATTCAAGTTCATTATTATTGATTAATAAGGAATCGAGTTTGGTTTGTGACGATTAAATTATACTTCGCAATGAAATGCCATTGTAGAAATATATACACATAATGCCATTTGTTATTCCTACACTAGCAAGTAGCTAAAAATAAAGATACACGACTAGGAACTTGTGAGCAAAACCTACTTAAGGACGAAAAAACAAATCGCCAGGTTATGCAATTTCAACTTACCCATTGTGCCAACAAGTTTTGGTGGTAAAAGCAATTGTGGGGTCAGTTCATATTGTTATATTTTTTTTATTATTATACTCGTATTCTCCACGGACGAGAGAATACTTGTCGCATTCATTTAGCATGTATCGAATAACAATGTTTATTCGTACGTAATTAACATTGCTTATTGGAAATTATATTATTTTGATACCTATTAATGATATTAATTTTGCGGGTAATATCCGCAAATATATATTACGAGTATATTACCAATTTGGAATACCTACATATTATATTATTTGTTATATTGCGGCTTTGTTTTAATTTATTCTTTGGTCACATGAGATAATTAGATACCAGCTCAATAGCAGACATCACGCGCTTGGGTTATTTGGTCACATCAGCTGTCAGAGCAGTGGCGATGGCGTGGATGGCGGAAATGTTGGGTTCGAGTCCTGTCAGACAATTGAGATGTGATCTCATTTTCAAGCATTCTATAGCCCTCAACTAACAAAGGTACCATAGGGTACAAATATATGATGCGAAGGTGCATCAAGTTGCTCAGGGAGCAGTCTATTAGCTAACAAGCGTACCAAGGAGTACAAATATATGTTGCCAAGGTGCATCAGGTTGCCAAGGAGCAATTAATTGACTAACAAAAGTACCAAGGAGTACAAATATGTGTTGCCAAAGTGCATCAAATTGCTCAGGGAGCAGTAAAATAGCTAATAAAGGTACCAAGGAGTACAAATATAGGTTGCAAAGGTGCAACCAGTTACCAAGGAGCAATTAATGTGTGATTTTCCCCAGATGGAGCAAGGTGCCAGGGAGCACAAAATGGTGTACTTTGTCAAAGTTCACATTACATGGAAAATACTACTTTTCACGTTCATATTACATTCACCATTCTCGTTACAATGGAATTAAATTTCAGTGTGGTTGAACCACTTTCACCCTATGTAATACCTACAATGTTATCACATTTTACGACCATAAAATACACTACCTAGCATTTCAAGTACCTATTTTATACGAACACTAACCGGTTGCTTCGCGGATAAGTGGACCAAATATTTATACTCGGTTACCATTCAAAAAGTAAATGAACCATACACTGAAATATGGAGGTAGTGATGAGTGGGGGGATAATAACACATCTTTTATTGTTACTTGGCCATTTTCAACTAAATAAACAATTTCACGGAAAAACTTTCTGTACCAATTTGTTTATTAATTGTAACTTCATTATAATCGACATTTAATCAAGCTAGATAGATAGAATAAATCAAAATTATTGACACACTTTACTTTCATTCTAATGTATGGAAGAAGTGTATTGTTGGGCGTCCCCAACAATACACTTCTTAAATGCGAATAAATGATATATAATATAATTATATCTTTGCGAATAAATTATACCTATGAGTGTATTCGCAAATTCAGTAAAATAACTTTAGACAAGTGTTACGAGGAAATTAATGAAACTAATATTGACTGGGCCGTTGGTCTAGCGGTCGGAGGCCCTGGCTGCAAAACCAAGGGTTCTAACCCCGCTGGGGGCAGGGTTTGTGTGATGAACGTCGGCATTCGTACTCGAGTCATTATAAAAGTATATTTAAGTATGTCTGACCGTCCTCTGGCTTTCATTGTACAGGCTTCGAGCTTGGTTTGGGTCCGGGCAATTGGTGTATGACTCCAATACATTTATTATTATTTTATTAATAGTAGATTAAAATATTCATATATAACAATATATATAAATACCCGAAACACCTCATTTGATGGCAAGGGCCACAATACAAGGTAACCTGACATTGTCCAGGTCGCCCAAAATGTCCAATCAATCTACCTGTAGAACCTTTGCAATGCAATAGCGATCCCGTGTCACGGGAATTAGTCACTCGGGATATATTTTCTTGCAACCGGCGTTAACGGCTACTCTCCTCCATATGGTGGAACAGCCTTACAAGAAATTTATTGTACCTATGAATTAAATTAATAAATTAAATTTTAAAGTGTAAAACAACATAATGATGAATAATTATTTGATAAATAATGCTAATCAATAATATTCGACTAATTATTTTAAAAGACAAATAGCTGTGTCGCTGTCATTGTATTTTCTCAGTCAAGAACTTGGCTACTAAGCCTGCTTTCATTGAGCAGAATAAACAACCTAACTTGTACATCGATTAGACCTTGGATAATAATTACACTAATTATCCAAATAATTTATTTTAAATATTAAGAAAATAGAAGAAGTCTCAGCAAACGTATTGCATTGACAACAAAAAATTTTGTAATTAATTTAATTTATTTCCTCAAAATATACAAGGCTTTGCTAGAAAAGAACTTGAAGATAGGTTTATTTCTTGAACGTATGAATATACATTACGTCTTGTGTATAAACGAACATTGATTCAAACAATATAATTGTTTAAGGTAGCCAGGTCGTTCATAAGACAGTACAAAATACATGATGGGTCGCTTAAATTAATATATAATAAATAAAATTTTAAATTTTAACAGCTCGGTAGCCTAGTGGTAAGAACGCCGCTTCACATGCGTGAGGTCGGCGGTCAAGTCCAGTCAGGCACGCATCTCTGGATTTTCAAAAATCTATGTGCGTAATTCCATGCCAGCTGTACGGTGAAGGAAAACATCGTGAGGAAACCTACACACTACGAGTTAGTGTGTGAAATGGAGAAGGCAATGGCAAACCACTCCATTAAAATTGCCAAGAAAGTTGTTGTGTGTTTCATTTCATGCAATGATCACGACCCTCAGTAATGAGGAATACGACCCAAGGAGGAATTAAAATGTAAAGAACGAAAAGCTTCAGTAGCACTGTCTATTGAGCGCACTATAGGTTAGAAAATACTATGGAAGAGGTACTTATGAAAATTTGTAATACAAATGAAAAAAACAGTTGCAAGTGGAGACTTTAAGGTTCTTGAAGGTTCACAAAATACTGTTAGGGTCTTGAATCTTATTAAGTCATAATATATCAAATCTATTTTATGAACATACAAGGATCACATCCACTACTGCCACCTGCCTAGATAATGTTCGGGTGACACAGATATAATAGACAAAAAGTAATTAATTATTTACAATCAGACAGTGGACAGTGGACAAGTTCAAATGGTACACCAGATGTTCCCCGGGGGTCTGCAGTGATAATTTGTAGGTCTGTCACTGAAAGGCGTAAAAAATTACTTTAGAAACAATATTGAAAGAAAACGGATGATCTCTGTTTTGATTCTTCATGATGACAATGTTGATACTCTTTATGATAATTTGTTTGGCTTGGTAGCTTCTAAATTTAGTTCAATCTTCTCTTCCCTAAGAAGAAGCTGACTATAAATAAATCTAAACCGTATTAAGTTATTTGGGCACTTCAGCAATTAATATATGTAAGTAGACAAATTATGATATAGTCAAATTATATGATCTTTACGGTATTGAGGATATTCTAAGGATCCGAAGATGATTGAATAGTTTTTATCTTATTCTTAAATATTTAAGAAAGTATGTTATAAAGCCAAGTCCATTTTGTTACGAAATATAATAAGTAGTCCCAACAAAATTAAAGCAACATGGAAGAAGTAAGGTAAAGCCTGATGAAAACAGTTATTGTATAATCATCTTTCAACTTGATTATGTAACCCCTGTTAAATATTTAAAAACGTTGAAAGAATATAATATGTACTAAGAAATCTGAGGACTTTTGGGGAATTTCTACAGATATCTTGAGGACTATAAAAAACTATTTCGCTGTAGGTTTATATATTCAATAAATAAGTGTTATTGATTGAAGTAAATTCCTAAATCTAATGAAATTTAGTAAAATCATAATGTGATAATGTGTTATAATAGGAGAAGTTGTAACAATGTGTTATAAAAATTTAGTAATATAATGTAATATATTTAAGTCAGGCGATAAACATTACCCAATTAATTTTAGTCAATTTCAATATTTTCTTATTTAGTAAAATATTTGAAAAATTATGTTTAAACATTTACTTTCACATTTCAACGCAAACAATTTGCTACTTGGAAAGCAATTTGGTTTTACCAAACCAAGAGCACAACCGATGCAGGGACTGCTCTTATCAAACATGTCTATGATGCCTGGGAAAGTAAACATAATGCTGTAGATATTTTTGGGATCTGTCGAAGGCGTGTGATTGCGTTGACCACAAGATATTGCTCATTAAATTAAAGTATTACGGGTAATCGGAATCTTCTTTAAAACTTGTGAACCGTATCTCACTGACAGGATACAAAGGGTGCACATGAATAACAATAATTCTTCTCGTGTCAAACTGCGAATGGGCATGCCCCAAGGATCTATACTAGGACCATTTCTGTTTTGATCTATGTAAACGACTTGCTATATTTTACGACTAATCTATGTGAGATAGTTTTGTTATTTGTAATGTTGTACCTAAAATTTGTCATAAAAAAAGGAAATGTATAAAATTTATGATGCCTAATGTGAGGCAGATGAATACATCAAGTACCATGCATAACAATTAAAAACTGTAGATTCAACTGTATTTTTGGGGATCACCATTGATCCTAAACTTCAGTGGGGTCATCGTAATTGTCAGAGCTTGAAGTCAGATCTTATAGACTATCTAACAATGTACAGTAGTACCCCACATAGCACTACAGACAAAACTCCTGGTGTAACTTTAGTAGGAAATGATAGACAAGATCCGAAGTTGGAAGAGGAGGAAGTTGGAGGAAGATAAGTTGGAAGTAGTAGTGAGATTGTTTCCGATATTAGATATAGAGACAGACTAATGAAAGACAAGGGGAACATATATGAAGACCGAAAACGGAAAGCAATAGATTTTGAAATAGGACAAAAAACTTGGTCAAAGAAAATAATCTCACTAGTACATTCAACCCAGCACCACATGCGGTACTAAGCTCTAGTGGAAAGGAGTACAATGTAAGAAACGAACTCTTCAGCTTTATTATATCAGTACAGTTCAGTACAGCTTTAGATGTAGCTGTAGATGTAGACTTATTGTACAGACAATTTATGTAAAAAAATGGCGATTGAAAAGAGCAACTATCGAGTTTCTTGCCGCTTCTTCTCGGTAGATGACTGCATTCCGAAGTCGGTGGTAGAGTCAATATGTGGTTTTTATAATTTTATTATTAACGATTCATAAGTGCTTTCCTGAGGCTTATTTGAATAAAGATTATTTTGTTATTTTTCAAAATCATGGTAAAAGGAAGAGGTGTGACGTATTAATAAAGAGCAAGCGAGGCGCACGCGTACGCGGGGCGGGAGGGGACTCGACGCCAGACTGCCGACCGCGCGGACGTGTGCGCAGCGCTTGGTAAAACCACTGTGTGGCTTTTATTTAACAACCCAAAGATAAATCTGGACACCACACGGGGAATGGCTTTTTAGTACGCATAAAAATAGGTTCTTAGGTACGAAAGAACATCGTCTCCGACTGGAGAAGAAGTTATTGTTCCTATTTTTTATCTTAGGTAAATAACGAGAACTAGCACAGTGAAATTAAAGGACATTTCATCAAGATCTTAGATTTTAAGTAGGTTAGTAACACCACAGATAACATACACACTTTTCGTTACATACAAAATAATACGCGAGTCTCTCTCTACAGCCAATATTTCTTCTAAATAAATCAGCATAAAGTTTCCGTTTTCCACTGAACGTAACGTGAGAGATTTGTAAATATGTAGTTGTTACCTTGAACCAAAGCGTTAGTTCTGGGTTGTTATTGTGTTCGTAGTCTCGGCTCAGCGGCCACGTGAACGTGCTCTCGGATACAATACAGAACTTAATTAGGCTATGCTACATAATAATAGCTGAAATAATGGAAGAAATCTACAAAGGTAGATTAATCTCATAAGTACTCATCTATAATATTCTTGTGATGATGAACAAACAACAAATAATTTAAAAACGTAAGACTTCATACATGGGCGTACTCAGGTTCTGGGCCAGGGGGGGGCAAATCTAATTTTTATAAGCTAGGTGAGATAGTTTTTAAAAATAAAAAACTTAAATTAATATAGATAAAATCTTTTTAAATAAATTCTTCTTATACAATGGCTATTTTAAAAGCTCGATTTTTGAGGAGCTCGATGGCGCAGTGGTAAGCGCACTCAGCCTGCGGTTGCTAAAGTTAAGCAACGTTCGCAGATGCCAGTCATCGGATGGGTGACCGAAAAATTTCATCTCGAGCTCCTCCGTGCTTCGGAAGGCACGTTAAGCCGTTGGTCCTGCGCCTGATCTCTCTACGGTCGTGTCAGATTGCTGTCCCACCGAATTATGAGCGTGAAGGAATAGAGAGTGCATCTGTGCTTGCGCACTCACTTGTGCACTATAATATATCCTGCGTACCTGGCTGATCGTAAGATCGGCCGCCATGGCCGAATACGGCCGGAGGGTAATATTATTTTTATTTTAAAAGTAATTTTCGTGGGTCTTCAGCAAAACGATTAAGGATGCCTTCCGTGAAAGAATCACTCATACTTTTAACAAATTCTCTGTGCACACTGAGCATACAAAGCCCATTCAATCTATCTTCTGTCATAGTCGATCTTAGCCACGTTTTTACACGTCTAAGTGTACTGAACGACCTTTCAATCGTAGCAGTGGAATACGGCATTGCCAGCAAAATTTCTAGGGATATCTTGACCTTCGGGTAAAAAGAATCTGCTTTTTGTATTAACTCCGCTATTCCAATATTTTCAAAATCCTGCTGCCGCTTATTTATCCATAACGTGCGCCAAAGTTCAGCTTCAGACGTGATCCATGCATTTTTGTAATTTAGGAACTGTTATTTTAATTATCTGAGTAGGGTGTAACAATGAAAGTGTAAGTTCTTTTTGTGTTAGATAGTCCGTTTGACGAGGAAGGCTTTAGGCTATTGGAAATCCACGCGGACGGAGTCACGGGCGGCCACTAGTAATAGATAAATTTTATCTATCTAAAACTTTATATTTCATTCTATTAAAAAGTACAATTACATTTCTTATTTAAATAATTTGCTGTAGTTTTATTGAAATTTTTAAAACGTACTAATTTCTTTCTAGAATTTTTTCTGGTAAAATACGATTTTCCCTAGTGTGTGATACGATCCTCTAGAAAATAAAGTTGGCGACACTCCAGCGCTGCCGTAGTAACTATTAAGTAATCTGTGGCGCTGCGCTGCTAGCGAGCTGTTATGGGTATGCTGTTAAAATATTGTATTAATAATACAAACAAATGGCAATTCAATGATTTTTTAATTTTTATCGATAAAAGTACATGATAAGGTACTTAGTATGGACGTCAACATTATCCAGGGGGGGGCAGCTGCCCCCCCCTGCCCCTACCTGGGTACGCAGTTCATATTGCCTATGATATTATTCACGATCATCTTAAACTATGACGACTAATAAACTTTGAACATAACAAGATAGGTAGGAAGGTAACATAACAAGTAACGTAGGTAGGAATCTGGTTTTTGTAGGACCGTGGTCCATATTCGTAGTAAATTAAATTATGCCACTGTTTCGCTAACCAAGGTTACGTTTGCTATTATTAAACATGGAACCGTATAGGCTGGGAGGGACTCAATCAAGGCGCGGCTGTTAGAATTTCATCTTATATTCTAATTTAGCAAAAAAGGTAAATATTTTATAAATTTCTTCAAGGTAAAGATACCTAATGATATTAGGCACCTTTATTTCTCTGAGATTTACCATACAATATATTGGTAAGAGTTTGTTTACAAAATATATTACGCTACGTTACCCAGCTTTACCGCTTTACGTAGTTTGATTCAAGGCATTTCATCATAATCGTCATAATCCTATCACTATTTTAACGCGATTCCATATCCCCTTTGCATTTTTATTTTAATTTTCGATAATAACATTTTGCAAAAACCTAATTATCTAAAATAAACAATAGACTAAAGAGCTGCCCTGCTTTTAAAGTTGAAAGTCAAATAACCTTTTCAGCTTTTCACGGCCTTTCAGGTCCTTGAGGAAGCCTTCTTATCTTATCTCAGTAGTTTGCTGCTTCAATATAATGTTACAGTTAAGAATTAGCAGGCATTGGTATTGTGTGTAGTGTGTTCGTATCATAAGAATTTAGTTCATCCGCTGTTAGTTACCTACTCGTAATTAGGGCCTATCTAAAGGGTCTTTAGGCGTTTCGCACCGCAAGAGATTCGAACCGCGGTGCGAATCGCCCAAGAGCCCCTTTTGAATAGGTTCTATCGCACCGCAGTAGTTACAGCGGTGTGAATCGCTCAAGGATTCTTTTGAAATGGGTCGGTTCGAACCACGGTATAATGCTCCTGTAAGTCCGATTTAAACACGTATAAAATATTGATTTGTGTAAGTACAGACCAGAAGAAAAGTGGATTGTTAAAATAAAAAAATAAATAAAAAAATATGTTTTCAAAAGTTTAAATTTAAACATGGCATACGAGTGAAAGAAAGATAACAGAATACATTGTAATGTACATACTTAAAACTAGGTAATCATGAAAATTCACACATAAACTCAACAATGATATAAAAACTTGTAATTAAACTCTTAATTTTTTTAATCAATAGCCGACAGTTGTATCTTTTATAAAACAATAAGATAAGGTTTAAAATCAAAGTTTATTCGATATTTTTAACTTAAAACAATGTTTATATCATCAGAGGCAAGTGCAAGTTCTGATTGGAAGCTTTTGTTTCCAGTTAGTCTATTATTTCCTTAGCCGGTAAGTCCACTTTGAACAAAGGGTCATAATTTACCTCGATTTTTTGGAATGTGGGCATTTAAGATGAAGAGGTTCACGTGGTGATGAAATTATTTTGATTGGCCTGTTTTTTTGTGCCCGGCTGTACTTTATGAGATGTGTGATTAAAATTCATTAAATTTTTCATTTAAAATAAAACTGCTTTAGTCATTGCGGTTCGAATCGACCCATTCAAAAACAAGTTTGGGCTATTCGCACCGTGGTGCGAAAAGACCCATTCAAAAGAGGCTCTTGGGCGATTCACACCGCGGTTCGAACCGCTTGCGGTGCGAAACGCCTAAAGACCCTATCTAAATATACAGGACAGCAGATTATATTGCATGACAAAATGATGAGGATGCATGACTACATTTGTTTGGTTGCGTAAATCAATTCAATAGGTACACTGTATTTCATGTTAACGTACTGAAATAGATGACTAATCGAAGTCAGGCGTCAACTGCGGCGACGCATTTCTGCATTTCATGCCACCAGTGCCACAGCCACTTACGCGAACGTATGCATCGATTAGGTACACTTTAACATCAAACCCAAGGTAAAACGGCACCTGCGCATCATAAATTCGGCAGCTGGAAACTTCCAGCGTGAAACGGAACGCAAACTCGCACCAAAACGTCAAAACGCGCGCCAAAACTAACCTTCAAATTAATTTTTCACTTTTTCCACATAGATTGCACTTTTTTTAATATTCTCCTTTGAAAAATGGCAGAGAATGTTATTGTACGAATGTTGGGACGTGGACTGAGCGCGGGCTGGCACGGGCGCCGGTACGCTTTGTGTTTAGCACAATCATGTCGTGATGTCGTCACGGAGTTCTATTATAAACATTGTTGGTAGTGAGATTAACGTTATTCACGTTTAGCTACGCCTTACTACGTTAGGCACACGAGGAGGGTAGACAAAGGAATCGCTAGTTAAACCATACACTTTCCGTAAAATTATTGGAATACTTTTACAAATGAACCAGGTATACCTAAGTATGAAAATACCTACATTCGTGCGAGTAGATATTCCAAATTGCCCTTAAATGACATCAAACAAATTATATTTAAACCTAAGCAATACCTTACTTACCTACAAAATATTGATACTACCCAATACTACCACTAACAAAGTTTTCAATCCACGTTAGGCCCTAAGAGTTAGTAAAAAGGACAATTCTCTTACTCTCTCTTCGATTTTAAGACATCCGATACTCTTTGACAAAATCAAGTACCTACCAAGGTAATGGCTAGACTTGGATCATAAGTTCAGGTGATAGTCGACCTCGGGCTGAAATAACTCCGCCCTGGCGAGGTCGGGGACCGCGTGGGGCGACGACCGCGGCACGCAGGGCAATGGGGTCGGCTTTCCGTAAGTCATCTTGTTTGTTATCCACTTATTTTAACAGATGATTGAAATACATATAAAACAGAAAAATGGCCCTTAATATTCAGGAGAGAACTCGTGTTGGAAATGATGAAGATAAGAACTTCCACGTTATAGTAGGTTCACAATAAAAGGAGAAGTGATTTCCAAGTTCTTGACGATTATGTCCAAGATTGCTCCAGACAAGAAAGACCATTAAATAAGTAGCGATCTAGCCTTTACTATATCGTTTGAATAAAAATTTAAACAAAACGCTTTTAGCATCATACCTTAACGGTTATTCCATGTATCGTATTTCACCCATCTTTGCTTCTGCCCAACAAGATCATTCAACTCCTTAGTCCGGGATAAAATCGTGATGCCAATCAAATGTACGCGATACTGTCAAACATCTAAATATGAAGATTTACATATTTATAACCATCTGCAGTCGTTTTATTTCGAGGATGACCTTATCCCATCCTTTGGTGCGCGAGAGCATAGCGAGCGACACGGCTCGTCTGTTCCTTCACTAGTGTCAGGGGGGAGTGGTACTGGATCGAGGAAGAAACACTCGATCAGTCATCGTCATGACAGGGATAACCGCTGCATTTCCAGACCCTCGCGGAAAGCTACTGCAATTTAAATCACTGAAGTCGTTCGTATAATAATAAATATGTCCTCCCAGCCGTTTCACGTGAGACATGATAGAGTGGGTGCGCGAATGAGTGCGCAAGCGCCAGTGGATTATTCCATGTTAATACATATTTGTTCTGGTTGGAATTCAAAACCCTGCCACGCAGAGCAAACCGAATATGCCATTGATCCAGTTATAGTTACGACATTGCGTGGTATTATTATTTAAACACGATTTATTGTAGGTATCTATATAGGTACTCCTTGAAGATATTTAACTAGGTACATAGTTTAATGGGCTTTTGAACCATCTTTTCGCACGATCGAAAATACATCTTTTACCATTAGGATGTACAAAATAACTTTATATTTCAAAGATACCTAGCACCTTCCATAGTCTTTTTATTGGTAAACAGCTGATCCCGCAGGGAGGTAATCTCTAGTAGGTAGGGACACATTATGACATTTATCAATCATGTCACCGCTTTTAAATATTTGCCCGTCGCGGCGCTTTGTCACAGATTAAATCATTATTTTCAGTATCGTGTGTAACCCCATGATAGTTATGATACTCGTTATCGCTATCAACCCGCATGTTTGTTTATTTTATCAATGCCGGCTCTGTTATTTCTTTGTGTCTACGTCTATCTATCTATATATCTATTACAATTTTTTACCATTTACTTGATAACATTTTCAAGGCGAAATATTTTTAATCTTTTTTTTTATATCCCCGCGCCTAGGCTATTCATGTTCGTTGCGTGTCGTGGGCTCGCACAAAAAGCAATGATAAGTGTAGTAATAAGATCATGTTAAGATAACATTGCATTTCCTTCGGTTCGGCCTAGTAGGTACCTCTCTAAGTTTCATCTTAAGTGAGTTAGTCTATATAGTCTTAATGGAGTAGGCTTACCTACTTTTGACAGCACAATGGGGCGTACCCAAATGTAGCTATTTATAAACGAAATCATCAATATAATTTTATTACAATAATTCATTATGCAACAAAACCAGTAGGTAGAAATTAGTTCACCAGCTATAGGTAGGTATATCATACAACTCAAAACAAAAGTCTCGAATTTGGTTGGTTATCAACACAATGTTCTTTACACTTATCTATGTTAATAATAAAACCTTAATTGAAAACCATTGTTTTGTTTCTAGTTCCTTTATTGATTATAGGTATCAATATTATCGGCCATAAAAATACCATACACTTAGTTAATCTAGTACAATTACTAAATATTTAAATGAAAATGTAGGTATCTACTTATGAAGGTAGTCAAACTAAAAAAGATTTTTTGAAATCGCGCCAGTCGTTTTTTAGTTTATTCGCTAGATACAAATCTTTTCTTCCTATAATACAGATATGATTTAGTTTATTAAGTATACCTAGATTCCATTTGTGTGTTTTGTTTAACGAACATTGATTGTAGGTACTTAGTAGAATGTGTCGCTATGTTTACAGGTGACTGGCGGTCGCGGGTCAGCTGACGCGGGTATCGATCCCCGTGGCCCCGTGGGGGAGACGCGGGCCCGACCGGCTGAGGCCCCTTCCACCACGACTACGCGTCTGGCCTGGCCGCGGACAACTCATGCCGCACCAACCTACCTTAACTGTACCTAGCTAATTTACTATTCTATTATAACAGCTTAACATTGACATTCATTACAGCTAGGTACTTTACATCTTGTCGTGTTCGGCACTCTTGTTGATTATTTAGGAAAATGTTGTTTCAATTGTAGACCTAATAGACTGAAGTAATCATGACCGACGAATCCCCGTACACGAACGATAATGTTTTAATTATTCTAAAGAACAACAATAAATTGGCTGCAATTCATTCGACATTCGATTTCCTACCTTTACGTGTATTCTCTACTTAATATGCAATGTTTGTAGCATTTATTCGACGACAATAAGTATTCTCGTCTAATTCCAAAACACACAACCCGTCCATGGAAAACATGTAAACACGACGCGGCGCGCTGTACCGCATTATTTTGGCCGTCAAAATCAATTAGGGTACAATCAGTGTCACTGACCGATTCTTTTGCTGAGATGCGGCGTGGTCTTCCCGGGTTCCTCTTCCTCAACGTCGACGTCGAAGGAGAATGGAAAATTCTTCGTGGAGCCCACGAAACCGGCCGCCATGCCGAAGGTCGGGGCGGAAAAGCGCGCGTAACGTAGCGACTCCGCGGCGCCGCGGGTATCACTGCCGCTGGGCCGCTGGCCGAGTGCCGCCGAGCCTGCCCGCGAGTCTGCCGCGGCAGCCGCGCGCGACAATCACTTGAGCCGCGGAACGATTTAATCACTTAAGGATCCACGGACTGACTCCCAATCTCGGCACACACGCTAAAGCGTAGGTACTGATGCCGTCTGAAGGCTGCTTGTGGGCACGTAATTGTAGTTATCTTATCTATCTAAACTAGATGGAAGCATGTTTACCTACCGTCTGTTTTCTTTTGATCAGTAAAATAAATACCAACCTAAGTCATTTTGTACGCGCAAGGAGATTCTCGCATCCTACTCGTGAATTAAGGTTCATGACTATTGGTAGATGTAGATATATTTATCTACTTACTAAGATTTAAGTTACTACCTACATGCTTTAGTATGTATTCAGTTTCATCCTTTAGGTGTACCTTATCATATCACAAAAACAAGCAGTAGCATTTTCCTACATAGGTAGGTACCTATGTATGTAGGTACCTAGTTACATATTATAAGATGACTTTGGTTACGACGAGAAGTAAGTAAAGTAGTTGGTTACGTACTTGGGTCTAGTTACTTCACAAAAGTACTTTTGTTAAGTACTGAAATCGTGTTACAAGTCAGCCTCTAGACCGACCAGTCTTCTTCGACTATAGAATGCAATCTCGACCTGAGATTGACAAATTGAGGTGTTGGAATTGAATATCGAAACCCGTGGCCGAGATCTCGCCCTGGTTCGATATCGAGATTGCATTCCCCAAGCCGCCTTATAGTGGAGTGCCGTAAGGCATAAAAATGGTCAAACCTCGGAACCCAGGGCCAGTCAATGAATCTTAATTTAAACCTTGAAAATATGTTTTTAATAGTATAAAGAAAAACGTTAAAAAATTTTTTTTCGCGCTCTCCAAAACGAACTCAGCAAAACGGAGCGACGAATTGACGTGATTTTTTAGTGGAGATAGTTGAAAGGATGGAGAGTAACATAGGCTACTTTTTGACCCATTCCAACCCCCCACTTCCCTGAAATGGGGGGGTGGAAGTTTGTATGGAAAATCTAAACTACTTAAGTTAGACGCTTGAAATTTGATATGCAGGTCCCTTAGTAAACTTGATGCTTAGTTGCAAAAGGATATTGCAAAATTCCCACGGGAACGGGAGTTAGCGGGAAAAAACATTCGTATAATGAAAACCGATATACACGCGGACGAAGTCGCGGGCGGCCGCTAGTTATATTTTAATAGATATCTTCATTTAAACAAGGTCCCTGTACCTCCTGAACGTGGATATTTGCAAATAATTAGCCTTCTTCTTCTTCTTCTTCTTCTTAGCCATTTTCAACCATTGGATTGGTGTAGGCCTCCTTCAGGTTACGCCATCTAGTTCGGTCCTGTGCTGCCGCTATCCAGTTTGCCCCTGCAGTTCTTACAATGTCGTCCTTCCAACGCATCTGTGGCCTACCTCTAGGTCTTTTCTCCCCCCAAGGCCTCCATTCCAAAACCGCCTTGCCCCACGAGCCATTTTTACGGGCTATGTGTCCCGCCCACTGCCATTTCAAATTTGCAATTCGTTTAATGGCGTCTGTGACCCTGCTTTGCTCTCTAAGCCAGGTGTTTGTCTTGTGATCTCTAAGCGTAATCCCTACAAGTCTCCTCTCTTGTTTCCTCTGGGCGACTTATATTTTTCTGATGCTATCTTTCATCAGAACCCATGTTTCCGCTCCATAGGTAAGGACCGGCAAAATACATTGGTCAAATAACCTGGCTTTCTGATCAGCCGTAAAGTTCATTTTAAAAGCAAAGTCCAGTTTTGCGTAGGCAGCCCACATGAGACAAATCCGTCTATTGATCTCATTGAGTTGGTTTTCTTTCCCCATCCTTATTTCCTGACCTAGATAGACGTATTTATCTACCCTTTCAATGACAGTTTGGTTCACATTGATCAAATAATTAGCCTAAGAAGTAACAAAAAATCCATAAAAAATATAACTAATTAAGTAATTGAACAAAAAAAAATTGAGAGCGCGAAAAAAATTTTTTTTAACATTTTTCTTTATACTATTAAAAACATATTTTCAAGGTTTATATTAAGATTCATTGACTGGCCCTTGATTCCGAGGTATAAACCTTACGGCACTCCACTATTAGGACCGCCTGAGTGAGAGATTCGCCTGAGGACCTAACATATCGTTCATAGAGTTGACTTCCAAGTTTCTTATATTTGTCTAGGTCATCATTCTGCACCCAGGTAGACTCCCATATACTAGAGTTGCCAGTTAAGTTTTCAGAGAATACTGCTAGAATAACTGCCAACGCGTAGTTTGCCTGACAAGACAACTCTTGAAAGTACCTCGTGTCTAAAACCCGAGCCCATTGGTAGAATGGAAACGGATACGATGGTGTCTTGTATTTCTTAAGAAAGGATATTAATTTCGCCCACGATGAATTGGTCTCATCACACGTAGTAACTTTTAATAAAATGTCTAGGGCTCCTGTGGCTTCCACTTTTGAATATATGCTTTGGAATATATTGACTAAATTTAATCCATAATTAACAGTGTGGTTCAATAGTCCATTACCAAGAATATAATTTATGTTCTCAACCTTAAACGAAGTAAAGTAAAGCAAAATTATCTTGGCAAACATTACGGGTGTTTTGTTATCTTTTCTGTAAAAAGTCCTAAAAGCACCTTTTAGGCAGCGCTTATGTGGCGGAGAATACGGCAGACCCAGAAGGCCAATATTGATATGAACGAAAAAGCGATGAAATTTCTTACTATGAAATGTGGAAACTAGGTGTTTGTATCCCTTCACTGTAGCACGCATCAGTACCAAAGCAACTACGGCGCAGAAGGACTTCAGTACGGCTCGTGATCTTGAACGCTCCTCCCCTTCCCAATTGCTAAGTATTTCGTTGCAAAACGTGTTAAAAGCAGCATTTTCTGCTGGTCCATAATTAATCTTTAAATTATCTTCCATCCTTGGTTTAGGTATTGGTTTAAAGTATATGTTTTTCGGGAACTCTTTTGGTGGAATAGATGAAACCTCAATACTACGAGCAGCATCGTCACTTATGTTTAAATCTTCAGCATCTCCCCTTGGTTCACTGTCACTGCTATAGTTTTCAGTCGGCTTTTCATCAACCACATTAGCAGAGTTACTGCCCTGGCTTAGAGAAATATTATCCTTTGGATCTATTTCATTTAATTCTTCACCTTCTGGAGGAGGGGTAGGAGTATAATGCTTTTCGTTAGCTTTACCGTTTTCTTGGGTCTCGGGATTTTTGGGTTCTCCGTGTTTTTTAATATTCTGTTTGACTTCTTCCTTAAGTTTGACTTCCGGGTTCAAGAAAAATAGTTTACCATTTTCGTGAAATGCTGAGGCAGGCCACACAATTTCTTCGTTATGAGGAGACCGAGGCATTACTGACAAAACGGCGAAAACTAAATCCTCGACACCGATTCCTTTCTGCCGTCTCCCGCCCAAATAAAAATCAAGGAATCTACTGATGATACGTTTTTGCACAGATGCATTTTTGACTGCTATGGGGAAGCAGTCTTTATTGGCTATTAGAATTAATTCTCTGTCACTCCACTCCTTCATGTTTGATTCCTTTCGAGCAGAATCATCCACGTCACTCATTTTTATTTCTGAAAAGACAATATTCGATTCAAATTATGTAGGTGCTCGACTTTTAACCTTTAGGTTCTATGATGATGATAATACATGGAGATACTTCATTTATGCATTCAAGATAAGACCATTAATAATACTATACTTACAATAGAATCTCGTCAAAGATAACGCACAGGAAACACACAACTTATAAACTTTTTACATGCTTTTTACACTAACTTTCCCGTATTTCATTAGGAATTAAGTAATGTCTTTTATTTTTTCTGACAATAATGTCGAGTGTTAGGCGTTCTAAGGCCAACTGAAGCGATTATAAACACAGCAAACTAAGAGAATGTTGCATTTTAACTCGGAAACAAACAAACTATTTATAAAACTCTCTCAGATAGTGATACCAGCTAATGTTTCCTGTTAAAATGGGTGGGTAACTTACATTTTTGTGCTAGGAAAGATTTTGGTGTTGATTGTATGAGTATGAGCAACCTTTACCCAAATAACTGCCAGGCAGAGCTCCATTATAAAAAAAAAAATGACGCTGGAATCGATGTTTAATTAATTATCAAAGTGATAGTACTTGGTTTTCTAAAGAATCTTTTTCAAATCGGAATTATGCATTAATTAATTTGACGACCCGCTTGGTGTAATGGTCAAGATGTTGCCTATTACGCAAGGGGTCGCGGGTTCGATCCCCGCACAGGACAAACATTTGTGTGCATGAACATGTCTGTTTGTCCTGGTCTGGGTGTTATATGTATCTATTTAAGTATATTTGTAATACCACTGTTGATTCTGATGTCTGTAACACAAGTGCTTAAGCTACTTAACACGGGGTCAGATCAATGTATGTGATGTTGTGAAATATTTATTATTTTATTTATTAATGTTGTGCCGCCGCCTTGTGTAAAGTAAACTGTTTTTTTCTAGCAACATTTTATTGATAAGGACGCTGTTGCTATGACACAGATACTATATTATAAATAAAATTACTGTTCTTCATTGTAAAAGTTGATACCAATGTACAGTTACTTTCATTATATTCAAACTCATTAGTACCTACTATTTATGTTAAATACAAGCAGAGTTATTTTAAACTAACACAGCCTTCTTTTATTTAATAGGAATTAATTATATATAACCAGATCATTAACTGGTTCAATTAATGGTTACGTTTGTGGAATTTCATACTAAGTAACGGTATAATGTGAAGTTTAGTAGGTACTTAACTTCATAGAACCCTAATAGCACTGTCATAGGCAGCAGTGAAGGTAATGCATTATGAAAATAATATAAAGGGACCAGAGATGGTAGCCATTGTCTGAACATGTGTATAATTGAGTTGACTTTATGAGAACAATTGATTTATGATTTTGATTATCGACGTTTTACCTGAAAATAAAACGTTTATTAAACATGCTTACCTTATTCGAAGCCTATTAATTGAGAGTAGCGTTCCGTTTTTCCTATGAGTGCTAATACAAACATCCGTTTCCGGTCCACGTACGCTGTCTTTTCCCGCCAAAAGCACGCCGTTGTTTCCATTTTCTTCCGCACGTCTACAGCGCCACCGAAGGCAGTTGGGATTGTAATCACAATTTCTTGGTCATTGGTTTTTGTCTCAGGTAACCAGGCAGGTTTAAAATGTAGGCTTCGAATAAGGTAAGCATGTTTAATAAACGTTTTATTTTCAGGTAAAACGTCGATATTAAACAGTGCTGTACCGTTATTCGAAGCCTATTAATTGAGAGACATATCTATTATCGCCTGGTGGTGCTGTATTTATGCCAATGTGAGTTTTGTAGGGTGAGTTAAATGCTAAAACAACTTCGTAGTAATACATATTTTAATTACTCCAAAGTAAATAGGTACTGTATACAGCTTCTATTCTAAACTTCTGTTTAGTCAAATTCTAGATGGAACTTAAGTAATCAAAACGTTCATTCGGATCGGGTCGATGCTAATCATCTTATGAATCACATATGAATCAATTATGAAATCACATAAATGTAATGTGGTTGATTTATATGTTTTACGATAACTAATCATCAGTAGGAGTGAAAAATGGAGTTATAGAGATAACATTGTTGGATGTTGAGGTAATTTCACGACAGTAGTATTTTGCAAAGGTATTTGACGATTTCCAGTTGCCTCTAGCCAGGATATCATCAAGTGGAAAATTTTCCACCCAGTTTTTGGAAGCAACTGCGGATCTCAAGCTTCCCGGTGAGGCTGCTATTCCAGCTTCCTCAAGTACTTTTTTCACCCAACCTCCTATAATAGTACGTGAAGCAGGTCTAGCTTTACCTGTTAACGTAACAAATAGGTTATCACACTGGCTTGCCGCTCTCCGCTCTTGCGATTCGTCTATTAGTTTTTTAATCCAGTAAACTGGACATAAAGCTATATCAACGGAGTTGGGTTTTAGTTTCCAGTTCGACTGTCTATGTCGGCTAGAATCAGTTTTGGATCCAAAAGCGGGTTTTAGTATAATACAATCATTACTGATAACACAGTTTTGTGGCGAGACTCTTAATAGTGTGAGGTCGTGCACCCGTCGTCCAGAGCACAGAAGTAGTATGATTGCTGTACGTTTGGATGTCTCAAACAAGTTTGAGGTTTCATGTTGCTTATTACTCAGAAATCGAATAAGAATATCAGTGTCCCATACCGGTGGTTTATTGGACCTAGGCTTAGCTAAAGCAATAGCTTTCAGTATTTGTTTGACGACCGGATGGGAGCTAATTCTGTCTTGACAATCTGAGTTGCAGAATGTGGATATAACAGATTTATGGGTCAAGATCGTGCTGTAGGACAGATTGTCTTTCTGATGTAGATCGGCTAAATATTGGGCGACTTCTGGTCCTGATGGATTAAATCTGTTGATGCCCGTCTTATCAGTCCAAACCTTCCATCTCTTCCACACAGATTTGTAGGTCTTGAGTGTAGATTGACGCCAACTAGAGGAGAGAAGCTCTTTCTGCTCTTCATTCCAACTATTCAGTGAATTATTCCACCCCCACATCTCCAGATCTCTATTGTCATGTCCGATACCTTCGGAGGTGGTAGGCCGGTTGTTGTGTCTATCATGCTGCGTGCCAGATTGCTGACTGTAAATGGGGCCGCAGTTGCTCTGTTCTTCAGGTCTGGTCTCCAATAGGCATTCTTCCAACGAGGTACCACGATCAGATAAGTGCCTAGAGCCTTGTTTAGGTGAGCCAATACGCGCGGCATCAGGTGTGGGGGTGGGAAGACCCAGGCCAGTGGGAAATTCCAGTTGAAGCTCAGAGCATCGTAATATTTCGCTCCGTTGTCTCTTCGGTCGATGGTGCAATATGTTGGTACGACATGAGCCTTCTGCGAAGCAAAAAGGTCTATCGCTGGCTGTCCCCATTTGTTGAATATTATCTGAGTGAGTTGGAGTAGCAAGTGCCACTCCGGTGGTGCTTTTTCTCGTGACAGGTGGTCTGCATGGCAGTTGTAGGTACCTGGTAGGTGGTGTATCGTCAGGTGGATGTCGTGTTCGTCCAGTATTTGGAAAAGCTGTTGCGTGAGCGTCATCAAAGCCCGAGACTTGGTGCCGCCTTCGTTGCGAACGTAAGCCACTACTGTTTTGCTGTCGCATTGTACAAGGAGGCCTTCTGAGCTCAGGTGTCGACCATGCTCTTTCACTACATTTATTATGGCAATCAGCTCCTTTTGGTTGCAATGAAGATCTTCTTGGGCTGGTGACCATTTGCCTTTCAGACCCAGGTTGTTTAGTTGTGCTCCCCAACCTATGTCGCTGGCATCTGTCGTTAGATGATTTTTCGGCCGAGGAAAATGTATTGGTGATGTCGTTTCGCAATGTTTTCGCCACCATTTTAGCTCGTGCATTCCGTTCGACGGTATGGGTAGCATTTTTAAGACAGGCAATTTTAGCTGTTTGTTGTGTAGTGACTGCAAGGCGCGGTAGTGCAGTCGTCCTCTTTTCACAACGAAGCTCGCAAAGTTTAATACCCCTATCAGGATTTGAAGCTGTTTCAGCGATGCTTTTCCCCGGTTCACGAGGTCCTGTGTTAGTCTCTTGACCTTGTCGGTCAACTTTTCTGGGAGGTATTTGATGTTCCGCCAGGGGTCCCAGAGGACTCCTAAGAACTCGATAGACTTTGTCGGTTCTAGAATAGACTTGCCTGTGTTTATAGTCCAACCGAGATAAGCGATCATGTTTAGCATCTGACCCACCTGTGCACGTAGCAACGTGGAGCTTTGATTGACCAGGAGAAAATCGTCTAAGTAGACTATTACCCTCACGCCGCGTTGGCGCATTATTTGGGCAATCCAATTTGTGACAGATGCAAATGCTCGTGGAGCAGAGCTGAGTCCGAAGGGAAGGCATGTCATTTGCATGATTTGGCTGCCATAGATCAGTCGCAGGAACCGTCTGTGAGCCATTTTCACGGGGATGTGGAAATAAGCCTGGTGAAAATCTATTTTCACCATCCAATCTCCGTTCTGAAGAAAGTCTGGTACTCTCGACAGATTTATCAGTCTGAATTTGCCTGAATGTACAAACCGGTTGAGGTTTTGTAGGTTGAATATGGGCCTTTGCGTGCCGTCGCCTTTTGGACGCAGAAACATGCTTGAGACAAAGCTCGGAGAGCAATTTGTTACTTCCAGTACTCCTTGTCGTAACATTTTGCGAATTGCATCCGTCATTTCGACAGAGTATGGTGTTTGCCTCTGAAGATTTGGTATTGTGAGTGGCGGCTTGACTTTGAAGGGGATGCTGTAGCCTTCGATAATTTTGAGAATGTGAGGCGGTGCCCCCAGCTCCTCCCATCGATTGCGAAATAGGCGAATTTGGCCGGCACGGAAGTCGAAGTTCGAGTCAGAATCTCCTTTTTGGCTGGTCTCTCCTATCCCGGTGGGATTTGGGAGATTGCGCCCGGTTTCCTTTTGCCTTGTCACTCCTTTTAGGCATCTTACCTTTTCCATGAAAGGAATGATTTTCGTTTCCGTTTTGTTGCTTAAAGTTCTTTGTATGCGGTAGGCGTTGGTTAGGGAACTTCTTAAGTGTAGAGCCTTGTGTGCTCGTTGTAGGATCGTTCTGTGGTACAGAATAGCGTTCCTTATTGCGAGGCCAGAAGACCTTTCTAACGCCGCCGGCTTTTTCCAAGACTAAGCTGAACTTCTCGTTATCAAAGAGGTTGGTGCTTGAAGGCGGAACCTTTCGAAGCGCACTCTTATGAGAAGGGTCTTTGACGAAGGAGAGAATATGCTCCCTTCGCTGTTGTATAAGTTCTGCTCTATGTCCACAGACTAATTGAATAGTATCGCTTGCAGCTTTACAATATTCACCCTTTACAAAAATGTCGCTTATTTTTGTGTGTACTTCATTGTACGATAGCGAGCTGCTTTCATTTACCCATGCTAGGAAACTGCGAAGCTCATTTTGCAACGTATCTTGTTGTCTCAAAACGGCATAAGTTATGCTTGCATATGCTTTCTCCGTATTAGCGGTGAACTTAGAACTGTCGTATTGTTTTATTTCCTCATTCGGTTCTAATTCTATAAATCCCGGTGCGTGTGAGCAAGTTTTTTGTACTTCTGAGTAACGTACACTATTCCAGTCAGGTTGGCCGAAATGTTGCAATTGTTCGAGTTGCTGGAGCATACTACTAGGAGTTTTCGGAATCGAAGGCTCCTTCAATTTAGTGTTCATAACAAGGTTAAATTCTAAATCATTATTATTAGGCTGAAGAGTTTCTGTGTCAGTATCGTAAAGTTCACCGCTAACCTCGGTGTTTATATAGTCATCATAAACTGGTGTATTAATATTAATTTGAGAGGTACTAGCAATATGATTCTTAAGTTGACTTACATCATTGATCAGTTGCTTGAGTATACGGCTTTTCCCGTGTTTGCGCCTTTTCCGCCGCCTGCGGTCGTCACTCGATGAACTGGAATCGGTTGAGGAGCTGCTATCCGATTCCGAGCTCGATGGCTTAGGCCGCTTTCCTTTATTCCCTTTCGTCGTAACTTCCGCATGAAGAGCAGACCGCGTTTCTTCTCTGCACGTGGACGGAATCTCCTCTTCCATGCCTGAAAATGTTTTAACAATTCTAACGGCAGAGACCGTTAGAATGAATGTAAATAACACTTTACATAAATACGTGATACTTCGTCACTTGTTGAAATAATCATAACCTTCGCCAACGGAAAACTTATTTAATAATGCTAGATCAATGTCTAGTAAATATGAGATAGTAGATTGCCAATTATGATTAGTGTTTAAAAGGAAAATAATATTGATAATAAAAATTGTCCTCTAAACTTATTTGTGAAGTGTAATGCTTTTCGATGTTCGTTTTAGAATTCTATCTTAAATGCAATATCTACGTTTTTGACTATGATAACTACACGAGGGGATGCGTAATACTTGTAAACGATACCTGCGTATTGGCGCCATATTCTTTCATGGCGTCAGTTATTTACAGCGTCAGAATTATTCTGTTTTACAACGTTTTACAACGTTATCGAATGGTAACACCGTTAATTTTCTGACCATATTACTGCAAAGGTATCGTTAAAGTGGGGCAAAGTATAAAAGATAAAAGTACTTACGTTCGTCCGAATAAAAATTTCACGGAAAACACAAAAGGGCACTTTGCACTGTACTACACTTACTCGTATTAGCACTACAGAGGCGGTCTGCTGCACGTATTGCAGGTTGTGACCGACTCGAGCGAAAATCAAAACGCCAATAACCAAGAAATTGTGATTACAATCCCAACTGCCTTCGGTGGCGCTGTAGACGTGCGGAAGAAAATGGAAACAACGGCGTGCTTTTGGCGGGAAAAGACAGCGTACGTGGACCGGAAACGGATGTTTGTATTAGCACTCATAGGAAAAACGGAACGCTACTCTCAATTAATAGGCTTCGAATAACGGTACAGCACTGTTTAATAAGAGAATACAAAGCAGAGAACACAAATAAACATGCTCTATACACAAATTGAATGATGTGACTATGTATCCTCAAACATGGTCTTGATCATTATGATAATGTATTTTTCCTAACTAGAATAATTTGCAGACATCAGCTAGTTAAAAAGTTATTAAGTAGATTTAGGGCCGATTTTTCAATCCTCAGATAAACAGAGAGATAGCGTTTATTCCACAGAATAGAAAAATATTGAATTTTTCAATCGTCAAATAAGGCTTACTCGTGGAATAAACCCGCTAACAGAGGAGTAAAATTATCCGACGTTTCAAACATCAAATAACCGCTTATTCCATAGAATAAGTAGTTTGACATTGACAATTTGACATTTTGTAAAATAGTTACGATGGAATTCAAAAGATTTTCATCGGCGATTCAGACTTTTAATGTAATGTAGTCTGATTTTATTTAAAAAAAAATACTGCTTTATTATATGATAGTTTGATTGAAAATAAATTTTAATTTTAATTAAAAATCTATTCTAAACAGTAAAGATTGGGCTGAAATGGACCCTGTCCAAGGCCGTTAAACTTGAAAAATAAAAGAAAAAAAACTGACCTTTATATATTTAGACGTTGACTTTGACAGACAGAAAATAGTCTGTCTTGCTCTAGCACTAGCATATTTCATATATTTGTTTCAACTCGCTGAAATGCGAATTGCCAGAGTAAAAAAAAACGGTCAGATAGTTAACCTTAGGAATAAATTACAATTGAAAAATTCACCAGTCCTTATGTCACGTTTAAACGACCGAATAATTTTATTCTTCAGGTTTACTACCTGACCTGTTATCTGAGCATTGAAAAATCGGCCCTAAAACAATCACAATCTATTATTTGAATGAGGAAAAAATTATTAAATAATAGCCCTGAAAACCTAATATGATAATTTATTCACCAGTTTGAAAGTAACATATACACATTCACTGTTTTAACTAAAGCTTGGTAAGTCCATTCACTTCTTGGCGACCGGAGCTTGCTCGTCGATGGGGTCCAGCTTGGGTTCCTCAAACTTGAAAGAGGGGAATGATGTCATGTCCACTCCAGAACCACCTCCGTACATCTTCTCCAACTTTTCCAGTTCTGTTTTCATTTCTTTTTCAATAGCCGGGCTAGGGTCCACAAGCTTCCCACCGCTGTAATAAAATAAACAGAATGTGAACCTCATAAAAGAAATCAACATATAACAATGTTACAAATTGTATCAAACATAGCAACTTAGGTTTGTAGATATTTATTAGTTCTGTGCTCAAACAGAATTAAATTAAGCGAAACACAAACTGGAACCTTTAAGTAATTACATAAAATGTGTTTAGGTATTATGGGTTTAAAATCAATAATTTCATATTCCTACTGTCCATGCGTTTACCCGTTGTACAGATAATATGTATTTATAATATTAAACTACATTAATTTTACCACAAGTGCAAGGTCAATATAAAAGATGTAATAGCTTACGAGCTCTTCTGCTTGTATTCGCGGATTTTGTCTAAGAAGAGTTGTTGAATGGGGTCTGTGGCCTTCTGTGCCGCCGCCAAGTTCCTGGTGATCACAACTGAGGAGCGGGCTGCCCGCAGGCCTCCAAGGAGCGACGAGCTGAGCATCTGAAATACGGTGAAGATATAACCTCAAACACGAGTTACATAACTACGACAGAAAATAAACAATTCTTAGAAACATCACAACCTTTTATAAACGCGCTAATAAATAATGTTACGAAAGTGATTTCGCACTTTAACTAGAATAATTTAATGAAAAATATTACCTTTTACAAAATTCTGGACAGACTTAGAATTTTGACAGCGAATGTCAGATGCGCAGAATATAAAAATGAATGACATTTTTCGTTCCTTATAAAAAGGTCATTACATAGAACAACATAGAAATTGGTTTTATTCTAAAAATAATATAAAGAGAAACATCAAGGTATGAATATTTATTAGATTATTATAAAGTACATTACATATTTTAACGGATATTGAGGTTCATGACAAATCAATATAAGATGAATAGCATAATTTCCTTTGCTGGTCTTTGAGACTTTTTAATGCGTTGCATACGATTTCCCGCCATTGAAAAAATCGTGGTGAATTTTCGATTTTACATTTCTTGTTGAGATTTTCGATACTTCGTAATTACGTTATTCGTTGAAATAGAATTTCATTTTAAATATGGATATCGGTGACATAGGTAAAGTAGCTAGTAGGAAAAGATTAAATGTGGAAGCGGAAAAACTACGAGAAAAAGTTTCACGTGAGACCGCGAAAATTATAAAACTAAAGGTGAGTAAAAAAAGTCATAAAACTTATATTTCTATTTCCGATCTCAATATGATTATCATAGTGATATTTTTTAAAATATTGAAACGTTTTTCTTACCAACAAATAGTTTGCGTTCGCCACACGCCCGGTCCGGTACATAAGGGCATTAAAAAACTGGTGCTGTAGGCACTTGACTCGTAGTGGGTATATCTCAAGATAACTTTCTAGGTAGCTCAAGACACTGCGTACTGGGACCTGAAAGAGAAGCTGCAGCAGGTGGAAGGGAACCATGAGCGGCTGCAGCAAAACATGGTGGAGGTGCAAATGCAGCACGAGGCCATCTCCGGCCAGTACCAGGACGAGCTGCGCTTACGACCGGAGACTCTCAACAAGTAAGCGCGACACTTAAACACTTAAACGTACCACCCAACTGGCAATTCTGGCAGGGGATCCGTCCAGGCATCATTTATTGAAAAAATGCATTTTTTTTCCTGATTATACCTAAACGCAAATCTTCCAATTTTATTGATAAGGTTTCTTGCAGAAGAAGTAGGATTAGAAAAAGTTTTGATTCGAATCCAGCCTGATTGTTTTTGTCTTTAATTATTACAAGCATGAAAATATACGAAAAAGAACACATTTGTTATTTGTGTTGGTTTCATTTTAATTCTGTTTCGATTGGAGGGCCGTTAGGAACTTTATGTCTATAAATTATGAAATTATTGTGATTATATATTTCTAGTGACTAAACGGAGGCCAGGTACTGGTCCCTACGTCATTATAATTCATTCGAAAGTGTTCCCCACGTTCACTTAGAATGAGCAGCACGCGCGAGATCTGCGACGTGCTGGAGGAGTACAGCGAGCGGCTGAAGGAGACGCTCGCGCGCTGCCAGGGCGACCAGGCCGCGCTGTGCGACGCGTACCAGCGCTCCGGCCGCCTCGTGCAGGGCATCAAGCAGGACCAGCTGCGCAGGGAGGAGGGGAACAAACAGCTCGTTGAGAGGCTGGAGGATAAAGGTGAGCGTGCACTAATCTTCTATATATATAAAAATGAATTGCTGTTCGTTATTCTCGCTAAAACTCGAGAACGGCTGAACGGATTTATTTTATCTTGGTCTTGAATTATTCGTGGAGGTCTAGGGAAGGTTTAAAAGGTGAGAAAAATTCGAAAGGGACGGGACAACGGGACGGGACCGGACGCGGACGAAGTCGCGGGCGGAAGGCTAGTAATAAATAATTTCCTGCTTACGGCTAAATTACGACCGATTAATTCAATAAGTATTTACAATCAGCTAACACTGATAGGTATATTGCAGTGCACTAGCTCAATCCCTTCACTGTCATTATTATTTTGGCCGTTGGCGGAACCAGAACAGCAATCTCACTACCGTAGAAAAATCAAGCGCAGAACAATAGACTACAAGATGTACTATAGGTCGTTGGTTTTATTTTATGACATCACCAAATAGCATAGTTGTAACATTGTTTAACGCTTCTTTGAACTACCCATGGGTGATACCCATTATTATGACGTGTTTCAAGGAAGCTTTCATTTTAAGGAAGGCCACTGCTGGTCGTCCCAGCAGTAGCCTACAACAGACTGGTCTCATTAATAGTAAAACTGACGAGCGAGCACCAGAGCCAGCTGCTGCAGTACTTCACCGCGGCGAAGCAGCAGGGCGACGCGGAGCTGGCGGACGCGAGGCAGCAGCTGGCGGCTGCGTGCAAGCAGAAGGACGAGCTGCTCGTCGCCGTCAACGAACTCAGGAGGAAGGCGGATGTCGACCAGCTTGACATTAACAAGGTGAGCTTGCAGTAAGGCTAGAGGGGAAAGGCTAGAACTTTTACGCTCTTTCGATAGTAGAAATAGCATTGACTAGGAACAGCTGGATCAAGGTCGTTTAATTCTGATAATAGAACTGGCATTGTTGAACTAATAGAAACGACCGAACTGCTGCCGAAGTTCATTTTTATTATCTATAGATACAATGTTTGGCGACGTTTTTTCGGCAGTGTGGCATCCTCCATTAATGGATAATGCCGCCAAACTTCGATCACTTTTTTCGGCCTATAGTTTCAAGAATAAGCGTTTACCTTCATTCCCCCAGCTCACCATCCAGTCTGTGTTCTTTATAATTCCATCAATGGTGCTTGTAACTTGTACACTATCAGTAGATAGTACCTACCTGATGCATGCAAACATTTCAATTGCAGAAAGATGAAGCCATTGCAACTCTTCAAAAGGACATGAAACAGCTGCTCCACGAGTTTAACTTGCAGGCTGGTGAAATGAAAAATACACTGCTTAAGCAAGACAAAGAGTAAGTTCTTAAAGAGTACAAAAATTGTAATTTTGTCAGTGATTTATTAATTTAAAAATAAATTTATTGTTCATTCAGTTTGAAAGAAGCGTCGGAATCAAACGAAGCTTTGAAAAAGGCGCTGACTAACCAAGAGGCGTTTACAAAATCCATCTGCGACCAAAACAGTCAGCTGCAGGAGAAAATATCCGCCTTGGAAGAAGAAAACATTTCTACCAATAATACGATCAAGGATTTGGAAACCAAACTTCAGGTGAGATACCTCTATATAAAGAATATCTAAGTAAAGTAATAATTATGAGCCTATTGATGTCCCACTGTAAGGCAAAGGCCTCCATAATTTGAAATCATGATAGAGTCAATGCTTAACAACGCACGATTGCCGAATGCGGATTGGTGATCACAAAAGTTTTCTCAACCTGGGAATCAAATCCAAAACCTCGTGATCAAAATTTTCGTTGAAGTTTACCAAGCTAAGTTGATCAAATAGTTGTGTCATGGGAAGTTATATACCTACCTATGATGTCACGGATGATGGTGATATTAAGAAGGCTATTCAGACTTCTAATAATATATTTTCCAGGTTGCCATTACTACTAATGAGGAATTCAAGAAGGATAATGCACTCCTGGTTGAGAAACAAGAAGAATTGGAACTGGCCGTTGCAAACGGAGATAAGGTATTAAATACTAGACTTATCCTCAAGTATCCTTTAGTATCATCATCATCAGCCAATCATACTTAGTCCACTAATGGACGTCTTCTTCTCATCGATGGTACCCAGTCTCAACGATGGTTAGCTACCACCATGTAAAATGGTATTCCTTATGTTGTTCTGAATAGGGAATTTGTGTTCATTCCAATCCTCAGTATTTAGATTCCACTGGACTTGGGCGTGGGTACTTATACTTTTTCATTATACTATTAAACATACATGTACTGTAATCAGCTCCTGAAGAATTCGGAAAATGAGATTTTGGACCTGAAGCAGCAGCTGCTGACTTTGGAGGGCGAGAAAGTGGATCTGACATCAGAGCTGATGGTATGCAAGGAGGAATGCTCGGGCAAGTCTGCGCGTGTTCAAGAGTTGGAGCAGCTCGTGGAAAACCTGCAGACCAAGGTCACGGAATTAGAAAAAGAACTGGAAGAGTCTATGTGAGTACGAATACCTGTTTATTTTTCAATATAACAATTTTACTCGTAAAGGCCTTTCCGGTCCTAAGGTGGACAACGCTGAGTAGGCTTCGGTTCACAAATTTCAATAATTTCATTGATCATTCAGCATTTAGGCAGGGCGAAAGCTAGGATAAGAGTCATCACGGGACATACATAATTTTTAGGATGGAATCTTTCGTCCCGTGGAGGCACCTTAAAAACTCCTCAACTGCGGCGGGTAGCCCACTTTTTGCATCAATACCCTTCGCTGACTAGGTACTTCTAGGACGTATAACGCCAGGGCTGGACCAAAACTATACGGTAAGTGTTCGGGTGATTAAAGGAAAGACGGCTATGTCCTAGTAAATGATATTTATTATGGCCTCAAATTGTAGGTACAATACATGCGCTTATATACTGCTATGCCTAACACATAGATTTATGGGATTGCTACACTTACACACACTACAAAACTAACGGGGGCCTTCCGACCAGGCAAGCTGCAGCCCGGCAGGCGGCCGAGCAGTCCGCCAGCAGCGCCGCGCTGAACCGCGAGCTGGACAGCAAGGCGCGCACCATCGCGCAGCTCATGACCGAGCTCAAGGACGCGGCCGACGCGGCGGCGCGCACAGACGCGCAGCTGGCGCGCCTGCGGGCCGACGCCGACGCCGAGCGCCGCGCCGCTGCGGAGAGAGATCGCGCCGCGCAGCAAGCGAGGGAGAAGCTGGAGCTGGCCGTGCGCGTGAGTCGCTCCTCTATTGTATTATTTAACTCGCTGTCCTGCTCATCAAATTGACGGGCCCATTGATCGAGTGGTCAGAGACCCTGGCTACGAAACCAAGGGTCGCGGGTTCGAATCCCGCTAGGGGCAAATGTTTGTGTGATGAACATCAGCATTTGTACTCGAGTCATGGATGTTTAATAAAAAGTACATATTTAAGTACTTCTATCCGTTCCCTAGCATCCATAGTACAAGCTTCGAGCTTAATTTGGGGCTAGGCAATTGATGTGTCAGTCCAAGGCATTTATTTATTTAAATAATCGAATCTACCCTGAGCGTACGCATGCTGAATTCGCTGGGGGCTCTCGATATTTGTTATACGAATTAAACTAATACATTGCATGATTGTCCTATCGAAGTATGCGAGCACCCTTATCTCGGATCTTGTCAGCGCAAGTGCCGTTTGAAAAACCAGATTGTAGCACTATTCTCCGATACCGGTAGGATTCGACTATATTAGTATCGCTGAGATTCCCGGGGTGCGGATGACCCCGTTTGATGATGACGGCCATCGCTGTCTATTATATCTGATGATACTCAACAAGTCATTTCTTTATTGCTTTTCAGACGAAGGATGATGAAATATCCAAGCAAATAAACATTATCCTTGAAATTCGTTCAGAGAAGGTGAGTTTCTATCTTCCGGTAACTTATCAGCAACATTACAACCATACCAGCTATACTTACGCTATCCGAACTGTCCACTTACCTAACTTACTTAACCTACATTTCTGTTCCTTATATTCAGGAGCGCCTCCAGGAGAAGATCCAGAGCATGCAGAACACCATAGACAACATCCAGAAGGAGCTGACAGGGCGCGTAGCACCGGCCGCCAGCCGCCAGCCGCCCGAGCAGGACGACAACGCTGTTATGTGCGCTCCTTCTAAGGTACTCTCTTTTTAAACGCTCAAGAATTAATTGACCACAGTGCGGGCTTAGAATACCTTTACCGTAAAAAACGACTAAGAGATTTTCTGGGGGATGCTATAGACAGAGCAGCGTTCCCTTGTAGTTACCATACTAGTTTCATCAACCTACTTACCCAACGTGATGAATATGCGCATAACCCCTCATCTGCCACCACCAGCAGTGGACTACACTGGATTACGATGATGATAAAGTTTTAGCTACATAAGTTTTTCCAGGAATTGTCGCAGTCACCGAAGTTGCCCATCAAGTTCGCCGTGCCCCGCAGCGAGCCGAAGCAGCTGGATCTCTTCTCGCTATTCAGCGACGGCAGCATGGACGGAGACACGCTTGATGTGAGTTAAGTCATTGTTATGAGTAGGTATTCTTTTCTATTCTGGTTTAGGTACATTCTGGATCTTCTATTGGGTGCAGAATTCGCTTGGTTTGTTATTTTCGACTATCGCAGTTTTTAAGTGCTTATCAGGATTTTAAAATATGTACTTATTATAAGTAGTGATCATGGACTTATAACTCGATCTTTACGCTAGTCTCTTATGGCAGAGAGAGATTAAGTCAGAATCACTCTCTTCTGCTCTGGTTGTTAAGATCATGGATGGTGTAGTTGAAGATCGAACAGGATCTGTAATGAATTCCTGTTTCAAACGGTTTAAGCTTTGCGTGTTTCAGCCAACGGAGGTGAACCGTCGCTTCGAGGCGCTGTCGCGCGGCGAGCGAGTGGCTCCGCTGCCGTTGGGAGGGCTCAAGCGCCGCGCCGGCGTGCCCGCTGCTCATGCAGCGCTCAAGCACAAGCCTGCCGCTAATGATGTTAGTGTTTAATTTAAGAAATAGAATGGTGCCAGCCGTATTTAACTGGAAGATTATATTCATAACTACATAAACATGAAAATATGATTGTTTTTCAGGATCCAATATCACTATCCCAGGTGAAGAGTAGTATAAAGAAGGAGAAAGGGTTCTTCAAAACTAAACGTGCTGAAGCTAAAAACAAGAAGTTCTAATTAAATATTTAATTAATTTTTGTGGAATTCTCCGTAATTAATTGATTTTTCTTGCTTGAAATTATAAATTTCTGTAATAAATAGTGATTATTTTGTGATTACATTTGGTTCATACGATTATAAAATACCGAATTATCGCAATACTTGCTGTGAATGTAGTCTAAATGAGAGTAAAATTATTATTTCATTATTATTCCGTTGTTTGCTTTTCTTCTTGGTAAAATTAGTGATTTTAAAATCGTCAAGACAATCATTGATCTCAGAATCTGAGAGCTGTTGGTTGCATGTTGCATCTGCAATAAAAAAAGTAAAACGTCAGTTTCAATTTGACAGCTCAACCAACACGAAAATTGACAGATTGTCGTCGTGTTTGGCAATAGTTCCAATAAAATTAAAAAGTACTCTGTGAGAGTGACTCTGCTTTTAATAACGAAATTCTGTTAATAATCACGATTGCCGCCTCACGCCGCCGCTAAAGCCATCTTAATGAGTGTGCCCACCTGACGAAAGCAAAAGCCGGGTGTAAAGATGGACCGCGGCAAGCTCACGTCCGCCGGACGCGGCGCGAAGAGCAAGGCGCCGCAGCACCCGCAGGACATCTTCGCGCTGGGCGGCAAGTCCACCGTCGTCGTCAACCGCGACGCCGAGAAGCGGAACATACACAAACCATCTACCAGCGGTGAGTAGGCGGTGGTAGACCGTAGAGGTTAACTTTGCAATAACACTGGAGAACAGCTATTAAAAGGTTATTCCTGAAGTGGGCCTTTCATAGGTATTCTTATGGAATTTAGGAGTAAACTTTTATCAGAATACAGTAAGGAGATGCTGTACATAGCACCTACAAATAAACTGGAGGACAAGGAGTATTCGACATATTCTTTATCTTTTCTAACTTCTGACTTGCAATAAATGAATCTGAATTTGAATCTTCGATTAAATAGTGAATTTTTTGTATTAAAATAAGTTATGGTAATTGGGTCGCTGCACCACTTCAGTAAGTAAGTAATTAATAAAATAAATAATATATTGTGTATGTCAAACTTCACAGTTCTTTTCTGACTATGGCTATACATATGTTTTTGCACAGGTGTGGAACGGAAGCGAGAGACAACAGGATTTGGAAGTCAACCTCCAACAAAAAGGTCAAGAATTGGATCACCTGCTGAGGCTGTGGGAGGAACTTCCCTAGAGGTGGACCCAGTCGATCTTGTTCCAAATGTCCTGCAGGCCTTGGATACTCACAACTCTGATAAATTGGTATGATAACTCATTATTTATAAGTTAATCTCTTTGTTACATATCCAATAAGTTCCTATTCTTTTTTATTATCATTGAACATCAACAGTATGTTTGAAAATGCTTATGAATTGAGATTTTATATTACTTAGTATGAACTAGAAGTCTAGTTGAAGTATAATCAAACAAAAGATAAAAATATTTTAGATTGTTTATTTCCCAAAATGTAGATATAGTTTCTAAAATATAATGTTAAGAAACTATGTCTCTTTAATTTTACACTAGATTTAATTTAGGCATAAATAACTGATACAAAGCATTATTCTATTTCCAGCTTGGCCTCCTAACTGGTTCTATCCGCCTCCTCAAGTCCCAACGTTCCAAGCCTGACCCCATCCTCTGCATGAGCATGCTGTACCTGACCAAGATCCGCCCGAACATGTTTGCCCACGAGACGGTGACGCAGAGCCTCTGCACGCTGCTGAAGAGAGAGCAGGGCGCTGCATTCAAGAGCAAGGGCAACCCGCTGGTGTTTGTGTTGGCCTGCAACATGCTCTATGCTGGCCATAAGGAGAGTAATAACTGGCCTGATACTTTTATTAAGGTAAATGCAGTTGTACAATTTACATTTGGTTCATCTATAATTGTTGGTATCATAGGAAATCGCATATAAAACTTTGAAATTAAAAAAGAATAACATAAAATAATTAATGGTGAAGTAAAGAAAATAATATGCCTATTTCACAGTTGTATTGCATGTACCTTGCTTTTTTTTATTTAAAAAAAGAGCCTCTACTATAATTGTCAGGTGGTTTATTCTTTATATTCTCTAAGGTATACATTGAAGATGCACTGAACGAGCGCTGGTGGGTGGAGTGTTCATGGTGCAAATGCCTGGTGGAGAACATTGTCACAGCATTCAGCACCAAGCAGCCTCCGCCGTACCTCATACCTTCAGACAACACACTTGGTGAGTAGTTTTTAATCACTCACTTTATCATGTGAATGGTTTTATAAAGATAGGTTACATGGCCTATTATTTGATTGGTACCGGGTGCGGTATTAAATTAAATTGTAGTCTATATTATTATGTAAAATTCTCTTCATATAGTTGGATCTGCTTATGGTGTCAGAAGCAATTCAAAATATAAAGAAATCTTGGTTTCACATCTTGAGCTCAAAAAGCACCTAAAATTGTGGATCAATTAACTTGTGATTTCCTAATTTCTCTATGTTATAAACTCATAAGTATGACACAATAAATACCAGGTACTATGTCGCCGTCCGGGTCCGGTTCTCCTTTGATGGGTAGCACTGATGAAGATACGGACAACACTGAACTTGAATACTCCGTGTTTCCTAGGTGAGTATAAGCAATAATATAATATCTAGCTAATAGAGCGTAATTATGTCTTTTTTTTCATTTACTTATTTCGTATACAATTGCTTATAAGTTTTAATTCTCAAATATTTGAAGTATTTTATACATTAACTAGCGGCCGCCCGCGACTCCGTCCGCGTGGATTTCGATTTCCAATATCCTATGTGTTATTCTGATGTATAAGCTATATTGTGGTAAAGTTTCATTCAAATCCATTCAGTAGTTTTTACGTGAAAGAGTATCAAACATCCATACATCCATACATACAAACTTTCGCCTTTATAATAGTAGTAGGATTAAGCTGAATAGTTTGTTTGTTTCTCTGTTTGTTTGAGCGCGCTAATCTCAGGAACTAATGGTTTGGTGTAGGCTCACATGACGATCACTGCAGCGAAGCGTATTATGACGTCAGAGTGTGGCTGAATTTATCATTTCATTGTGTGGTGACGACTGTTTTTGCGCAGGTACTCGAGCAGCTACGAGACGGTGGAGGCGCTGGTGCTGGAGGCGATCAAGGAGCAGATCCAGCGCCGCGCCGCGCCCGACGCCATCCACCGCGGCTTCCTCAAGCTGCTCGCCGCCACCTGCGGCTTCCCTGAGGTCGGTGCTCAGCAGTATACCACTTAATGGGGCAACGTTTTGTATATGGGGGGTCCTGAAGTCAGTACCAGGCTTATTCATTTTATAACATTTATATTATTGAAAAATATTTTTACGGCGTTAAGTGTCTCAAAAATCATGGTTTTAAGTGTAAGAACACACTATGCTGGAATTACGCGCCCGAAGTTCGGCGGCAATGCATTTTCTATACAAAATTACGCGACGTAATTACAGGTGTCTACACACCAAAGCCGCCGGCCCGGCGCGGCACAAATAATTGCTTCAAAATCAGGCCGCGCCGCGGGCCGGCGGCTTTGGTGTGTAGACACCTTACGGCATTATGTGTCATTTTCATTGCAGGCATAGTCACACCGAACTTCTGACGCGTTTTTTCCGCCTAGTGTGTTTCTATATGTTAATGAAATGAAAAAATGCTGTACTCCGTTTAAAATGTTTAGTTTTCGTTATCGCTATTTTATATGATCCAAAGCAGGAGTTGAACACGCTTGTTAAATCTTGTTTGAATACGAGATACGACCAACACTTTCCACAGGAGGTGGTTCAGTTTTTAATGAAATATTTTTTATTGACATTAGTTTGTAGTTGTTTTTAACAAATAGATAGTCAAATATTATGCTCATGTACTTCGTCAGATCCGCATGATATCAGCTTCCCGGCTGGAGGCGTGGCTGCACTCGGGCAAGCTGTGGCGGTGCGCGCAGGAGCTGCTCGCGTACGTGTGCTGCAACGTGGACGCGTGCGGGCCCACCGCCGCGCGCGACCACGAGGTGCTGGCGCAGCTGGCGCGCATGCGCCTCAAGACCAAGCCGCTGCAGGGCGCGTACCAGGCCTGCCTCAGGTATGCGGCTGCGAATATGAACAGTGTTGTTACTTATTGAATCGCGATTTATCTTAGTGATGAGATGATACTAATTATCATGTTCCAATATTTAAATATGGAATTCAGCCAACGTCAAAGAATACTCGAAACATCGCCCTTTTCTGAGATTTCAATTTGTCAATTACTCGGTGCAGGGAGATGGTGTCGGATAGCCCGGCGCTGCTGCGCAGCGTGGTGACGCACACGATCTACAACGAGCTGTCGAACGTGCGGTCGCCGAACAACATGGCGGTGCTGGCGGCGCTGATCCAGGCGCAGCCGCAGCTGGTGCCGGCCGCCATGGGCGACACCTACCACGAGCTGCTGCTGCGGCCCGAGGACTACCTGCGGCCGCTGCGCGCGCTCACGCGGGAGTGCGTGCGGGCCGCCCGGGCCGACGCGCAGGCGCTGCTGCCGCTGGCGCGCGCGCTGGCGCAGCCGCCGCCCGCCGAGCCCGCTGCCGAGGTACGCTGCTGACAGGTACACTGTACTATGCGGGCCGCCCGGGCCGACGCGCAGGCGCTGCTGCCGCTGGCGCGCGCGCTGGCGCAGCCGCCGCCCGCCGAGCCCGCTGCCGAGGTACGCTGCTGACAGGTACACTGTACTATGCGGGCCGCCCGGGCCGACGCGCAGGCGCTGCTGCCGCTGGCGCGCGCGCTGGCGCAGCCGCCGCCCGCCGAGCCCGCTGCCGAGGTACGCTGCTGACAGGTACACTGTACTATGCGGGCCGCCCGGGCCGACGCGCAGGCGCTGCTGCCGCTGGCGCGCGCGCTGGCGCAGCCGCCGCCCGCCGAGCCCGCTGCCGAGGTACGCTGCTGACAGGTACACTGTACTATGCGGGCCGCCCGGGCCGACGCGCAGGCGCTGCTGCCGCTGGCGCGCGCGCTGGCGCAGCCGCCGCCCGCCGAGCCCGCTGCCGAGGTACGCTGCTGACAGGTACACTGTACTATGCGGGCCGCCCGGGCCGACGCGCAGGCGCTGCTGCCGCTGGCGCGCGCGCTGGCGCAGCCGCCGCCCGCCGAGCCCGCTGCCGAGGTACGCTGCTGACAGGTACACTGTACTATGCGGGCCGCCCGGGCCGACGCGCAGGCGCTGCTGCCGCTGGCGCGCGCGCTGGCGCAGCCGCCGCCCGCCGAGCCCGCTGCCGAGGTACGCTGCTGACAGGTACACTGTACTATGCGGGCCGCCCGGGCCGACGCGCAGGCGCTGCTGCCGCTGGCGCGCGACCCTCAGATTATAAGATGAAGCGATTTATTTGACAGATATGCAATGCTTCTCCTCATTATTATGGATCACGTGTGATAGAGCAAAATAGCTGACACACGTACTCTTGTAACCTAACTAACTCTCTAGTCGGATTTGGAAACTGATTTTCCTTAGCTCCTTCTCGTAATCTGCATCCACGCAAATGTCCTGCTAAGCGGAAGTACACTGATTTTAAGATAAACGAAAGTTGCCGCACCCACAAAACTAGATGGCGCTACTTGTATTAAAGTTTGACACTCACTATCCTGTCTACTACAGGTGCGCGAGCGCGCGTTCTCGTCCCTGGCGGACCTGTTCTGCACGTGCTGCCTGGTGACGGCGTCGCACAGCAAGCACCTGCCCGAGTACCGGCAGCAGCTGTGCGGCGTGCAGGGCGCCGCGCTGGGCTGGCTGCTCGACACCGCCTGCTCCGTCTACCGCCCCTCCCGCCACGACTACCAGCTCGCGCTCAATAAGGTAATCCGGTATTTGACTGACAGGTCTAATCGCTCACTTTAATTTAATGTCAGAAGCGCAACAATGTTGGGAAAACTGTATGAAATACTAGGTTAGGTTACCGACATTGCGAGACGGATCAGTTCACTAAAGTGGAAATGGGCTGGCCACGTCTCCAGACGGACTGATGGGCGATGGAGCCGTGAAGTACTGGAGTGGACTGGCCGTCATGTGGGCAAACGCAGTGTAGGACGACCTGCTGCACGATGGGAGGACGACTTAACTGTTACTGTGGCATAATGATTTGTGATTATTTTTAATTTCGTGTTGAATGTTTCATAATTTATTTTAAATGCAGTCAAATACCCAATTCTGAATAGAAGTGTTGTGTGATAGCCTATATGCATACATCAGGGCAAAAGCCCACCCCCCCGAAATATCATTTAACGACTCCACATCTCCTCGTTTTAACGACTCCGGTCGACTTAGCGTTCCTCTGTGGTTTAGCGTTTACCATACTGCGGACATCAACCTGCCTGCCCAGCTAGTGGGGGGGGGGGGGGGGGATACTTCCAGATGTGGACTGCAATAGGCTGTTAATGATGCAAGCAAAATAAGCTATATACTAATCGTGTATGTCGATGTGTGTGACAGATAATGTTCGTGGAGAGCGCGGAGACGTACAGCAAGACGGACAACTGGCCGCCGGAGTGCGAGCGCGCGCTCACGCACCGCGTGTGCTGCGAGGCGCCGCTGCCGCAGCACAACCTGCTGCGGATCATCTTCATCGGACTCTCCAAGGTACACGTTCACATAAATAAATTAATAAATTCTTTAGACTAACTCACCAATTGCCTAGCCTTAAACTAAGCTCGAAGCTTGTGCTATGGAAGTTACGGATCGGATAGACATAATTGCATATGCCGATGTTCATCACACAAAAACGAACCCGCGACCCTTGGTTTTGTAGCCAGGGTCTCTGACCACTAGACCAACGGGCCCGTCAAACATCACGAGACACAATCATTTCACATGTATTATCCGGCTCGAAGGACCAACTTTGTATAAACCAAAAACCAACGCCTGGCCTTGAGCCACATCTCGAAAACTTCTGGAGTACCAACTTATTTTTGTTACATTTTTCAAACTCATGTGATCCTGTTAATATTTCTTATTATGTATTAACTAGCGGCCGCCCGCGACTACGTCCGTGTGGAATTAACTTTCGCACTCATAGTGTTATATTATAATTAAGCCTTCCTCGACTAATGAACTATCAAACGCAAAAATGATTCTTCAACTCTTGCAAGAAGTTCCTGAGATTAGCGTATTGAAACAAACAAACTCTTTATTATATTATTATATGTATAAATTGAAGTGTAAGTTGATTCTCCCGTACTGAAAATCTCGATGGTCCCTAGGACATCCCAGTTGGCCCGGCGGAGGCTCTGGAGCTGGTGGAGCAGCTGGTGCGCCGCGCCGGCGCCCTGCCGCCCGACGACAACCCGCTGCACGTCGACAAGCTCGACCTCGCCGACTACGTGTTCCAGCTGTGCCAGTTCAGCCCGCCGGACAACATGCATCTGCCTCAGGGGTACGTAGATACAACCTAACTTCATCATAAAGTGCCTACTAAACCATTCATGACAACCTAGCATATTAAATAAAACAACTATAAACAGATAATAACAATCCCGCTTTAATGAAAAGTTCATTTTCTGTCGTTTTGACCAACCGTGATCTCTATCCATTTAGAAAGTTTTGTTTCATGAGTAGTAAACCTAAGAAAACGAAGGAGGCAATCACGAGTGGTAGCGATTTTTTATGATCTGATCAAATACCATTTTGGTACCGCATCCGCAATTAGGGCTCCTCTTTTGCTTACAATCAGGCAGAGCGGGGACAATCAACCGTCCTACTAAAGAAAAAAAAATCCGGTTTGAAGGACCAAATTGAGTCTCGCACATTGGTCCTTCGTTGCCTATAGAAATGATATACATAACGTCGAAGTGAGGCTGTAACGTTGCTGTGGTCGCAGGTACACGCCGCCGGCGCTGGCGATCACAGAACCTTGCACATTGGTCCTTCGATCACCATAGAAATGATATAAATAACGTGTAACTTTGTAACGTTGTTGTGGTGGCAGGTACACGCCGCCGGCGCTGGTGATCACTGTGTTTCGCACATTGGTCCTTCTATGTCCAAATCTACACTAACATTATTAAGAGGAAAGATATGTATTTTTGTATATAGAGAAACCGCTACGGAGGCTAGTAAATGATATAAATAACGTCGGAGTGAGGCTGTAATGTTGCTGTGGTGGCAGGTACACGCCGCCGGCGCTGGCGATCATTGAGTCTCGCACATTGGTCCTTTAATGTCTATAGAAAGGATATAAATAACGTCTGAGTGCCTTTGTAACGTTGCTGTGGTGGCAGGTACACTCCGCCGGCGCTGGCGATCACAGAGCCTTGCACATTGGTCCTTCGATCACCATAGAAATGATATAAATAACGTGTGAGTGCCTTTGTAACGTTGCTATGGTGGCAGGTACACGCCGCCGGCGCTGGCGATCATTGAGTCTCGCACATTAGTCCTTTAATGTCTATAGGAATGATATAAATAACGTGTGAGTGCCTTTGTAACGTTGCTATGGTGGCAGGTACACGCCGCCGGCGCTGGCGATCACTGAGTCTCGCACATTAGTCCTTTAATGTCTATAGAAATGATATAAATAACGTCGGAGTGACTTTGTAACGTTGCTGTGGTCGCAGGTACACGCCGTCGGCGCTGTCGATCACTGAGTCTCGCACATTGGTCCTTCGATGTCCAAACCTGCACTAATATTATTAAGAGGAAAGATTTGTATTTTTGTATGTAACAAACTCAAAAACTACTGGACTGATTTAATATGAATTAGAATAATTCTTTCACTGTTGGCTAGCTACACTATCCCCGGTGAACAAAGATTACTTTTGATCCCGGAAATGTAGGGGGAAGGGGGGATATTTGATTAAAGAAATTACGTACTGGAGAAACCGCTACGGTGGCTAGTAAATGATATAAATAACTTCTGAGTGACTGTAACGTTGCTATGTGGTGGCAGGTACACGCCGCCGGCGCTGGCGATCACGTCGCTGTACTGGCGCGGCTGGCTGGTGCTGCTGCTGATCGCGGCGCACAACCCGCACACGTTCGCCGAGCGCGCCGCCGCCGCATACCCCACGCTCCGGGCTCTCATCGAGATGTGTATCACTGGGTGAGATATTACAGACAGAAGTGCACATTGGACCCTGTACCGTTTTATGTCACGGACATAAGGGCTACTTTTGAAAAGCAAGTGTTTGACTTTAGACGCGCAGCTGATGTACTCATATAGAAATGCATCTACCATAGTATTTGGAATGTCATTTTCCACGGGAAAATCGGTAAGAAGTTCAATAACTTAAATAATAAATATTTCACAACTTCTTATGACATTGTTGATCTGACTCCTTGTTAGGTAGCTTTAGCACTGGTGTTACAGATAACAGAATTAACAGACGTATAACAAATACATGTATATTTAAATAGGTACATATTATGAAACCAAGACCAGGATAAACAGACATGTTCCTGTACACAAATGTTTGTCCTGTGCGGGAATCGGACTTGCGACTTTTTGACTATTACACCGAGCAGGTGAAGCAGGTCGTTTGGCTCAAAGCCAAAGCTCAGAAACTGTTCGTTCGCAAGTTGTTATACTTCTCAAATAGTTCATTGCTCAACCAGTGCGCTTTTTCAAGATGTGCATAGATCCATAGACACCAAAGATGTCTTATATAATAATATTCGGCTGTGCAGGAAGCCGAGCATCGAGTGGAGCTCCGCGGCGGGCGCGGCGGCGGAGGCGGAGCGCGCGGAGACGGAGCGCGCCGCCATCCTCGCCCTGGAGGCGCACCTGGCCGCCGCCTCGCACGCCAAGCTGCCCGTCACCGAGCACTCCTCGCGACTGCTCAGCCAGGTACACCTTAACCAGGGCTTTTTAAAAATTGTGTAAAGGAACTTTAATTATTTACAATTGTAACAATGTTTTCGAACGAGTTCACTCACAGCAAGTAACAATCGCTGCAAAGCACTATCGTCACAAATTTCATCAAAAATACAGAGTAAGTCTTGGATTATGATCAAAAATGCTAATCGTTTGCGATGTGCGCTCGTGTAGAATGTTTTTTTTTTTTCTTTATAATATCAGGAACTTACTTTTTGGGACGCATTCCGTCTTTTTTTCACCCCGAAACTCTGAAGGAAGCGTGTGCACATTGGTCAACTTAAATTAACATTGTAAACTGTGGTGTTCAGCTGACGACGCTCGACCCGATGGGTCCGGCGCGCAAGCCACCACAGAGTGTGGCGGAGTCGCTGGCGGCGCTGAACACGCAGCTGCGCCTGGGCCGGCTGCTGTGCCGCCAGCCCGCGCTGCTGCTGGACCTGGTGGAGCGCCACGGCACGCGCCGCGCCATGCCCTGGCTGCACCAGCTGCTGCGCCACGACCAGCTGGAGCTCAGGTACGGAGTAGTCAGCTGCGCCTGGGCCGGCTGCTGTGCCGCCAGCCCGCGCTGCTGCTGGACCTGGTGGAGCGCCACGGCACGCGCCGCGCCATGCCCTGGCTGCACCAGCTGCTGCGCCACGACCAGCTGGAGCTCAGGTACGGAGTAGTCAGCTGCGCCTGGGCCGGCTGCTGTGCCGCCAGCCCGCGCTGCTGCTGGACCTGGTGGAGCGCCACGGCACGCGCCGCGCCATGCCCTGGCTGCACCAGCTGCTGCGCCACGACCAGCTGGAGCTCAGGTACGGAGTAGTCAGCTGCGCCTGGGCCGGCTGCTGTGCCGCCAGCCCGCGCTGCTGCTGGACCTGGTGGAGCGCCACGGCACGCGCCGCGCCATGCCCTGGCTGCACCAGCTGCTGCGCCACGACCAGCTGGAGCTCAGGTACGGAGTAGTCAGCTGCGCCTGGGCCGGCTGCTGTGCCGCCAGCCCGCGCTGCTGCTGGACCTGGTGGAGCGCCACGGCACGCGCCGCGCCATGCCCTGGCTGCACCAGCTGCTGCGCCACGACCAGCTGGAGCTCAGGTACGGAGTAGTCAGCTGCGCCTGGGCCGGCTGCTGTGCCGCCAGCCCGCGCTGCTGCTGGACCTGGTGGAGCGCCACGGCACGCGCCGCGCCATGCCCTGGCTGCACCAGCTGCTGCGCCACGACCAGCTGGAGCTCAGGTACGGAGTAGTCAGCTGCGCCTGGGCCGGCTGCTGTGCCGCCAGCCCGCGCTGCTGCTGGACCTGGTGGAGCGCCACGGCACGCGCCGCGCCATGCCCTGGCTGCACCAGCTGCTGCGCCACGACCAGCTGGAGCTCAGGTACGGAGTAGTCAGCTGCGCCTGGGCCGGCTGCTGTGCCGCCAGCCCGCGCTGCTGCTGGACCTGGTGGAGCGCCACGGCACGCGCCGCGCCATGCCCTGGCTGCACCAGCTGCTGCGCCACGACCAGCTGGAGCTCAGGTACGGAGTAGTCAGCTGCGCCTGGGCCGGCTGCTGTGCCGCCAGCCCGCGCTGCTGCTGGACCTGGTGGAGCGCCACGGCACGCGCCGCGCCATGCCCTGGCTGCACCAGCTGCTGCGCCACGACCAGCTGGAGCTCAGGTACGGAGCAGTCAGCTAATGAACAAATGCCGAACCGAGCGCACGAAGCCCCAGCAATCTCGAGCTGAGCAATTCTCTCATATTTAAAAAATAATATTAACAAGAAAAAATCATCACGTCTCAGGCATCATGTTCCACCCTGCTCCTAGGACGAGATTAGTCACGTAAAAAGGGTGTGGGAAGACGATTGCATTTCGTTTTGCATTTGCGAAAAATGGAATGCAATGGTCGACTTACTGAATTACAGAGCTCTACCGTCACCGCTATTTTTAAGTGCCGCACATGCCCAATATGCACGGTGCCTCACTATGTCCCTGTGTGGCAGCGTGCTGCCGGTGCAGTGCCTGTGCGAGTTCCTGTCGGCGGGCGGCACGGGCGCGGGGGCGGGCGGCAGTACGGGCGCGGGCGCGGAGGCGGGCAAGGCGGGCGAGCTGTGCGCGCACCTGCGGCGCACGGTGGCGGACAGCGAGGCGGGCGCGCGCGCAGTGCTGCACTACTACCTGCAGCGGCTCGCGCATCCGCACGCGCCCACGCGGGCAACTGCCTCGCGGGTACAGACACTTAAACTATTTTATTCATGGAACGTGCAATGTTGTTTGCGCTTTACGTATATTTCTATGGTAGCTTTATTTGAATTTGAATCATTATATTCATCATCATTTGAATTTGAATGCAATGAAATGTCAGTGATGATCTTTGTACTGAAAACATTAATAGGCTGATACTTAACTTTACTTTTTGCAGGGATTGAAATTAGTGTTAACTCAGTCTACGGATGAAACTACCGAAATGGATTACAACGCGGACGTCGGCCCCGAGTGAGTATTGATCACATTATAGACTAAAATCTTCAATTGGCTTTATTTATGTGTTCTCTCCTCTGAAATGAGAGTAGAGGCGAACGTTCATGATGATCATATTTGTGTGGTGTGATGTTAGGGAATGGCTGGGCCTCCTTTGGGAGCTGCGTCACTGGGAGGCGGTCCGCGGCGAGGTGGTGGCCCGCGTGCGCGCCGCCTGCCTCGTGGAGTGCGTGCCGCCGCACGTGGCCGCCTACGTCGCCTTCCTGGCGCGCTACGTCGCCGAGACGCCCGACCTCGACCACACCGACCTCGTGCTGGTGAGTGCGATTAACGATTTCGCTAGATGTCACGTTATATAACGTGAACATAAAGCCTAACTACACTCTGGCAGGATCCCGTAGAAAGCTGTTAAGCCACCGTGTCAGCCAGGTGATTACAATATGTGGCCCGCCTTTTACATATGTTATTGAAAAATTGGAGAGCCCTAGGAGAGGCCTATGTCCAGCAGTGGACTACGATAGGCTGTTGATGATGATGATGATGATGATTGAAAAATTCGCAGAGATCTGTTGTGGGATGGGTGACTGGTTTTTCTTTTATCTCGAGCTCCTTCGTGCTTCGGAGGGCACGTTAAGCCGATGGTCCTGCGCCTGATCTCTCTACGGTCGTGTATGTTTCCTCTCCCACCGAACTGAGAGTGAGCGAATGGGGAGCGCACCTGTGCTTGCGCACTCACTTATGCACTGTAATATATCCTGCGTACCTGGCTAAAAACTAAAAACGTCCGGAAGTGTGTTATTATTATGATTACGTGTGTCGGCAGGACCTCAGCCAGCTGCTGATGGAGCGCACGACGGTGATCAGCAGCGTGCTGCCGCCGGCCGAGCTGCGCGACCCGCCGCCCGCGCCCCTCCGCGCCGCGCATCTCACGCTCAGCGCCATCACTTCCGTGCTCTACGCGCATATGCGACACGCGGTGAGTCGGCAAGCAAACGCACTCGAACCGGACAACCAACCCTGTAGCTCAATGGGGTCTATTGCGCGTGAATTCGCCCCTAGAGGCGCTAGTGTCGACTGCAGTCGTATGACTTTTACGTATTGAGCAAAAAAAACGTACATACACATACACAATCAATCACTCACACGTTCACTCTTTCACACTTGAAACACTCACTCTACCGCTAATTCGATCACCGACTCACACGCTTACTTATGGAGACCCAAACTCGTTCGGTCTTGCACTATCGAAAATTACGGTATATTAGCACAAAATTTCAGGGACCTATGTGACCCACAGATTATGAAACGGGATTAAAATATTTTTTATCAATCAGAATCCAGAACTGAAAATATTTAATGTTCCTTTTTCAAATGTGTGTGCTAGATTCGGTCCAACAAGGACGAGGAGGGCACCGAGGGCGCTGCTGGGACCACAGCGGAGGGCGAGGCGTGGCCGGCGGGCGAGCGCGTGCTGCTGCAGTGGGCGGGCGGCCGGCGCGCCACGCTGCCCGTCATCATTGCGCACGCGCACCTCAAGCTGTTATGCTACGGACCGTCTATCTGTGAGTATCAGAGAATTTTTAATGTGTGAACCACTAGATTCGGTCCAACAAGGACGAGGAGGGCACCGAGGGTGCGGCCGGGACTACAGCGGAGGGCGAGGCGTGGCCGGCGGGCGAGCGCGTGCTGCTGCAGTGGGCGGGCGGCCGGCGCGCCACGCTGCCAGTCATCATTGCGCACGCGCACCTCAAGCTGCTCTGCTACGGACCGTCTATCTGTGAGTATGGAGAATTATATCACTCTGTATCAGGTAAGATCCTAACAAAGAGGAATTATGTGATCCGAGAAGATTATGGTACAATCGACTCTGAACCTTATGTTAAAATTATAAGGTGTTAAATGGTAAATACAATATGGATTCCTTCAAGAGAAGCGTGAAGAAGTATCTTGCGGGCCGGTATGGCGATGCCAACTGATGGGATACCATTTTGGTACCACTTCGGTTGTCATGGCAATTATGGCTCCTCTTTTGCTTACCAGCAGGCAGGGAGGAGCCAATGTAACGCGCTACTTTAAAAAAAAACACACAGCGTAGCGCGAACGATTCTAGTGCGTTCTTCTAACTAATGGGAATGACTTAGATCGCTCTTCAATATACGACGTACAGACTTCGATTCTCTGCGTGATTTGGCTGTGCAAATTCTTCCATTAAGTCAACGGTTTTTAATCTAAATCGCGATCTCCACGTTCGTAACACTATTGTTCATTGATTTTGTTGTGTTTTCAAGTTATTTGTGTAAAAGTATAATAATGTTTTGTGTCTTCAGACGACACCAACCAGGAGATGTACTCGTGGCTGCAGTCGATGTGGGTGGGCAGCGAGGCGCCCACGGCGGAGGAGGCGGCGCTGCTGCCGGACTGGCTGCGCCTGCACCTGGTGCGGTCAGCGAGGCCGCCGCTGCTGGACGCGGGGCTGCGCTCCCTGCCCGCGCACAAGCTGGCGCTCTTCATACAGACCTTCGGCATGCCCGTCGCGTCTATGTCGTGAGTACCGCAAGCAAACACTATACAAACATGCACGGCTGCTGCCGGACTGGCTGCGCCTGCACCTGGTGCGGTCCGCGCGCCCGCCGCTGCTGGACGCGGGGCTGCGCTCCCTGCCCGCGCACAAGCTGGCGCTCTTCATACAGACCTTCGGCATGCCCGTCGCGTCTATGTCGTGAGTACCGCAAGCAAACACTATACAAACATGCACGGCTGCTGCCGGACTGGCTGCGCCTGCACCTGGTGCGGTCCGCGCGCCCGCCGCTGCTGGACGCGGGGCTGCGCTCCCTGCCCGCGCACAAGCTGGCGCTCTTCATCCAGACCTTCGGCATGCCAGTTGCGTCCATGTCGTGAGTACCGCAGGCAAACACTATACAAACATGCACGGCTGCTGCCGGACTGGCTGCGCCTGCACCTGGTCCGGTCAGCGAGGCCGCCGCTGCTGGACGCGGGGCTGCGCTCCCTGCCCGCGCACAAGCTGGCGCTCTTCATACAGACCTTCGGCATGCCCGTCGCGTCTATGTCGTGAGTACCGCAAGCAAACACTATACAAACATGCACGGCTGCTGCCGGACTGGCTGCGCCTGCACCTGGTGCGGTCCGCGCGCCCGCCGCTGCTGGACGCGGGGCTGCGCTCCCTGCCCGCGCACAAGCTGGCGCTCTTCATACAGACCTTCGGCATGCCCGTCGCGTCTATGTCGTGAGTACCGCAAGCAAACACTATACAAACATGCACGGCTGCTGCCGGACTGGCTGCGCCTGCACCTGGTGCGGTCCGCGCGCCCGCCGCTGCTGGACGCGGGGCTGCGCTCCCTGCCCGCGCACAAGCTGGCGCTCTTCATCCAGACCTTCGGCATGCCAGTTGCGTCCATGTCGTGAGTACCGCAGGCAAACACTATACAAACATGCACGGCTGCTGCCGGACTGGCTGCGCCTGCACCTGGTGCGGTCCGCGCGCCCGCCGCTGCTGGACGCGGGGCTGCGCTCCCTGCCCGCGCACAAGCTCGCGCTCTTCATACAGACCTTCGGCATGCCCGTCGCGTCCATGTCGTGAGTACCGCAAGTAAACACTTTACAAACATGCACGGCTGCTGCCGGACTGGCTGCGCCTGCACCTGGTGCGGTCCGCGCGCCCGCCGCTGCTGGACGCGGGGCTGCGCTCCCTGCCCGCGCACAAGCTGGCGCTCTTCATCCAGACCTTCGGCATGCCCGTCGCGTCCATGTCGTGAGTACCGCAAGTAAACACTTTACAAACATGCACGGCTGCTGCCGGACTGGCTGCGCCTGCACCTGGTGCGGTCCGCGCGCCCGCCGCTGCTGGACGCGGGGCTGCGCTCCCTGCCCGCGCACAAGCTCGCGCTCTTCATACAGACCTTCGGCATGCCCGTCGCGTCCATGTCGTGAGTACCGCAAGTAAACACTTTACAAACATGCACGGCTGCTGCCGGACTGGCTGCGCCTGCACCTGGTGCGGTCCGCGCGCCCGCCGCTGCTGGACGCGGGGCTGCGCTCCCTGCCCGCGCACAAGCTGGCGCTCTTCATACAGACCTTCGGCATGCCCGTCGCGTCTATGTCGTGAGTACCGCAAGCAAACACTATACAAACATGCACGGCTGCTGCCGGACTGGCTGCGCCTGCACCTGGTGCGGTCCGCGCGCCCGCCGCTGCTGGACGCGGGGCTGCGCTCCCTGCCCGCGCACAAGCTGGCGCTCTTCATCCAGACCTTCGGCATGCCAGTTGCGTCCATGTCGTGAGTACCGCAGGCAAACACTATACAAACATGCACGGCTGCTGCCGGACTGGCTGCGCCTGCACCTGGTGCGGTCCGCGCGCCCGCCGCTGCTGGACGCGGGGCTGCGCTCCCTGCCCGCGCACAAGCTCGCGCTCTTCATACAGACCTTCGGCATGCCCGTCGCGTCCATGTCGTGAGTACCGCAAGTAAACACTTTACAAACATGCACGGCTGCTGCCGGACTGGCTGCGCCTGCACCTGGTGCGGTCCGCGCGCCCGCCGCTGCTGGACGCGGGGCTGCGCTCCCTGCCCGCGCACAAGCTGGCGCTCTTCATCCAGACCTTCGGCATGCCCGTCGCGTCCATGTCGTGAGTACCGCAAGTAAACACTTTACAAACATGCACGGCTGCTGCCGGACTGGCTGCGCCTGCACCTGGTGCGGTCCGCGCGCCCGCCGCTGCTGGACGCGGGGCTGCGCTCCCTGCCCGCGCACAAGCTCGCGCTCTTCATACAGACCTTCGGCATGCCCGTCGCGTCCATGTCGTGAGTACCGCAAGTAAACACTTTACAAACATGCACGGCTGCTGCCGGACTGGCTGCGCCTGCACCTGGTGCGGTCCGCGCGCCCGCCGCTGCTGGACGCGGGGCTGCGCTCCCTGCCCGCGCACAAGCTCGCGCTCTTCATACAGACCTTCGGCATGCCCGTCGCGTCTATGTCGTGAGTACTGCAAACATATACGCCCGAACTATATACACACTCGCACGCGCACAGAGTGCGCACACGCATACTAGCACTCGTCATACAAGTCCCATGAGCTGTCTTCTTTCTTGAGGTGATTTGGTTTATTTATCAATTTTGTAATAACACAATAGAAAATATTACTTTTTCTATTTTTCTAAACAGATAACGAAGTAAAATATCGACGAAAAAAACCTGATTCGTAGATCTTGGCCCGCCCGTCAACTGCTATAATTATGTCGGTTCCGGATGGATCCGGCTCGAAGGGCCAAAAATAAAGTGAATTTGATTAATTAAAATTGACGTGTTAACTGGCGTATATTCCAGGGCCCTGCTGAACGCGCTGGACGCGTGCCCGGCGGGCGCGGTGGTGCGGCTGGGCGTGGAGCGCGCGTACATGGCGCAGCTGCTGCGCGTGCAGCGCGCGCGCGGCGCCCGCGGCGGCCACGCCTTCGCCGCCGCGCTGCAGCTCACGCACCCGCACTACCCGCCTGGTACCGTCACCAACATGCATACAAACACATTCAAATGTGACCTTTATTGCTGTGACGTAAGAGTCGATGTGTATGTCATGTCAGTTGACAGTGCACAGCATGTACGCATGTACAACTGACACAACATCGTATATTGCGGAAACTACCATTCATTACTGCCTTCGTAAAATGGGACTAGTCTGAAAACCGGCGCAGGACTATGCCCAGCATCTCGCTGAGACTGGTACTCATTAAAAACTGGATATCTACTTTTGTCATTGTCCTCATTATTGAAGCTTATATTTAAATTTAGTGGGATATTTCCCAGTCGAATTCAGCATCTACCTGTTGAATGGGAAGTAAGGCCCATAGTCACGCCATAAAGGCGGATTGGAAACTGCAATATGGTGAGAGATAAAGCTCAAGGAAAATATAGGAGGTACTATTCTTAGGCAGCACTATACATACGTGCTTCGATATAACTAATTTTATAATTATTTACCCTGTACGCAGACGAGATGATGTTCGCGGAGGAGGAGCTCCCCGAGGAGCCCGGCGGAGCGTGGGAGGCGAGCGCGGAGGTGACGGCGCCGGCGCCGGCGCAGGGCGTGTCCCCCGCGCTTGCGCCCGCCCTCCTCGCCGCCGCTTTTGAGGGCGCGCCGTACCCGGCAGACGTCGACACCGCCTTCACGCATCTCGTCGCTGTGAGTACATTGTTGATCAAATATCTATAATCTGTCCATCTTATTAAACGACATTTGACAACTCACGCTCATGAACTTCCGTATTGTTTTAGTTTAATTTTCAAAAAAAAATATATTGTTCTTCATGGACGGTTACAGCCCACTCAGTGATGGGCTAACGATAACGACGATTGTGCCACCGATTACAAATATTCGATAAAAATAAATGCTATAAATAACTCTAAACTTCTTCATAGCATGTTACTAAGGTGTGTATAATTTACATAGTAAGGAATCGAACCTGACTCGCCAGAATCTTCATTTTTGAAGTTTATTATTTTAATAAATGAAAACAAATTAACGGGTTTATTTTGTTAACAATAAACCTAAGAAAATATTATATCAAAACGCATGTTTATCGAAATCGCTTATTTTTATGTACCCTTAATCGAATAATGATAATAGTACAAGCGAAATTGTACCACATTGTAGATTCTTTACGTCATCTCCATGTTTGTTAATCGTTGAGCTGTCAAGACTTTAAGATCTTAAAAATCAGGAAATCTGATTTGCTATACAAGTACCTATTATTTACCCTCATATTTCCGTGACCATCGCTTATCCAAAACACAACTTCCAGGCGGTAACATCAGAAGCGAAGCGCCACAGCACCTCCGGCGCAGGAGGCGGCCCGCGCCCGTACGTGGAGTGCGTGTGCGCGTACCTCGAGCGTGCCGCGTTGGGCGGAGCGCCCGCCACTGGGCTCGCCGCGCACGACGCCCGCGCCGCCGCGCTGCTGCGCGCGCTGATGCCGGCGAGGAGTGACCGGCTGGCTGAGGTGAGGCAGGCCTGTAATGCGGCTCATACCATAACGTTGCAATCAAAATGTAAATTCTTGAGAGCGTCGAAATGACAGTTAAAATGTTTGCCTTCAAAAGTAAAAAAAAAAGTACCTGTTTTGTTAGTTGCTTCATTCTGATAAGGACTTTAAATATTACATTATGATGCGTATGTGAGATCCATTTTTGACGTCGCATCATCAGTGTCTATTTAACTTTTTATCAGTTTTCTTGTATACATATTTATTTTGAGCATTTTTACATGCTAAGTAATACCTGTATCTATTTTTAAAATATTATGAACAAAGATAAAATCATCTGATCTCAGGTGGTCCAGGCAGAGCGCTTGCCCAGTTTGCAAGAGGAGCAGGGTTCGATTCCCGCCTGATCCACCTGAGATCAAACAAATTCTTTTATTGTTTTAATTTTAATTTTTTTAATCAGTTTGATTCCACATTAGTGTCGCCTGTACCATTTTTGTCAGCAATCCAGCCATCATATGAGTAATAAAAAAATCGCGTTTTTACCCTCAGATCGCGGAGGCCCTGCTACTGCAGTACAAGTGCATCAAGGGCCGCGTGGTCGGCGCGCTGCGGGCGCTGGCGCGGCCGCGCGCGTGCAAGCGCGAGGCGGGCACTCTCCCCGACATGCCGATCCATGCCACCAGGGACCAGCTCGTAGCCAGTGAGTGATGTACAAATAGCAGTAGGAGGAACCATAGATGATCCCCCATAAAGAACTTCCGTAGACCTCACACATTTGAGGCTGTTGCGTAAGGTTACTTTATGTCAATAGAGTATAGCATCTGTAGCCAAGCCCAAAATGTGTCAGACAAATTTCTCTTCGATATCCACTTTGTAGAACGTGTCCACGGCTGCCCTCGACTTCGTTCGAGTGGATTTCAGATCACTTTTTTCGCTATAAAAGGTAGCCTTTATTGTATGTTTCTCAGGATCTAAAGATTGTCTATGCCAAATTTCATCAGAATCGGTTTAGACGTTTAAGCGGGAAAGCGCAACAGACAAATATAGTTACTTTCGCATTTATAGTATTAGTAGGGATAAAAACAACATTGTTTCACAATCACTATATTTTGTTGATTTTTCTCAATGCACGTAGGTATTACAACTTACTTGAATCGCAAAATGTTGGTTAGTGCAACATTACTAATTTTGTATTCCCTGCCTAGTCCTGGAGAGCGCGACGGCGAGCACGCTGGAGGCGATCGGCAACAAGATGATCGAGACGCAGAGCACCGAGCTGGTGGTGGACGTCATCTCGCATCTGCTCGAGAAGAACCAGGACGGCGGGTACGAGACCAAGGTATGTCGGATTTGAACGCAATTATTATTTTTATTATTTTGTTTATTTGAGCTCAGCATAAGCCTACGGTAATTTTAAAATATGATAACTATTTTCTTTTATTTTAAAGTGCTGCAAACGAACAAGTAGGTCACCTGACGGTAAGTGATCACCTCTGCCTATTTACATCAACAACCGCACAAGGGTCGCAGATACGTTGCCAGCCTTTAAGACCAAATACCCTCCCAAACTGAGCAGCAGAAACATAGCACAACAGTTAGGTGATATTTCACTGTGGTCTTCTGTAACGTGGAGATACTTCCCCAAACGAGCGACTCATTCGAGTGGACTAAGCTCTACCTCTAAAAATTTTGTTGATGTTGACGGGTCGTTACATCTACTTACAAAGTACACAATGCGTCCCAGGATACCAAATAACATGGTATCCTACTACTATTATAAAGGCGAAAGTTTGTATGTGTGGATGTATGGATGTGTGGATGTATGGATGTATGGATGTTTGTTACTCTTTCACGTAAAAACTACTGAATGGATTTGAATGAAACTTTACCACAATATAGCTTATACATCAGAATAACACATAGGATATTGGAAATCGAAATCCGCGGACGGAGTCGCGGGCGGCCGCTAGTTCGTAAATATGCGGCATTTAGAATTAATAACGGAATAAAGTTGTTTGTTTTTTTAACTCCTTTTGATCTATTTATAATATTATGCCAGGTGAAGACGGAAGGCGGCGAGGCGGCCGCGGGGCTGTTCGCGCGCGGCGGGCTGGGCTGCGGGCTGCTGCTGGACTGGCTCTCCGCGCTGCAGCAGGAGACGCTCGGCGCGCAGCCCGAGAGACAGGTAACCGTGGGAATCCCGACCAAGGGAATACAATGGACTGGGACCTGGCTTCAGTTACATGACAGTGTATGACCTTCTTAAATGACACCAGGCTAAAGCCGCACTTTGGATATCGGTGGAGTGAATTGTATAATTTACTTTGTTTACCTCAAAAATTATCAAAGGCTCGTATTAATAAATCTCACTCTTGTATGAGAATGACATATCTACTTCGCACTTAAGATAGACTATGACTATATTACTGTCAGGAGCTCACAGGCAATTTTTTAATACGAGCCTAAGTCTCTGATAATCCGATCTTATCTTAGAATCTTTAGGCGGCCTTAGGCTAGATCGGGGAGCCGTTTATTAAGTTCCACAGCCGCATTAATGATATTAAACATAAACTATTAAACTTTCATTCACGATTTCTTCGTGTATGTGACCTCGTCTGACATACAACATGAGAATATGGTTGTGCGCAGATGCGTCTGATGTTCCGCGAGGGCTGCGCGAACTGGCGGCCGCAGCTGGTGACGCAGCTGGCGCACCGCGCGTCCTGGCGCACGCTGCACGCCTGCCTGCGCAGCCTGCTCGACCCGGACCAGTGAGTACATACACATGACACGACAGTAGACCGGCGAGGTCTTCGCGGAATTTCTCAATTATTACCCTTCTACGATCCGAACCCAAAAATTGTTACAAATATATTTGGTCCTTCGAGCCAGATCTAATGTAGCGGACACGAAGTCTAGGTAAAACCAAATATGAAGGAGCGCGCTCTTAAAGTACTTCTCGTCTTACATTCCTTAATAGATTATACACGTTGAAATGGGGTGTACATAATTCATCAGAATAGTAAAATAAATATTGATTGTCGTGATCCCAGGCAGTGGGCAGCGGGCAGCGTGGTGGAGTTCTGCGCGACGCTGACGGAGTCGCCGCGCCTGCACCGCGCCGCGCGCGACCAGGGGCAGGACAGCCTGCGACTCACGCACAGACAGGTACCGTACATATGATCTTAGGCAGCGATGTGTTGACGTTTTTTTACATTCATAAAATGTCTAGTAGTCAAACTAAAGCGTCTGATCCAGACATAAAATTAAAAGAAATGAAATGAAAAAAAATGCTATTTTAGTATTTTCATGCTGACTATATGTAACATTTTCTAAAACTTATAAATGCATATAATTTTGGATGTCTTCAAGACTAGAGTGAACAGGTATCTACTAGGCAAGCGTGCTCCATCTTAGGCCTTATCTACACTTTCCATCAGGTGTGATCGAGGTCAAATGCAAGCCTATCTTAAAAAAAAAAAAAAAAAAAAAACTTAAAAAGTTTAAGTGTGTATGGCGCATGGTATGGTATGTATGCCTAACAATATGTATTCTGGTAACTGCATCGTTCAATGTAAAAGTATCAGCCTATTAATGTCCCACTGCAGGGCAAAGGCCTCCGTTTGAAATCATGTTTTTGTTACAAAGATCACCACGGGCTGTGTTCAGATAAATCAACACAAAGTTTGCCCGACCCAGGAATCGAACCCGGACCTCGAGACCAAGGAAAGGAATTAACTACTAGACCGTCGAGGCGTTCAATGCTCCTGCCCTTAAAAATTCATTTCAAAAATCCACCTGTATAACTTCTCGCGAATATCTCATTGCTCAATACAAAACTTACCCTCAGCTGGAAGTCCTCATCCGCTACGTAGCAGCAGAGGCGGAGGCGGCCAGCGTGGCGGCGGGCGGCGGCGCGGCGGGCGCCACGGCGCTGCGGCGCTGCGTGGAGGCGCGCCTGGCGCTGGTGCTGCGCTGCTGCGGCGCCGCGCCCGCGCTGCTCGCCGCCGCGCTGCAGGCCCGTCCGCATCCGGTCTTCCTGCTGCTGCTATACATGAAGGTATGACGCGATGTCGCTTGTTGGTCAGCTATAAGGTTCACAGATTACACATGCTTTCGGCTATTAGGTACGATAAAGTACACAGATTTACGCAGGCTATCGAGGATTCGATGCTGATTACCTTATACGAGCCATCGTCACATGTCTCACCAGTGACTGTATAAACCTTTGCCTATCATATTTTTTTTTTTGTAGCCATCTTGTTTTGTCTTTGCTCTTATGTCAAACAGTCAGATTGTAATTACTGTTGAAAAAGCGCGCTTAAATTTTATTTCTGCAAATTATTGGCTTTTATTTAAACAATCACCCGGCCCCAGGATTTTATTTCGTAATCGTCGAGGAGCGCCGTGGAAGAATTGTACATTGGTCCTTCAGATGCCGAATACTAGCGGCAGGATTACAGTCGGCCGGCACTTAGTTAATGTGCCTTAGAGAGCTTGCGGAGTGCAGTCCCGGACAGTGGGTTGCTGTTAAATACGCGATTGTGGAGTTGGCTGGTTCAGCAGAATCAGTCAGACAGCAGCTGGTGGAGCTGGTGCTGTCAGGGCGACCAACTTGGTTGTGGAATGCGACGTGTGGCGCAGGGCGCGGTAGCAGTATTGTTTGGAGAAGTGGTGGCGAGCTACATCGTGCGACTAGCTTCGAAGACGACATCGCAGCGTTCGTGAGTGCTTGTGTGTGTTCCTTGGTGAGAAACTGGACAAATTGTGAGTACTTTTTGAGTCAATTTGAAGATTAGAAGAATTTACTAAGAAAAAGACATTTGAACTTTATTTATAGTTTTTTCATAGACTTGGATTAGGCAAGGGCTTAGAATAATTTTATTATTGTTAGTTAATAAGAGACAAATACTTGTTGAAATTTTGTTGTTTTAGTGAATTTTATTTGTTGTGTTTGTTAGGTTATTTTTGTATTTATAATGGAGTCTTTAATTGTGTCACAGTTGGATGTTTATGCTCGTATAGAGAGAGCTAAAATAAACATAAAGAAAAGTCCTAAAGAACGCCTAACAAAAGGTTATTTAGAGAGCAAATTGGAATTGTTAGAACAGTTGTGGTTTGAGTTTGCTGCGGGACACAAAGAAATAGTAAGGTCAGGACTAAGTTCAGAGAAGTTAGCCGATACTAAATATTTCAAAGAGGATATTTATGATCGATGTGAAGATATTTATGTTGAATACAAGCTTATCCTTAAATCAGCATTAATTAAATTTGATGATTCTTCGGTTGTTCCAAAGGCAGGTACTAGTGCTCAAAATTCCATAGTCAATAGTTCCACAAATTTGAAGTTACCAAAAGTAAATATACCTAGTTTCTCTGGTAAATATTCTGAGTGGAATACTTTCAGAGATTTATTCCACTCATTAATACATTCCAATAGCAGTTTAGGCAATGCACAAAAATTATTATATTTAAAAGGTTACTTAAGCGGCGAGGCGGAACAATTACTGTCGAGTATACCAACAACGGAAATTAATTATACTAGATGTTGGAAGTTATTGGAAGAACGATATGATAACAAACGATACATAAGCCATCATATTTTAAAACGATTATTGACACAAAAAAATATTGTTCACGAGTCTGCCAGTAGTCTTAAGGAATTGATGGACACAACAAATGATTGTTTGGCCTCACTATCAAACATTGGTATAAACGTGGATAGCTGGGATATAATTATCATTCATATTCTTACTCTCAAGTTGGACCCGGAGTCGAGGAGACAGTGGGAATTCAATGCTACAGATTGTAACTCGTCTGATGAATTGCCTAGTTATAAACAATTTCAGGATTTCCTTACGAAGAGATATCGAGCGATGGAATTCCTCGATTCCAGGTCTAATTATGTAGAGAGAAATAGAAATGTTAATGTTCATAAGACTAAGTCAATGCATATTGCAGATGTACAATGCCCTTATTGCTCTCAAGCTCATAGACTTAGTGTTTGTAAAAAGTTTTTAAGTGATTCTGTCGAAGTAAGGCGTAATTTTGTACTAGCAAATAATATTTGTTTCTGCTGTCTTGGAAATAATCACTCTGCCAAGGCCTGCTACAGTAATTATAAGTGTCGCATTTGTAAAAAGAAACATCACGTTCTTTTACATCCGCTAAGTAATGTTGTTTCTCAGGAACCCCAAAATAGGGAGGTTATAGCGGATAGTCAAGAAGAGGTAAACGCAGTAGTTTCTTGTACGTCCACAAGTAATAATGTGAAATATAGTCAAGTTTTACTAGCAACTGCACTTGTAAACACTGTTTCAAAATACGGGCAAACCTACACAATACGCGCTTTATTGGATCAGGGATCTCAATCCTCATTCATAACAGAAGCTATGGTTCAATTATTAGGTTTGAAAAAATTACCGGTAAAGGGGCAGATAATTGGTGTAGGTGGTACAAACGGGTTATTGTCAAAGTATATGGTTGAAATAAAATTGTCATCACGGGTTGATTCAAACTTTATTATTATAGTGCAGGCACACGTATTAGGGTCCATCACTTCGCTTTTACCTACTCACAAGATAGCTGCGGAGGAATGGAAGGAACTTAAAGATATTGTTCTTGCGGATCCGAGCTATTATACTTCTAACAATATAAATTTATTATTAGGGGCAGAAGTATATAGTCGGATAATTCAAAACGGAGTCATGAAAGGACCACGTGGTTCACCACTGGCTCAGTGCACATCCTTTGGTTGGATTCTTTCTGGGGCTGTTCACACATCGTCCAAACTGCCATCTGAAAGAATAAATGTTATGCACTGTAGCGTGGAGGAAAATGAGCTTCTGAAGAAGTTTTGGGAGCTTGAAGATGACATTCCGTTACCAAAGGAACGTATGTATACGGAAGATGAGAAAGCTTGTGAAGAATATTTTATTAATTCTACGCAGAGAGATGAAACAGGTAGATACATTGTTAGTCTTCCTGTGAACGATAATAAGGAACCCGAGGTGAAGAACTCCCTTCAAATAGCAGAAAGGAGACTATTGTCATTGGAACGTCGCTTGAAGAACAGTGATCTGAAAGAAAAATACAAAAAGGTTATTAATGAATATATAGACATGGGTCACATGGAGCGGGTACCATTGAATGAAATACAAAACCCTAAGGCAATATATTTACCACATCATGTAGTTATACGAGATGACAAAGACACTACGAAGGTTAGGGTGGTGTTCGATGCTTCATGCAAGGGTAGCAATGGGAAGTCTTTAAATGATAACTTATTAGTCGGTCCAACTTTGCAATCTGATTTACGTCATATAGTCATGCGGTGGAGAAATCATCCCATATGTCTCTCAGCTGACATTGTAAAAATGTATCGGCAGGTTAAGGTGAATGAACGCGATGTGGACTATCAACGAATACTCTGGAGAGAAGACGAGAATGCTGAAATGTGTCACTATAGGCTTTTAAGAGTGACATTTGGTGTAGCTGCGTCTCCTTACCTCGCTGTGAAGTGTTTACAGCAAGTGGCATTGGATGAAGGGCAGAAATCTCCATTAGAAGCTGAAAAAATTATCTCAGATTTTTACATGGATGATCTTATGTCTGGGTGTGAAACTATAGATCAAGGAATGAAATTGTACAGAGAAATTAATGAGATATTAGCTAAGGGTGGATTTGAGCTGCAAAAATGGACTACTAATAGTGAAGATTTATTAAAAGAAATGAAAGAAGACAGTAAAAATAGGAATCGTGTAGAAGGAAATGAAGAAACTTTGAAGATAAAAACTGATGAAATAATAAAAATTGTGGGAATTACCTGGAACCGCAGTGAAGATGTTTTCCGCTACCAAGTAGACGTACCCAGCTTCGTAGAACCTGTAACAAAAAGAAAGATTATTTCAGATATATGCAGATTTTATGACCCATTAGGATGGGCAGGGCCAAGTATCATAATAGCAAAAATGTTAATTCAAAGGCTATGGTTAGCAGGAATTGATTGGGACGATACTGTACCAAATGAGTTATTAAGGGATTGGCTAACTTACCGTGAAGAGTTAGTTCACTTACAAGGTATTGTTATACCACGCTGGAACGGTGTTAAGACTGGAAACTTGGTGGAACTGCACGGCTTTTGCGACGCTTCCAAGGATGCCTTTGCTGCTGTTGTATATTCTCGCATTGTTGACTTTGACGGGAATGTTACTGTCACACTGCTATCTGCAAAAACAAAGGTGGCGCCCATAAAACAAGTGTCCATTCCGAGACTGGAATTATGTGGTGCTGTATTATTGAGTCGTTTATTGACAGAGCTAGCAACTGTGATGAAAATTGAGAAAACTCACCTGCATGCTTGGACTGATTCGACGGTGGTGCTGGCTTGGTTGAATAGTTCTCCTAAACGCTGGAAGGTGTTTGTGGCGAACCGTGTTTCAGAAATTATTACTAACCTCGATCCTCACCATTGGTCACATGTGTCGACGAAATGTAATCCTGCAGATGCGGCTTCCCGTGGTGTGCAGCCTTCAGAACTCGTGAAGAATGTAATGTGGTTTCAGGGTCCAGAGTTTTTACATAAGGAAAATATAGAATATTCAAAACCTAAAGATATTGAAACTACTTTGGAAATGGTTAAAATAAAATCTTTCTGCACTACAATAGAAAATTTAAATTGGGAAAGATTTTCAACGCTAACAAAATTAGTAAGAGTAATTGCATACTGTAAACGATTCATAAAAAATTCAAGAAAACAAACAGTCAACAAATACAAAGGTTTTTTGACAGCATCAGAAATACAAAATGCCTTGAATCATTGTATATTAGTATCTCAAACTGAAAACTTCAGCGAAGATATTGCAATATTAAAGAAAAATCAAAACTTACCCAAACGCAGCAGTCTTCGATCCTTGAATCCATTTCTTGATGAGCAGCAGATTTTGAGAGTTGGTGGTAGACTTGAAAATGCAATGTGGAGTCACAGTCGTAAACACCCTATATTAATTCCAAGAAAGTGTTATTTAACTAAGCTCCTGATTGACAATGCTCATAAGCAAACACTCCATGGCGGGCCACAGCTTATGATTAGTTATTTACAAACAAAATATTGGATATTGGGCATTAGACAATTGGTAAAGGCTTATTACAGGAGGTGTGTTACGTGCATCAAGAATTCCAACGCGGTACAGAATCAGTTAATGGGTCAGTTACCTTCAGCACGTGTAACACCAACTAGACCGTTTAAAGCGAGCGGAGTAGACTATGCAGGTCCGATTCAAATTAGAACCTCAAAAGGTCGAGGGCACAAATCACATAAGGGTTACATTTGTTTATTTGTCTGCATGGTAACACGTGCAATTCATCTTGAGTTGGTGACAGAACTTACTTCCGAAGGTTTTCTTCAAGCATTCAAGCGATTTGTTGCCAGAAGAGGTCATTGCTCAGATATTTGGAGCGATAATGCTACCAATTTTGTGGGAGCGGCAGCTGAACTAAGAAAATTGTTTTCTATTGAGAAAAATTCTATGGTACAGGAGATAGCTGAAGCTTTGGCAACCAACGGATGCACTTGGCATTTTATACCGTCTCGCTCTCCTAACTTTGGTGGTCTATGGGAGTCAGGTGTTAAGTCGATGAAATACCACCTAAAACGGGTAATCGGAAATTCTACACTCACTTTCGAGGAGATGACCACGGTTTTAGCACAAATAGAATCATGTCTAAATTCTCGTCCATTGTCGACAATCACTTGCAACAACGATGAAGGAAATAACGTGTTAACACCGGGTCACTTTCTCGTTGGTGAAGCACTTGTTTTACCACCCGAACGGAATTACGAGTCTTCGAATGTAGGCACCTTGCGGCGATGGCAGTATACTCAACGAATGCTCCAGGATTTTTGGCGGCAGTGGTCACATCAATACTTACATCGTTTTTATCAACGCTACAGATGGTCGACACAAAATCCTCAACCTAAGGTTGGTGACGTGGTGGTTGTAAGGGAGGATAATTTAGGTCCAGGTCGTTGGCTCTATGGCAGAGTGATTGAAGTCCATCCCGGCAACGACAACATCGTACGTGTTGTTTCAATTAAAATTAAAACCGGTATTATAAAAAGGTCGGTGTCAAAAATTTGCCTTCTACCGATTGCTGATTGATATACTTGTCTTATAGCAATGTATGTATAAGCTCGTACGTTTAGTTAATTTCTTTGTTATAATTATTGTATGATTTTGTTATTTGATTTTGTTATTGTTTGAATTTGTTGTTGTTTAATTTTGTTATTGTGTGATTTGTTGTTGTTTGATTTTCTTAAGGTTGATTTGTTATTGTTTGATTGAATAACCAACAATTCATTTTCTATGATTTATTCATGGTGGGCGATGTAATATATAGTAGGTATTTTTCTATGATTCATTCATGGTGGGCGATGTATTATTATATATCGTAGATATTTGAAGAAGAACAAATAAAGTTTAGTCGTATTTGTTCTTGGTGGGCGACTATGTATAAACCTTTGCCTATCATATTTTTTTTTGTAGCCATCTTGTTTTGTCTTTGCTCTTATGTCAAACAGTCAGATTGTAATTACTGTTGAAAAAGCGCGCTTAAATTTTATTTCTGCAAATTATTGGCTTTTATTTAAACAATCACCCGGCCCCAGGATTTTATTTCGTAATCGTCGAGGAGCGCCGTGGAAGAATTGTACAGTGACAGTAAAAAATGCATATTTATTATTATTAGTATATTAATTCAGTGGAAATGAGATATTTAGCAGAAACGTTTGATTTCATTAAACTTAGCCTTTTCCTCCGGATTATGTAATTTTCTTTGAGTTATTATCAATTTATCATCTTAGCAAAATGATCGTAGTTCACACATGTGGTCCTTCGAGCCGGATTTGTAGTTGTTTTTTTACATTTTATCTTAATATTTGGGCGGCTAGGCTTATTTACCGCGTAACATGTGCCTGCGCAGGTTCCAGCGATCCAGCACCTGCTCCTCTCCTGCGAGCAGCAGCGCGCAGCGTGGCAGTCGGTGGGTGCGCTGCTGCGGGACGTGCCGGGCGTGCGCGCCGCCGCCGCCGCCTGCACCAGCGCCACGGACCGCGTGTCGCACGCGCTGCTCACCGCGCTGGCTGCGCACGCGCCGCCGCACTCGCACAACCACCACAGCAAGGAGCACACGCAGAAGTGAGTCACTCCGGCACGCGCCGCCTGCACCAGCGCCACGGACCGCGTGTCGCACGCGCTGCTCACCGCGCTGGCTGCGCACGCGCCGCCGCACTCGCACAACCACCACAGCAAGGAGCACACGCAGAAGTGAGTCACTCCGGCACGCGCCGCCTGCACCAGCGCCACGGACCGCGTGTCGCACGCGCTGCTCACCGCGCTGGCTGCGCACGCGCCGCCGCACTCGCACAACCACCACAGCAAGGAGCACACGCAGAAGTGAGTCACTCCGGCACGCGCCGCCTGCACCAACGCCACGGACCGCGTGTCGCACGCGCTGCTCACCGCGCTGGCTGCGCACGCGCCGCCGCACTCGCACAACCACCACAGCAAGGAGCACACGCAGAAGTGAGTCACTCCGGCACGCGCCGCCTGCACCAGCGCCACGGACCGCGTGTCGCACGCGCTGCTCACCGCGCTGGCTGCGCACGCGCCGCCGCACTCGCACAACCACCACAGCAAGGAGCACACGCAGAAGTGAGTCACTCCGGCACGCGCCGCCTGCACCAGCGCCACGGACCGCGTGTCGCACGCGCTGCTCACCGCGCTGGCTGCGCACGCGCCGCCGCACTCGCACAACCACCACAGCAAGGAGCACACGCAGAAGTGAGTCACTCCGGCACGCGCCGCCTGCACCAGCGCCACGGACCGCGTGTCGCACGCGCTGCTCACCGCGCTGGCTGCGCACGCGCCGCCGCACTCGCACAACCACCACAGCAAGGAGCACACGCAGAAGTGAGTCACTCCGGCACGCGCCGCCTGCACCAGCGCCACGGACCGCGTGTCGCACGCGCTGCTCACCGCGCTGGCTGCGCACGCGCCGCCGCACTCGCACAACCACCACAGCAAGGAGCACACGCAGAAGTGAGTCACTCCGGCACGCGCCGCCTGCACCAACGCCACGGACCGCGTGTCGCACGCGCTGCTCACCGCGCTGGCTGCGCACGCGCCGCCGCACTCGCACAACCACCACAGCAAGGAGCACACGCAGAAGTGAGTCACTCCGGCACGCGCCGCCTGCACCAGCGCCACGGACCGCGTGTCGCACGCGCTGCTCACCGCGCTGGCTGCGCACGCGCCGCCGCACTCGCACAACCACCACAGCAAGGAGCACACGCAGAAGTGAGTCGCTGTTGCGCGTGCAGCTGCCGACTGCATTAGTGGCGCTTCAGACCTAAACGTCAAAAGTTCACCTACCTTTGCACCAAAGTCTGTTTCTCTCAACAGAAGACGATGGTCACGCGATAATGACGTCATCCGAGTTTAGGCGCCGAGAGTACATACGTGTCTGCTATCTTGCTCTATCACACGTGGTTCTGCATAAGAAGAATGCATCTATTGATATTCATCAATCTGAGAGTGGCGCCACCTAGTGACGTCCCGAGGACTAACACTGGCAATTCTGTCTCGCAGGCTGTGCCGCATGGAGAGCGTGGTGCGGTCGGTGTGGTCGCGCGTGTGGGGCGCGGGCGCGCGGGCGCTGCCGCTGGCCGCGGCGCTGCTGCGCGGCACCACGCCGCCGCACCACAAGCACCACCACCACCACATCCTCGCCGCGCTCGAGGTGCTGCCCGACGAGGATCTCTTCGACAGGTATGGGGCCCTGCAAGTATAAGCCATTCTCCTGTCTATGGAGACCTTGTCTACGAAATGATGTAACAGATGCCGTGTCTTTGCAAGCGACATAATTCAGCAATATATTTTTTTTATGGCTATATTACTGTCAGGAGATAGGAGGAATGGTGATCCTTACGTAGCTCACTTTAAGGTTACTTTTCAATGGACTGATTTGAATGAAACAAACGTGATACTCCTTTGGCGATATATTGTAGACTACTGACGAATTACAATATGCTTCGAGTTTTATACATTCAATTTGAACTTAACATACACCGCCCACCAAAAGGCGAATGCCTTTAACATTATGATGGGACAAGAAAACTTCTATCACAAATCACAAAATCAAACAATCAATAACATTTTCAAATATTTGAGTAAACATAATATGAAACTACATTATTACATGGAACAGCTTGCAAAACAAAATCATTGGATTACTCAATACTACTCATCTTGAACATTAATTAAAGGACACAATTTAGTAATACATCTTTTAGTAACATTGTCACCCGACTTTACACTGTATACACGGGTACATCCATCAGGTCCGGGATGTTTGGCCACAATGCGGCCCATCAGCCATTTTCCTGGAGGCATTCCATCATGTTTAATCAGCACAACATCATTTATGTTGAATTCAGGCTGCCTTTTTAACCATTTAGGTCGTTGTTGCAAACGTGTCAGATATTCCATTTGCCAGGCCTTCCAAAAAGATTGAACCAATCTTTGCACATGCTGCCATCTCGTTAAATGGTTGATATTCATATTTGTTAAGTCTGGGGTAGGTACTTCAATTGTAGGTTGACCTATTAAGAAATGTGCAGGTGTTAAAGGGCTCAAATTATTTGCATCTGTGTCATCAACTGGTGTCAAAGGTCTTGTGTTGAGTAGGGCTTCGATTTGACAGAGTAACGTCGTCATCTCCTCAAATGTCAAATTCGATTTCAAAGTCTTTTTCAGGTGTGTCTTTACTGACTTTACGCCGGCCTCCCAAAGACCGCCGAAGTTGGGGCTATAAGGCGGAATAAAGTGCCATTGTGTACCATCTAATGCCAAGGTTTGAGCAATGTTGCCTGTGAACTCGAGTTGTGCATCTTTCCATGCCTTTACTAATTCTTTGTTTGCTCCAACAAAGTTACGACCTTGGTCGCTGTACATATGTGCACATTGTCCTCTTCGTGCGACGAATCTTCGGAAAGCTGCAATGAATGCTTCAGAGGTAAGATCTCCCACCAATTCTAAGTGAATAGCCTTGGTGCACATACATATGAATATAGAAATATAGGCCTTTTTAGTTTTGGCTCCACGACCTTTAGACATGAGCACGTTATACGGTCCGCAAAAGTCTACACCACTATATTGAAAAGGGCGTGCTAGGTTTACTCTCATGTGGGGCAGATCTCCCATTATTTGACTTCTAGCTTTAGCGTTCACTTTAGCACACACTATGCACCTATGAATGTGCCGTTTGACAACATTTTTTGCTTTAAGAATCCAAAACCGCAGCCGAAGATGACAAAGCATCAGCTGCATTCCGCCGCGCCGTGCAGAGTTTTCTGGTGAGCATCTGCGACTATCAGTAAGGTAAGTGGATTTTTATTACTCAATATCATAGGATGTTTCGTGTTTGCTTCCAGATTTGCATGACGCAGCCTGCCGCCCACCCTGAGGATCTGTTCTTCATCCAGGTAAGGATTTAATGATTTAAGATGACTGTTTCTCTTAACTTCCTTGACTTTTGTTATATAATCTATATCTTCTTCGAAATCCTCACTTTGTGCTTTTCTAACACATAATTTTAACGCTGTATTAATTTCTTCTGTAGTTATTGCTTTATTATTTTCATTAGACCTTTTGTAATTTAGAAATCTCTTCATGTAAATTATTATTTTCAATAGTTCTTCCAAGCTTTCATAATTATCAAAACTGAATATGCCTTTGCGATCTGCCTTATCATTTTCTTCCATTATATTCATAACTGTCAACCTTTCAATTTTCTTCTCTAGATCGGTAGGCAACAAGTTCAGTTTTGAAAATTGTATTTCTCTTTCTAATAACCAGTGGGGCCCATGCCACCATAGCTTGTTTTGTTTCAGATCATTTAAATTCGAGCCTCTTGATGCAACATCAGCAGGATTGCATTCTGTTTGTACATGATGCCACTGACTGCTGGAAACGTTGTCTGTAATCTCAACTACTCTATTAGCCACAAATTGCTTCCAGCGGTTCGGTTCGCCAAACAGCCATGATAGTACAATCGACGAATCGGTGTATGCAAAAATCTTGTAAGATTGAATTCTAATTGCATGTGCAGTGTGGCGGAGAAGTTTCGACAAAAGCACAGCAGCGCACAATTCAAGACGTGGCAAAGAAATTGTCCTTACAGGTGCCACCTTTGTTCTTGCTGCGACAATGCTAACATCTATAGTTCCATCTTGCTGAAGTACTCTGCAATATACTACTGCACCAATAGCACGCATTGAGGCATCGCTGTAGCCATGCAATGATATCGAATCTTTGCGGTTGTTCAAGGTTTTGAGCCAACGTGGAATTGTGATGTCATTGACTTGTTTTAAATCATTTCGTATAGAATTCCACTCACTTTGTAAGTCATCATCGATAACATCATCCCATCCCACTCCTTGTAACCATAATTTTTGAACAAATAACTTGGCTATTATGATTGCTGGAGCAATCCATCCCAATGGGTCGAACAATTTTTGTAAGTCAGACAATACAGTTCTTTTTGTTAATCCAGTCTGTTTCGCATCCAAATTAAGATTGTATATGAACTTGTCTTCTCCTAAGTCCCAAGACACTCCCAGAGCTTTGACTTTGCCATCAATTTTCATATTTACATTTGCTCTTGTAGATCGTTCTGTCTCATCCAAAGATTTGAGGAACTCATGGTTATTCGAGCACCATTTCTGCAGTCGAAATTTACCTTTCTGCAACAGCTGTTTTAATTGCTTACTTGCGTCTATGGCTTCTTCAACGGTGTCACATCCTGACATCAGATCGTCAACATAAAAGTCTTCCTGTATCATCCTTGCGGCCGTGGGATAGTCTTGGCCATCATCTATTGATAATTGCAGAAGTAATTTTACAGCAAGATAAGGTGCCGACGTTGTGCCAAAAGTGACTGTTGATAACCAGTAGTGTTTGACTTCGTCAGATTCAGAAGTATTCCTCCACAATACTCTCTGGAAGTCAAAATGACTTTTGTTCATTTGAATCATTCGGTACATCTTCTCAATATCGCTTACAAAGCAGATCTTGTGCATTCGCCATCTCATTATGATACTTCGCAGATCTTCTTGCAGAACGGGGCCATTCATTAGTTCGTCATTTAGCGATACGCCATTTGTACCTTTGCAAGAAGCGTCAAATACAACTCGTGTTTTAGTTGTTTCCTTTTCAGCTCGCACGACTGCGTGGTGCGGTAAGTAGACAGATTTTTTGTAAAGTTCTTCTTTTGGTATTGCTTGCATGTGATTTAATCGAATATAGTCTTCGATAACTTCTGTATAATTTTTCTTTAGTTCAGGTTGTCTTTCAAATCGTCTTTCTAGCATAAGTAATCTTTTCAAAGCTATGTTCTCTGTATTTCCTTCCAATGACTGTGGTGTTTCTAATTTAAAAGGCAGTTTTACAACGTACCTTCCTTCTCTTGTTCTTGTATATGTGTCTTTGTAAATTTTTTCGCATACTTCTTCTTCTTTAGTAAATTTTCTCTTTTGGTCGGTATCAACTTCCCATAATGTTTTTAACATATCATCAACATCAACTTGTTGGTGCATAACTATGATTGACTCTTCGTCTGTGTTCATACAATCATTCACTTTACCTAGTAAGATCCAGCCTAAGGTTGTTTTTTGTGCAATTGGAGACCCCGGTGGACCTTTGACGACGTCATTCTGCAATATTTGTGCATATTCATTTACACCAAGAAGTAAATCGATGCTGATTGGTTGAATTTAGGATCAGCTAGAGTTAATCCTTCCAAATGATTCCAATTACTTCTTTTTATTTTTTGAGTAGGTATGAGGGTAGTCAGTTGCTTTCTTATGACGTATGCTTTCACCTTGAGGCTGTAATCTTTACATCTTGATGAGACCTCTACCTGAACTACCTGATTCAATCGCGATTTTGCTTCACCTACCCCAATGATATTGCCCTTCACGGGATACCTTCTCGCTTTAATTGTTTGTGCTGCTCTTTGGCTTATAAAACATCCTTGTGATCCGGGATCTATTAAGGCTCGCAGTACTGTAGTGTATCCGTCTTCACTTTTACATTCTACTAGGGCAGTAGCGAGCAAAGCTACTGCTGTGTTGTGAGCTGTGTTTGTTTGTGACGTCATCACTGTTAAATTGATTTCTTCCTTTGACTCATCTTCCTCTTCTACATTTGTATGTAATACCCTTGGCTGCTTGTTTTCATACTTCTGAGTTGGGCCGCAGGCTTCGTTCGTCTTTTTGGTATGTAGTAAGGTGTGGTGACGACGATGACATAATCTACACTTGGTGAGTAGTCGACATGATCTAACACTGTGCCCTGGAACCAAACAATTGTAACAAAGGTACTTTGTTTTGACAAACTCGGTGCGTTGTTCTGGTTCCATTTTTCCAAAGTCCTTACAGTGACTAAGTGTGTGTTTTTCTTGGCACAAAGGACATATCTTATCCATAGCGGCATCAGAAACGTGGAAAGATCTAACTGTCTTTTCTCTTGTTGAAGCTGGTTGCTGTATAAGTTCTAGGGTTCGAAACTTGGACTCTAAGAACCTTTTAAGTATCTCGAAGGTGGGTAACTCTTCACTTGATTCCCTGCTGACATGTTCCTCCCACTCTTTGTGCGTGTCAGTGTCCAATTTTTGCACTAGAATGAAGTTGATAAGTGGGTCCCAATCTGCTGTTTTTATGCCCATATTTTGTAGGTTATTTAAACACTCAGATGTTGTGTCGATCAAAGATTTGATAAGATTCGAGTTCTGGCTAATTACCTTCTTTTGGTTAAATATGCGCTTTAACAAAGATGTGACAATGAGACGTTTGTTACTATACCGCCCTTTGAGTGTTTCCCAAGCTTGAGTATAGTTCGCTTCACTAATCTGAATGTGACGCAGTAATAATTCAGCTTCTCCAGCAACACATGTCTTCAAATAATGCAATTTCTGTACACCGCTAAGGCTATTGTTTTGATGGACCAACGAAATAAACAAATCTTGAAAAGAATTCCATGTTTCATAACCTCCATAAAATTTTGGAATTTCTATTCGTGGAAGCTTCACTTGTGCTGTCTGTGCTTGATTATGGGATGTATTAATTGTGTCTTGTTCATCCGATTTATTTTGTGGCGCCTCCATTGAAAACAATAGATCTTGCATTTCTGTTTTTGCCTGCGTAACCAATTCTTCACAGATGAAATATTGATTTTGTGTAAAATACGGTAGCAATTTACGCTGATCTTTTTTCACGTTTTTAATCAAAGTTGTGTGTGCGTTACGAAATTGCACCCAATATTCCTCAATAGATTGAAGTTTTACTGTTACATAACCACGTGTAAGCCTTGCCTTCGGGCTTTTCTTAAAGTTATCTTGCGTTTTCATAATGATGTTTTGAAGATCTTCTAATTCGCATATAGTTAATTCGACGATTTCCATGGTTGCTTATCAATCCTTATGCGCAAAACTTTATTCAATGTGTAGCTCAGGCATCCAGCAACCGCAATCAAATATTTTGGAAGTGAAATTTTGATGAAAAACAGTCCAAAATCACAAAAGATTCCACAGTTTTAAAAGTTATAAATCGTTAAATATCTATTTTGCACTAATTGGTCACAAATAACTCGTCTTCGATGCAAAAAAAAGGGTCGCCTTTTGTTCTCTTATCGCACAGCGGTCGGTCACTGCAATCCGGCTCGGTAGGCCACTATGATCTTTACGTAGCTCACTTTAAGGTTACTTTTCAATGGACTGATTTGAATGAAACAAACGTGATACTCCTTTGGCGATATATTGTAGACTACTGACGAATTACAATATGCTTCGAGTTTTATACATTCAATTTGAACTTAACAAATGGCATGTTACCTAGAAAGTAGTAAATATGACATCATTTGTGTATGTTAGTGAGGAGATCTACGGCATCCTGGAGTGCTTCCTGGGCGGCATGCGCGCGGGCGGCGGCGGGCGCGACTCGGCGCTGACGCACCGCGTGTGCGCGCTCCTGCGCCGCTACCTCGCGCGCCGCCCGCAGCGCGCGCAGCAGCTGCTGCACAAGCACAGGGACACCGTGCAGTGAGTACATGTGGGGCGGGGAGGAGTCTCCGGCGTCCAGTGCTGCCTGGGCGGCATGCGCGCGGGCGGCGGCGGGCGCGACTCGGCGCTGACGCACCGCGTGTGCGCGCTCCTGCGCCGCTACCTCGCGCGCCGCCCGCAGCGCGCGCAGCAGCTGCTGCACAAGCACAGGGACACCGTGCAGTGAGTACATGTGGGGCGGGGAGGAGTCTCCGGCGTCCAGTGCTGCCTGGGCGGCATGCGCGCGGGCGGCGGCGGGCGCGACTCGGCGCTGACGCTCCGGAGAGTTGCAATGCCCCAATAAACTCAACTTTATTCCCTTGACTTAGCGTCGAAAACCAATGAAACATCCAAACATGTTGCGACCCCCAGACGGAATCATTAGGCCGTAAACTGATAAACAAGAAAGTGTTATCTCGTTTAAGAAACCAGCGTCATCCTTTCGCGTTTTGACCGAGCTAAACTTACCAATACAGATACATTGATAAAGTATACATAAAACTCGAACACCTAGAACGGAACGTGCCCTAATGTGCGTGTGTATGTTTGTGTGCAGGAGCGTGCCGGCGCTGAGCGCGCTGGGCGGGGCGGAGGGCGGGGCGCCGGCGTCGTGCGCGCCGCCGCCGCACGCCCTGCGCGCGCTGCAGCGGCGCACCGACTCGCCCGAGGAGCTGCACTGGCTGCTGCAGGTAAGCACTCACTATAACTCCCCCACTTCTACTGAAGCGACCCTAGGACGCTCCCGCAACCAGTCTAGTTGTTGTCTCATATTTTTAATTTTTAGTTGCAATAAACATTTCTACGGTAAAGACGTGTTTCTCTTCGCTCCAAATTGCTAAAACTAAAGTGAACCTTAACGCTATAAACACTAGTCTTATAGCTCTTTCTAAGAGACGATAAAAATTGTCTCTCGTAGTATTATATTAGTCATATATTCTACTCGAATACTCGGTAGAGTACAGTTGTACAGTCATGTATCTCATGTGAACAGGAGGTGGAGGCGTGGGGCTCGCGTCGCGGCGGCGCGTGGGGCGGGCCGGCGCACGCGCAGGCGGTGCTCCGCGCATGCGCGCCCCTGGCCGCGGCGCCGCACGCGCAGCTGCGCGCCTCCGCGCTGTCGCTGATGGCCAAGCTGCTGCCCGCCGTCACTGACACCAGGCCAGGTAAATCTCTATATATATCTATACTCTATACTAATATATAAAGCTGAAGAGTTTGTTTGTATGTTTGTTTGAACGCGCTAATCTCAGGAACTACTGGTCCGATTTGAAAAAATATTTTTGTGTTGGATAGTCCATTTGACGAAGAAGGCTTTAGGCTATTGGAAATCGAAATCCACGCGGACGGAGTCGCGGGCGGCCGCTAGTACTAATATATAAAGCTGAAGAGTTTGTTTGTATGTTTGTTTGAACGCGCTAATCTGAGGTACTACTGGACTGATTTGAAAAAATTTTTTTGTGTTGGATAGTCCATTTGACGAGGAAGGCTTTAGGCTATTGGTAATCGAAATCCACGCGGACGGATTCGCGGGCGGCCGCTAGTTAATAATAAAATAAAATAAAAAATACAACATCATATACATTGATCTGACTCCGTTTTAAGTACTAAGGGGTCGTCCATTAATCACGTGAGGCTCAAAAGGGGGGGGAGGGGGTACGGAAAACATCACGAAACATCACGAGGGGGGAGGGGGGGTCTCGTTAGACATCACGTGTATTAATTTTATTATTTTTTTTCCAAAAAGCGCTATTTCTGAACCGAAATTTTGAACATTTTTTATATTTTTTTCCATTCAAAAATAGCTTTACATAGACTTTCAAAAAATACACGTGATCCCGGGGGGGGGGGGGGGTCTGGTCCCAAACCTCACCAAATATCACCAGGGGGGAGGGGGGGTCAAAAAATAAGAAAAACGACCTCACGTGATTAATGGACGGCCCCTAAGCACTTGTGTTACAGACATCAAATTCAACAGTGGTATTACAAATATACCTAAATAGATACATATTACACCCAGACCAGGACAGACAGACAAGTTCATGCACACAAATATTTGTCCTGTGCGGGAATCGAACCCGCGACCTCTTGTATAATAGGCAACATCTTACATTACACCAAGCGGGTCGTCAAATCGTATGCGCCGACATCAAGGGTGCGACTCCACCAAAGCTGAGATTTGTGCTGTGTGCTGTGTCGTAAGTAGCCAGTAGGAGGAAGCTGTGATTGATCTAGTGTTAAGGCCGCAGTACTATTGGCTGATTACGACACATCTCCGCTCCACAGCACACATCTTAGGTTTGGTGGAGTCTCACCAGTACCAGGGACCCATTTTTTATTTATACTAGTTATTACCCGCGGCATTAAGATTCCTATTTTACCCCATAGGGGCATTTAATCAGGATAAAAAGTATCCTATCATCTCAGTCAGCCCATGCCTGTTTATCTGCATCAAATTCCGTTCAGTGGTTTCAGCGTGATTGACGGACGAACATCCAAAAAACAAACTCTCACATTTACATCCTTATTTTACTATGATTGCGAATAAGAAATAGGGGAACTCATCAAAATGTAAATACTAGGATTTTTTATTTGATTCTTTAATTTTAGGTTTAGAAGCGGTGATGGAGTGCCTGGACTCGAGCCAGCCGGAGGTGACGCAGTCCATGCTGGACAAGCTCCCCGACATAATGTGCGGTATGCAGGTAAATATCAGCCTTTGTAGTTCGGCCGAATCGAATGTACAAGAATTGTCCGAATCCAATAGCAAACAAATATACATATTATCATGTGCCTGTGGCGAACCCTATCTACATCGCCATAAATATGTAGTTTCGACTCAAATCGACAGATGGTGCTGACACACACTGCGATGTTTCAATACAAACTTACATTGCGCTAGCAGAGTTTCCGCCGAGACTTAGCTTATACACGAATACACCAACACAGTGTAGTATGGACCTTGTAGGTAAACTTGATCACCCACTCGGCAGAAGAACTTCTATTTTTTAGGGATCGGTAGATTTCGATATACGACCATACAAATAAAGCCTCAGTTTGAATATCACTTATTTATTTCAGGAGCACGCCGCCCGCGTCCTGTGCCGCGTTTTCGAGCTGGGGCTGCAGTCGCGGCACCCGGTCGACACCTGCGTCGCCAAGTGCGTCGCCACCATCAACCTGCATAGGGGGTGCTGAGCTGCCCCGATGAATTCGCTGGGAGTAACTACGACTAAGCAACGCTTATAGGTCATCATGGATTACTACTGCAAAGCGTTTACGTTCAGCGTCCTTTTGATGACTCATGTTACTTTTATGTTACAATTTTTGTCGCAGTGTTGTACAAGGCTTGAGGCGTCCGAGTCCTTTTGCCTAGAACTCGATTTTGTTGACTTGGCTTGCCTCGTAGGTATGGCGCCCAGCGACTCGGGTGCCTTTCAAAGCTCGAGCTTTATTGAAAAGGCTAGTCTCGTCCCAAGCTCACTGAAGCTTGCCATTCTGCCTTGAGGCTTCAAAAATAAAATGGGCTCCTCGAAGCTTGTACATCACTAGTCACATTCGAACAGCAGTTTCGCCGCACGGATCTAAGACGTGTAATTGTGTCGTGTGTGAAATTCACACCTTAAATTTGTCGCTACCCATTTTTGTTTTGTACAACCACCAGCTGTGGTTGTGTACTATTGTGTGAAATAATTTTACAGGGGTATACCAAATCCGAGCTGGGCGAAGACTTTACAGTTTGAAAGACTGATTCCAAGCTCAGGATGCATGAGCCCGCCTCTTCCACTCTCATAACTAGGCAAATACACAAGGTTTGTATACCTATTTCCTGCATAGACCATGTTTTCACCTTTACAATCTCAGCAATACATGTTTACGACCCGTAATGTTAGAAGCTGTGATCATTTTGATAACATGCCTTTTTGATGTTAAAGGTTTTGTACATATTAGTTGTAAGAAATAAATTGTATTGATACAAGTATGAATTTGAATTTTCGTCCCTTCACGTAAGATAATTCGCCTATTAGCGATTTAATAATTCACTCTTCTGTTATCTACTCAAGAATTGCAAATTAAAAACAGATTTTAAAATAATACTTTATTGTAAAAGTAACAATATTAAAATATCATTCTTGTGCACAATTGTTTGGTTGAAAAGTATAATTATTTAATCCATATTTCGAAATTGCACGTTTAACAGAGTAAATAACACCATCATATAAGAATGTACCTTATGACCAACATATCTCTTCAACTCATTTATAAATGCTTCCATTGCTTTTTTATAGTAATTTATTCTAAAAAATAACATTTTAAAATTGAAAATTAATAAATTAGGTACTTTAAATTATAGAATCGACTGCATTTGAAGCTTAGAACCGAACCCGCACTCCACAAGCATAAAGTCATACTGTCTCAGTCTGCACACTGGTCGCAACCACAGGCTTCATCACCAGTCATTGGTGCCGAGGTCTGCAAACAACTTGTCCTTGATCTTTGGTTTGGGGTCCTCTTTGATTTTGGTATTCACTGCTCCTACTTGTCCCAGGATGTATTCAAATTCTAGAACAAAGAAATGATGTGTTTAGTTACAGAACTTTACAAGTTTTTGGGAGTTTTATTTTTAGCACAGAGACTAAAAATCATTTTTAATAGAATCGCTACCCATTGATGAATTCATACCATGATTCATTCACAAATCGAAGTTGATATTTCAAAGCCTGTGATTTAAACTCCTTAGACAATTTCGAACATACCATCGCAAGTAAGCGCAGTCCCTCTCAGCTCAGGTCCAATCAGCTGCCGCTTCATGTCTCCTTCAAAGTATACAAACACAGAGGGTAGATTCCGTTCTGGGTAGTTGGGTATACACGTCTGTGCAACAGCCTTCACAAACTTGGTGTACGGGAACTTAGCAGCCAGCTGCCTCATGTGTTGGTTCAACAGTGCACACTGTTGGATTCTGCAACAATGTCAAAAACTTTATTAATTTACGAATAAGTTTAATTCACTTGATTCTCAAAATTTTATTGCATTATTGCATTGACTGTAATCCTGCCTTTAATGTGTATTGTCATGTTTATGTTTTGTGGCAATCATGATATTTTCACAATGACAACAAGGCTATTACAACATGTCGTTATCAATAAACATTTTTAAAAACTAAAGAGTAGTTGTGGCTCTGATATCCATATAATTCAAGTATCATGACTTACTTATGGTACTTATTAGTATGAAAATAAAGAATATATGATTACTTTTTGTTAGATATCAGAACTTATTACTAATTGAACGCACTCAGAATCTTCAAACATAATAATAAACACTCACCCTTGTTTATACAGATGTATGACCACCCAGATTCCCTCACCAGCCTTGTTCACCTCCTGCACATAGTCCTGTCCAGACACTTCCCTCACGTCTCCGAACCTGGTCTTCTCGGCCAGCCTCTTGAGCTCTGCTATCCGCTTCCTCCTGTACTCCTCCAGGACAGCCTCGTCTTCCGAGTCCTCAAGCTCATCCAGGCCATCCAAGTCCAATTCTGACATTTGCTTATCCTCTAAAAACAAATCCATAGAAATAAATGATGCTGATCTTCTTTTGAGTGATTGATTATAAAATTTTATACTTTTTTTAGGATACAAGGAAGTGGCATTCAGATTTTACTTTAATGTACCAACACATAACATTAACAATAGTAATGAATCAAGAAAAACATGAATTGAATGAATAAGAATAAACATGTAAATAATATAGCATTGTTAGTGCATGACTCATCTGTAACATATTTATTATTTTAGAACTATGAATCAAAAACTTGAAATATATTGAGCTTGAAATAAATAGGTGATTTTACATCAAAAATATTATTTTTTTAAATTTGAAACATACTTAGATCGATAATTTTAGTAATATTAGATGTTATTCACTACAGGTGTATAAATTATAACCTATAAAATAAAAGTATCTTACTCTCATCCTGCTTCTGCTGGATGGTCTGTTCAATCATATTAACAATCTCATCCTCGGAAATCTCCTTTTCCTTGGGAGGAAGGATTCCCTTGGCCCGAAGGACATCATTCCATTCAGTATCCTCATTAGGATTCTAAAAATAAATATCAGAATGTTAACAGAAACTGCCTATATTATTTCCTTGATGACTATCACGATGCTAAGTTAAGTATATATTACCTGCATTTTGTTTATTTTGTTCTATTTTTTGACGATCAATCTAATTTTACAATAAAAAATCACAGATCTAAGTTTCAGGAAACTTGACACCCAAAAAGATTTGACAGATCATCTGTCACAGCTGACTGCACTGATTTTTGTTGCTAGTATTACAAAACAATTACTACCAAAATTGTCTATCGTGTAGATAGAAGTGATAATCCCTGAAACAGATTTTTAAAACGATAATGTATTTATTTGATTTTTATGATGTCTCAAGTTGTAACAATTGTTACGGGAACCAAAAAGAAACCAAACTACTATCATAATTTCAAATACTTCTTTCGTATTTTCCTTTACACAAGAGTTTTAAAATTCTTTTTTGTATAACAGTTTTTTTCTGCTTTACGAAACACTTGGTATTGAGTCACTAGTTATATCGATTCCCCTTGACGTCAGCAAACAACATTGTATAAATTACAACTAAAGGGATATTAATTTTATAACGGCAACCCTTTTTTGACATATGACACGTATTTTTTTTCTATGAAGTTGTCAATTGTCAGCTTGCGTCGTGTTGGAAAAATTTTGTTCGCTATGTTCAGTCAAGTCTCGAAATAAATAAATTGAACATGGCTGATATCGAAGGACATAAACACCAAGAATCTAAGTTCCATGAGGGAGAAGGTAAATAAAGTTGCAATATTATTGTGTAGGGCGCGCGAATCGTTGCGTTAGTGCGTCGCGGGAACGGCCGTGGGCAGGTCGTCCGAACTCGAAATTACCCTCGTGTTACCTCAGTGACATTGAAACTGGGTTCTTTTTATATTTGCTGCCTGGATTTCGGTGCTGGTCGTCCAGGATTGAAGTGTGTTTCCCGCTCGAGGCTTTTGTGAAACGCTCGTGTTGAAACAATAGTGAAAATGACGGGGGGAGCGGACAGGAGTCTGGATTCAGGTACTCATGTTTTTGTTTTAAATATGTGGTCAGTGACGGAGGTTATGTCCGTTTTGCCACCGACGTTGCTGGCCACTCGAGCACTCTCAGCGTCATGCACTTTGCACTATGTGATCTAAGCAGCTGTATGCGCATCATTCAAGGAATTACACTGCGTGAATTAGAACTGAAAATACGTAGACAATAGCTTTGTGTTTATCGTTTCTGTACAATAACAAAACTCGTAGGTAATCACGTTATCAAACTTATGTTATTATGTGTCATTAAATATTGTTAAACTATAATCAAATCAAAGTTGGTTTGATTGTTCAACTGTATATAATATGTTGGTGTCTATATATATATATTATTTTGCTATTGCTACCACTACAATGTTATCCATACATTTAACAAAAGCATTATTTGCACATTAGAAAGCTCTTGTCATTCTTGGTTTTCAATTGGTGAGTGTAATCTAATTGCATCATTCAATTTGCATATTTAATGCTTTATTATGTTCATTTTTGGAGAAGTTGCTGTCTATACGATTTTTCAATACCAATTTCTTTATTTTTAGATTTTTAGCACTCTTAATTTCATTCAGATAATTAACATCATAGATTAGATTATTGAATTTAAAAATAGCACTAGACTTTTTATAATAATAAAATTGGTGTTATTATAAATTCCTTTTAATACCTTATCATATTATACAATTTAGTTTCATCTTTATAAATACACCAGAATATGTCACTATTAAATGGCACTTGCTTTGTAGAATGTCATTAGACGTGGGTTGTCTCTAATGCAAGGCCTCTAACTGTACTCTGTGATGTGGTTGTGCACATATCTGATGCTAATTATCATAATTGGGACCTACTTCATTACAAATAAACATTAATTGGCTTGTACGGACTCTGAATGCTCAACACTTTAGAAATTATAATAAGATAGTAAGTGATTTAATACTTTCTTTTAACATTTTGAAGCTGATATTTAACCTTCATAAAATAACTTTGTAAATCTTTGTATTATAGTCAGTATTTTAAAGTTTAAGTGTAATATTTTTCACTGAGAAAGTCTATTAATTAACCTTGCTTTTGAAATTCCCAAGGTTCCCATTTTTTTAAATGGATTGTAGACAACTTTATATTTAATCCAAGTAAGATTTCTGTTTATTAACTACATTGCATTTTACCTTAGTATTTGAAATTAAAACCTTCTCTTATTTTTAAATTTTATTAAATTTAATAAAATATTATGAACTTTGTGAATAGATCTCTTTTATGATTGGAATGTTGATTGAGTAATCAGTGCTAACATTTACATAGTCACTGTGTACAAAATAATTGATTGTAATGATGACAACAAGTTGTTCACCTGATTTCATTTTGAATCGCCATTATGCTAAGTTTGGTGTGTCCTATTTAATGCATAATTGCACACGCAGTTCTCCGACTCAATGAAATGATCCATAATTCATGTTGCGATACCCGCTTATTAACATTTGTATTAACTGCAGTGGATGCATTGCTTTGACATGCATGTCTTTTTTGCTGCTTGCATTTTTTGTTATTTTCACAGGTACCTATAATGTTCCTACAAACATTGTTAGGTATTGCATCTTAACATACCCTTGGATAAAATATAAACTTCATTTATGCTGTCACTTAAGAGAAAATTGCAACCAGTAAATTAATAAATAATTAATTCTCATTTTTAAACTTAATACAATGCAAAATGTATCATCAAGTATTTTATTTTGTGATTTTCTAATCGCAAAATACTAACTTATATGTTATGTCATATCTGCATAGAACAAAGTTTCATCCAAATATGACCCTTTTTGTGTTGCCATAGAAACTATTACTTACTGGCCACAAAGTGCTGTGGGCTAGTATAATTGAGCATTATAACTTATGTCAGTGCAATGAAGTTTACAGTTGAATGATTGGCTTATGTTGTAACAAGTGGCTCATGGGTTATACATACATGTGATGTATTTACATACTCATCAACAATGTCTTTACAAGTAGCTTATTGTTATAGTTAAAGTTTAGCTCAGAGGTCAGTGACATTACAACAATTTTATTCCATGAGGACTAAATACCCAATAGTTCAATTGTCTATTAACACTAGTAGGCTGTGTATAAGTTAATTCAGCAGTTTCACAATACACTAGGAAGCTAATAGCTACATTAGGTCCATAATATCACAGTACAACTTTAATAGATAGATGAGGTGCATACGAAATGTATGTTTTGAATTTTTATCGTTTAATTAGCCTACATAGGCTAGACTTATTGCTCAATAAACAACAAACAAAATTGTTTGGTGATTTAACTTAAGTAGGTTCAGAGCTCTCTACATTGGGGTTTGAGGATTCAGTTTCGAATTAGTCTACGGCTTTTTATTCTTTACGGCACAGTTAGATTATCCATGCGCCAATCGCGTCTTCGAAGCTTTTGTAACAGAATGCCTGTCCTAGGCTTTTAACCACCGTTATTACTTTTATAACTGAAAGTTTACCCAAAGATTATTATATGATTAGAAGTTCCTTGAATCTTAATTTGCCGTTTTGCGTCGACAGTCGAGTCACACGCAACTCGCGTCGTTGCCCATTCACGCAAAAGACGAGATATTCGCACGTCTACATTAAAATGTAGAGTAAATCCTTGTTCACTAATTTGTCTATTATCGTGAGGGAGCTGTGCAGGCCAGCCGTACCATGTCATGTCGCAATCTCTAGTAAAATATACCACTCATCCAAAATCCAGTATGACTTGTACGTAAAACTGCTGTGTCATGCTTAGTGAGATCACCTGAGGAATTCATAAATAAGGCTGAAACACTTATTTAGACTCCCTTGTTGTAGTCTAGATCTTGAAGAGTCTATGTGCGGCAGTAGCCACTAACATTACATTATGCATACTCTGCCTCTGTATCATAGAAAGTCAGCCTAACACCTTGACCAGGGAACAGCCGAAAAACACATTAATACCTTCTTGAAACGTTCAGGTACGCATTTTTTTTGTCAATCCCGTGGACTTTAACTTGTGCCCAACTTAAAACGCTTATTCATTTTTGTCATAGCGTTAATGTTTTTCAAAACAAACGAAACTGAATATTTATTTATGTGCGCGGTGAACAGCTGACCTTGACTTTAGCTTGCCTCAACACAACGCTGCGGCTTCTTGCGTGTTGTATCTGCGTAATAACTCAATAACTTGCGGTAGAGTATACTACTGTAGAACTAGATCGCAAATTATCCTCAGGAAATCAGCAGTCGCCGTACAAATTATTATAACCAGTCTATGTAATCATTGTTTTTATGTGATTGACCTGGCGGGCATTTGCGCAGGTTTAGAACGTAGGTAATCACGTAGGTATCTCCCTGCCAAGTGCTGCATCGAAATAAATGTAACAAATATTTTCCGCTGTCCTGTTAGGTACACGTTCTTGGATTCGTCTCGAAATTCAAGCCGGGTCGAGCAAAATTTTTCGTTGGTTTTTCCGAACATAGCCCTGGTTGATAATCACCAATCCGTATTTCGTCCGCCATTATTAGACTGATAGGTACTTTACTTTTATTTTCCACTGTAATTCCGCAGCAAAGTTAGACGGAGCCGGAGCTTACCTATCTAGAATCTATGAAAACAAAACATGCAAAATCATTTGTCTGAATGTGTCCACCACGTTCCCACTCATTAATTCAGGTTAAGTGTCTGAAATGTTGCTCTTGTAAGACGACCAAGCCAGTTTGCTTACATAAATCTTCTACCACTTTGAAGTGCACTTTGTAAACACGCGATCGCCGATCATAGCTCGCTAAGATTGTATGAGACTGCCGCTTACAGAAGCAAGGCTTGCATTCATTGATTTGACTTCAAGGTTATTGTGTATTTCGTATTCTTAGTAGTTCCTATTACCTACAGAAGTCATAGTAGGATTTTGTTAATCTCCCTGGTCTGAACTTACTACCTATTCCCCTTCTACTCAGAAAATATGTGTAGTGCTGAAATAACTAAGTGTTTGTACATTTGTATGGTATGTGCGTATGTTGCTGCCTGGTACAGAGAGACCATTATTCATTCGAACTGAAATACGCGAATCGATCTCTGACATAACTCAAAGATTATTTTCTCACGCCTAAACCTTGGCAGCGGATCAAATCTTAGTAAAATTTCTCTGAGCATTCCTTGCATTGGAAGATTAAAAGAATATTAAAGGTTATTTGTAATGTTAAGAGGAAGATATATTATTGTTTCATGTAGTTCTTCAATTACATGATTTCAGATTATTTAAGAATGTTTTTTCACCACTTTCATTAATGACGTGTAAAGATCAATCTTTCTGTGCATAAATATACATACCTAATTATAATGTGAAATGTTTTATGTTGAATTATCTTTGTTGCTAGCTGTAGATAAGAATTTGAACCTTGAAACGATAATCCTACAGGATAGTCAATACATTCCTTGTGGTACCGAGTCCGCCGCCTTTGCAAAGCCTTTAGGTTATTTCCTAGGCATTCTAACTGCGTCTCGTCGACGAGATCGTGAATAATTTAAAGTGCATTACTTATTGACGGCAGGCACCTGGTGGGTGCCGCTTGACCTCGTCTCCACATGCCGATCGCTGGGGCAAATGTATTCGCACCGCTACTACTCCGTGCGGCAATGTTGGAACATGCATTCCAATCATTCCATGAGTTTGAAGATGTCTCGTAAAAGCGGATTTCTGTGACGTTTCGTGACGTTTAGAAACGGAACTGATTAAAGACATACCAATTGCAAATATTCAGCAATATTTAGCGTAAAACTTATCACCACTTTCAATTGAGAACATTTCATAATAATTTAACGAAATTACTACTAATGCTGACTCATCACAACAATGATTCAGAGTGCAGATAAGAGTTATCTTTTCATCAGATCTAGTTTAACTCAATACCTTCTGCTCAATCTTTACGACGATTTAACCATCCTGCTTAGTAGCCCTGCTGACCTCTCGTGTAGATAGATCCATTCAACCATTTCCTGCCAACACAACATTGACACCCAAACACCTTTACATAAATGTAATATGGATAAACAAACTTTCTTACTTGATTTGGATGTATGGAGCTTGGTTTTTATAGATGTCCATCCATATATCTAGATTATGTGGCTATATTGACGACGCAGTGACCCATAAGGGAGTAAGACCTTTGTTCGACCTATTCTCTCAACGGCTGGCTATACTACACAGCACAGCAGCCCAGTAAAAAAACGGTCACCTACAAAATGGGGGACATATTTGATATCTGTGACTTCCACTTCATTCTTCTTCAACTCTGAAATCTGATACCCAAAACATAACAGCACATCTATGATAACTTCATTCCACCTTTGTTGAAAGTATCAAGTAGATACAGCCAATAGTGTGAATGTGTTTACAAAAACTATAAGAAACTCATGTTTCGTAGTCATGATCCTATGACATTTTAATGTATGTCATATAGACTAACGAAGATTTCCTTAATCTACGTCACTCGTTAGCTGACTAGGCGAGTGGGTACTTGTCCCAGAGTGTTCGTATACCGCTGCTCTTTGTTCTGACGTGCCAAGACGTCGCACGTGGGCCGGAGACAGATGATACCGGCTGCTGACCTAATAAATGTGGTACCGGGATACATCGGCTGGATGTGAAGTACTTTTGCAAGTTGTTTGTTACCTTTCAACAGGTACACGAGCAAAGAGCAAATGTACTGGATAATACGTCATCTCTTAACCAATCATAAGTACAGTTGGTGCAAATTATTCATATAATCCTTTAAAAGGTGATGTCCGAAAAATGACCCAGATTCGACAGGAATAAAACGTATACCAGTGGATTGACATTGGAATATAATATAATGTTACCAAGGGGGCAACTATGAAATCGTTATAGTATAGGAGCTAGGAGCAAAATAAAATAAGGAAAAAAATCGTTCAAAACAAAGTTTACGTCATGTTGTCAACTTAATATGACGTTGTTTTAGTGTTGTTTCCCTTGTGATAATTATCAGAAACACATTTCACAAGCAACAGCAACATAATAACAACGATATTCTCACCCACAACATGGCTCTTTGTTCCTATACTTTACCAATTATTTTAATATTTGCAATCTTTTGCCCCAGAATTACTAATAATAGACAGAGTACTGTAACGATTGAAGTATCTATGGGCCAGAAGAAAAAAATATTAAAAAAACAGAGTGTTTGTTATGTTGTGATTTAATATGATGTTGATATTATGTTGCTGTTGCTTGTGAAAGATGATGATGATAATCATCACAAGTGATACAACATTAAAACAACGTTATATAAAGCCACAACATGACGTAAACTTATTTTATTATTGATTTTAACGAATTTTTTCTTTATTTTATTATGCTTCTAGCTCCTATACTATAACGATTTCGGGGTTGCCCCCTTGGTAACATTATTTTACATTTCAATGCCAATCCACTGATATACATTTCATTCCTGTCGATTCTGGGTTTTTTGTCCATACATTTATGGACATGTCCTTTTCCCTTTTTTTTCAAAGAAGTTTCAACCTGTAATGTTCCACTGCAGGGCAAAGGCCTCCATAATTTGAAGTCATGTTTCGATACAAAGAGGGGCTTTAAGCGGATTGGTAATGTGTTCGGAAAAACGGACCAATTTTCACACTAGGACTAAATTTTTGAACATTTAAAATTAAATGGATTTTTCTTATATTCAAATTCAAATTCAAGTTAGCTGGTTAGCTGGTCGTGGCTGGAAACCTCCGGGCCAATCAATCGTTCTTTGTTACATAAAATGTTGCTCAAACTTTATGAGTCATAACAATAATTGCCAGTGGGCAATCAAAGCCCATTTCATCGCAAAAGTTAATTGAGGAGCACATACCTACGTGGTTTTTTCTCATGTCGTAGGGTTAGCGCATGTGACTTCTAGCACAGTAAAAGAATTTCTGTATTTACTGTGCTTCAAGTTTGGTAAGGATTATAATACATATATCAAGTCTGATATGCATAATTACTCCGATTCGTCATTCGTGGTATTACTATTTTCATAACTCCATAAGGCTTCTTTATCCCTAACTGATGATGAATGATTGACATAAATTGGTCCATTATATCTCTTCCAGCTTTAAGCTCATGACATATCCCTTCATTTTCAATATCATAATTATCGATTTGTTATCAAAAAGTAGGCATGAAAAGACTCCATGCGTTGTATGTATTAGGTCAACGATTTAATTCGGAAAATCAACTAGTCGCTCTTCATCATTATTACCTACGTCCCAAGATGGCATTGTTTTTTTTTACGAGTAGTATGTATATGGGTTTTTCTAGTCTAGTAAATATATGACCATATTAGCTCTCTTGAAATCACTTATTTTGCATGACTTAGGTTGTTTCCTAATTTCGCGTTCGCCAACGCAAACCTTCGGGGCCTGTACGAGCATGCAAATAAATCGGAAATGATGAATATTTCTATTAACGCTCTACAAAATATTGGCAAGGGTCCAGATCTCGGGTTATTGACATTACCTAATATTTGGTGATCGGCCAGCAGCCTTGCTTCGCCTGGAGGTGTCCATCGACTGTCAGAATGAATCATCATATTTATGATGTTGGAACGGAATGTTAATCGATTAGATTGTTGCTCTACATAGACAACGGAAAACATCATTAACGTTATTATTGGTATAAATTTCGTTTTTGAATAACATAATTTATAAATTGAACTACGAAACTTTGTTAGCTTATTCCCACGGCACGTTTATCTCAAAACCGTAAATGTGATTTTATTATTTTTGTGTTCCTATTTGTTTCCACGGTCACGAACTCATCGACCTGTATATTGTTATACCATTCATTTCATTAAGTTTTTATTTATGTCTATAGATTTATTGTCATCATATTTTGTTGGATGCATTGTTTATTTTGTCTGTTAAAGACCCATGCCTGACATTTATGTACATTGTACATAAAATATGTAAACTGCCCATGTTTTTGTCTGGCTCTCCCTTCAATTTATCTTACTCGAAGAGAAATTGGTAAAATAAACATAGTGTTGCTGCAGTCAAATTCAAAGCCTACATTTTAATGTTGCTAGTCGCATAAGTATGCCATGAATATCAAAACATCCATTCCATCGTATCAACTCATGATCGCATTATGTTACAGGCCACGCGGTAGTTGGTAGGCTGAGTTTGAAGCTCCGGTGTAGGGAGATCAATCGTAAGTTGTCGTGTGTCTGTGTTCGCTGTACGCTCTGTCGCTCCGGGTCGCCATTAACACGCCTGTCATTCACTTTGTGGTTATGATTGATATGTTGTCGTAGACGAGAATTTGTGAATCTTGTAGTTGTACTAGCAAAGGAGACTCCAACTGCAAGGATGAACTTATAAGCAAAGCAGATACGTTATTGTGTCAACTGTAGAATTCTATGTTTGCGCTCCACTCCAGGGCTCATGGTAGGAGCTTAGGAGATGAAGACTTATTGTAACTCCTAGAGAATTCTAAGTAAATGTTCAATTCCAAAGGATGTTCCCAGAAGCAAGGGCGAAAGTTCCTGTGACAATGCCTTGATGCCACAAAGTTACTGTGGGTTTCGTGAGTAGTTTTTGTTTACAATGGTGACAATGTTTTTGTTCACCATTAGGTATACTCGGTGACCTGGCAAGTCCGCTCAATTTTAGTAAGCAAGCAATGAGCACATACATTGTGTTTTAATTTTTCAGCCTGGTCTGCGTGTTTCTTGTTTTCTGTTTTAGTCATCATAAGAACTTGTTAATAGTAGATATTCCTCTGTGATTCTGTTAAAATCTACTTGTAAATGTCATAATTGTCTTCTTCAATGTACATATTTTCATGTTGTTGTCTTGGTTGTGATCTTGTTGGATCCATAGGAAATCAAATAGCCTATTTTGGCGTGGTTTGCACTTGATACCACTATTCAAGATGGAGCATGTCTTGCCAATATGGCGATATGGGTCAACAATCGGAGTTTAGTGTTCCCTCTTTGTCTCAGGAGCAGTTCTCTTCAGCGATGAAGGCAACAGGAGTCCCACACAGGACCCTATTCTTCCCCCAGTATTGGAAAACGGTGCGTAATGCATTCCCTCTTGTAAAAACTAGTTTCCATCTTCATGTTCTTAAGTATCTAAAACCTTGGCCCCTATCTTGTAAGTATACACTTAAATTACTAGATTTTGGCAAGTCCAGATATATAGTCCGCCTCATTTCTAGACATACGAAATAACCATAGCAATAAGAAATGGCGCCGAGATTAGAACCATCGTAGATCGACTTTATGCATTAGACTAAAGTAGCAGCAATGAAAATACCCTGCCAACATATTTTATATCCGCCTGTCCTAGAATAATGTGTAAAGATGTAATGTAGGATCGTATTCACCTCGTGTATTGTTGTAATTATATTATGGTACGAGATAAGTAGGATTAGTTCTTGTTGACACTGATAACAATATTTTGCATGATATTATGGATTATTGCGTCTTTCTTTACGTTTTCACTTTCTTGCATTCTTTAATCTTATCATTGACCCATTTTGTGTCAATCGTCTTGAGTTATCGTAGTTGAGACACGATTGCCGATAGTGTAAACCTATGCATATTTATGTTCTCAATTACTAGTCTTAAATCAGTGGAAGTTGTCCACTGCATTTCGTGTTGAGTAGCCTACGTAGATGTATCAGCTTAATCAAATGGTGTATAATTATTGTTACTAAACTTGTTTTAATCAATTTGAAAATCGGAATAAAATTAGTTTTGTCACCCATTTCGGATTAACAAATGCTAATTTTACTTTTACCTGCCAAAGTTTTCAAGTAGGCATTTTGAATGTCCTTCGAAAATGCTTTTGCTGCCAAAGTCTTGTAAAGCATGTACAATATTGTTTAATCATTATTATTGTTGTTATTCAAAGATTAATACAAAAAAGTCGCTGTGAAGATTGAATTTTCTTGCGATACTTCGTCTCAACAAGATGTTGACGTCAAAATGACGTGCAAGCATACGTTTTTTATACGAGTATGTGCAGAATCGATTGAGTCCGCAGGTCTCTTTTTAACCGACGAAAAACGGAGGAGGTACTCTAGTCGATGCGTTTATTTTTGTTATTCAGGCTGAGATTGCATTTTGCAACCTATTTCTGAGAGTAAGACAATAACTTAGGATGTCTTGCGTATGTTCATTGTTAGTTACGGTTTTGTCAAATTAATAATCTGAAACCAAACATATTGACATACTACATATATTATCCATGTAATTTATCTTTAATTATCCTTTAGTTATTCTAAGTAACTAATTAAATACTTAATTAAAACCGCACCTAATATTTCACATATCCTCTACTGCGGTAATATCGATGATTTCCACTGAACCTATAGATTTTCTTATTTTTTGCGGTTTGTCATCAACGCCGACAATTCACTTAATCTATGACTTAGTATTTTTTCAGTAATCGTGGATTTAACAAGGAAACTTTCTGTTAAAGAAAACATTGATATAAGTTTGTTCATTATACCTTTTGTAAAGTTTCAATCAGAAAAGCAAACTAGACTAGGTACTGATATTATTAAATTCAAACTTTGGCTAGAACAAATTCTGCCTCTGAATTTTCCCCATTGAATATTTTATGCGCAATCCGATAGCTCAACTGTAGCACTACTTAGGAACTAACGGAGTTACCTGTATATTGGATTGTTTTATCGTAACAAGGTTTGTAGTCTTATTTGCCATTCCAGGGTTTCTTCGGCTGAGCCCATTGTGTAATTTGACGACCGGTTTGGTGTAATGGTTAAGAAGTTACTGGTAAACCAAAAGGATGCAGGTTCTATTCCTGTATAGCACAAACTTGTGGGCATGAACATTCCGTTTGTACTGGTCTGAGTGTTTTTTTTGGCCCATTCATGCTTTACTTTGCTCATTAATATATACATTTAAGTATGCATCAAAATTCTGTACAGCCAAAACGTGAGTTAAGTAACAAAAATAGTCAGTTTATTATTAATCAAAGTCTACATACCTGAGGTCCGGTGTGATGCAATCATGTTCAGGTTCTCTAAAACTAATTAATTATGTTTATTAAGTGCAGTGTTGCCAATCGGGCCGAGCTTGACCTTCCACTAAACCGCAGCTGCATACCACAATGCATTATGTGTGCATAACATTTCCGGTAGTACAATGCAATACTTACAATGAAGTATTCAATAAAATCAGAGCCTGACTGACTTTTCAGTTGGGGGCCAAATAGCTAAGGTATTAGGTTGAAGAACGCAGTAATGCTTCCCATACCCCCGGAATCGCCTTTAATCGCTTCTTACGACATCAACGGAAAGAGTATAATACCATTCTGAGACGGCAATCCAAGGCCAATCTTCTTAATTCTTGCGTTTATCCCAGAAATATCCCATTGAGGAGCAACATCCAGGGTACGCTACTACCATAGGCATACCACTGCTGTCAATGTACAGTAGAACTCCAATTATCCGAATTAATAGGGACCGCGGGACCCATTCGGATAATCAAATATTCGGATAATCGGAGTTTTTTAAAAAAAAATGCCTTTGGAGAGAAAAAAAGCTACGTTTTGATATTGCACTATTTTTTTATTGAATTAAATAAAAGCAGCTTGATATTTTCACATGTTTTAAATTTAAATAAAATGTACTTATGTACAAGTTTAGAAATAAAAATCGGCCAAGTGCGAGTCGGACTCACGCACTGAGGGTTCCGTAGAAATTTTATTTTTGACGTATTAAAAATACTACTGACTGGATTTCGTTCAAACCAATTTTCGTTGGTAGTTTTTATGGTAATTTACATTATACATTTATTTCAGTTTTATCATCCCCTTATTTTAGAAGTTAGAGGGGGGGGGACACACATTTTTCCACTTTGGAAGGATCTGTCACGCAAAGTATTCACTTTAGAAAAAAAATATGTTAGAAACCTCAATTTCATTTTAAAAGACCTTTCCATAGATAGCCCACACGTATATGTTCAATGAAAAAAAAAAATCAGTTTCAGTTCTAACTATGGGGACCCCCCATTTTTTCTATTTTTTTTCTATTTTCGTGTGAAAACTTTGAAGCGGTTCACAGAATACATCTACCCACCAAGTTTCAACAGTATAGTACTTATAGTTTCGGAAAAAAATGGCTGTGACAGACTGGCGGACAGACAGACAGACAGACAGACAGACAGACATGACGAATTTATAAGGGTTCCGTTTTTTTGCCATTTGGCTACGGAATCCTAAAAATCATTGTAAAAATCTTCACGGGGGAAGAATAATAGCGCACTTGACTTTTTGTGGACAATTTGTTTTCTGAAAGTGATTCGGATAATCGGCGATTCGGATAGTCGGAGTTCGGATAATTGGAGTTCTACTGTAATTATGAAAAAATATACTTAACTATGGATGGACATGGGCTGAATGGATGGTTGGAAACTTAACTAACGGCTGCCCGCGACTCCGTCCGCGTGGATTTCGATTTCCAATATTCTGATGTATAAGGTAATTGTGGTAAAGTTTCATTCAAATCCATTCAGTAGTTTTTACGTGAAAGAGTAACAAACTTCCTACATCCATACATCCATACATACAAACTTTCGTCTTTATAATAGTAGTAGGATGTTCTCGCATATCTAAAGAGTGTGTGCTGCGCAAGTCACTGTATTCCGTTCAGACCAGTTCAGCTGAAGTTGCTTATTAAATGTTAATTAATTCAGCGCAGACGCAGGATATTGGCAACGAGGAGTAACTTCCTTATTAGCCCTTGCGTATTGGCACGCGATCTTTTATGCCGGCTAATGGGTACTGGTGAAGCGTTTTGAGGAAACAAAAACCCGCAAATTACGCGAAACGACACAAGGCCTAATAGCCATTGTGTGTTGTTACACACGCACTTAACCATTATTCGTCTAAATTCGTCGCGTCTGCGCTTTCCCATAGGGTTTTGCCGATTTCAGATCAGGTTTGGAATACTCCGTAGACTATAGTGGTCTATAGTTATAGTTTAGACATGAAGAATCATTTTGCTAAACTGTCTTTAAAGGAGCCAACTTGGTTTATTTGTAATATCCGTCGGTTAAATGTAAATAAGCGTAGTTAGACGTCTCTTTTCTACGATAGCTTCCCGGACCACTTGCCATTGCTCCAGGGACTACCAATGGTCCACGGACCATAGGTTATGGAACACTTCTATAAACTCTTTACTACAGTTTAATGTACGTATAGTGGGTAAACGTGTTTTTAGTAACAAAGGTTGTCAAAGGATCCTCTTATCTAAATGGCATTGCACAAATACATTCCGTGACAGTTACTGATAATATTGCAACATTTATAATATTACAGCAACCATTTAGTCCCAAATACAGAATCTGCGCCGGCACTTAATAGACTGACTAACTTGTATTATTACACCTGCCACTTTAGCAAGTGTACGGTACGATTCACGAAAAATGACCATTAACAACATGCACACTCATGTAGAATGACTAAACCATTCTTTAAAAATATTTTAATGATTAATTACTTACTTATTCCTATGGCTCAGCGACAAAGTGTGTCTTGGCCTCTGAAACAAGAATACGCCAACTGCCTCGATTTTCCGCGGTCTCCCGCCAGTTCCACTTGTGGAAGCAGGTCTTTGCGAGCTCCACTTTTATGGGAACCAACAAATGCCTTAATGTTCTGGTCAGCTTATAAGAACTAAAATTGTTCGCTTTTGTCATCTTTATAATAAATATTCTCGTTTTGATGTCGCTGAAGCTTTGACTTTATAAATGCGATTACGTAACCCGTCCTAAACCCTCGTGGTTTTTGTGGTCTCAGCGCTGCGCTATCGTGAGTAAAGGAACACACTAGGTCGAGAAAACGCAACCAAACTGCGGCGCGACTACGCCTGCAATGTATTTTATATTATGAAGGATAACAAACCGTGCAGAAGTTCTTCTTCTTTAAACTAAAGAGCTACGCTCTTGTCGTGTAGCTTCTTCCATTCTTTCCTGTTCCAGGCCAGTTCTTTGACTTCTTGATAAGAAACGATGTTTACCGTGCAGAAGTTACGTCGCGAAAAATATTACGCGACCTAATAATACAAAAGTAAAGAATATGAACTTGGACCGAACTTCGATCGCGTATTTTCAGCCTGGTGTGTTTCTACACTAAGAAGGTTCTCGTAAAGCGTCGCCTGAATAGACCATTTTGTGAAAATGCGACATCAGCCTTCAACCCTGCCTTATAAAAGGGAGGCCGATTTGCGAATACGTTGGGTTTTACCTAAGCTTGCTCAGCCTCACAATATACATAGCTCAGTCGAAGTAGATATTGTGTGACTTAAACTTTCACATAATGCCCACTTCGTAAAATGCGAACGGATTCCCGAAAGGACTACTTTCCTAAAGGGCTACAAAACTCGACTTCGGTTTCCATTCTTATCTACTAACATTTTAATTACAATGTGCTGTGAATTTTACAGTAATCGTGTTCGTTAATATTTCGCATTTCAAAACTGAACCGGTAGTATGATCGTGGGGTATTCAATACCCAATAATCACGCTGCGTAATTGCTGAACCTCTTAGATAATAGTCCAAGTCACAAGTCCCATTAAACATGTAATAATAAAGGCTTAGAGTGGTAGCTGTTTTTAGGGGGCCCATCTAGTGGGAGGCGAGTCACCGTCTGCCAGGAGTAAAACTTGAGGCATTTTGCATGGCAGACGTCCGTTGTCTCAACCCATAGCCCAGTTGACCAAACCATCAAACTACACACAATAGACCTGTTTTTTTTTTTTTAATTTTCAATAGTTCTTACATTTGCCAGGTGCTGTCTTTGACTAGATCTGTATTTAGTCAGAGATAGAACCTGGCAGATGTACACATTTCATTTAGATCAAATGGTACAAAAAAGCCTCTGCGCTGTTGGCTTTGGCCCCACGCATGCTTCAAAGGACCGGGTCCCTTTGGACCCGTGATCTCGAAAGAGTACCTACATAATAATAATTAAAGCAGTGGTCCACATATTTTTCTTAAAAAAATCTCTACAATTTTCCACGCATAAAAGAAGTAGAGCCACATTGTACTCGTACAATAAAATATGATTACCATCGATAAACCTCTTATCGCAATTTCATGATTACCTATGAGCTAATAAAACGCAAAAGGAAGGCAAGCAGTAGTCGGTTATTTTATCAGGCATTGAACCAAAACTTTCGCCTTTAGATAAAGTATTAAATAATTTATTTACTTTACGCAGCCTAACAGTGGTCCGTGGTACTGATTCAGCGATAGCAATTTACCTACATAATATAAATAAATATAATATTGGAAGTTATTATTACAAAACGGATAAACACAGAACTGAAAAAGTTTTTAACCGTAGATTAAAATTTAAAATTTCACAAAGTTGTATTTTATAACTACTAGCCCACTCGATAATTTTATCTGATAGGCCCCAATATAACACGTCGTTGTAGTTAGTTGTTGTTACGTCTTGGCGTACATTACGTAAAAGATGGAGTACAAGATTGCTAAGCGGAGACGCTACAACAGCTTGAATGTTGGAATGCCATTAATTACCCCTATAAAGTCTTATTGGACTCAAAAAGTAAATAACGAATAGTCCGGTCAATTTAGACATTCGAAGTTACATAAATTCCCACCTAGCTGAAAATCGGTAAGATTGTTTAAAAAATCATTAAAAACAAAATTTGAAAGTTCCCCATCTTTCCCCTGTAAGGAAAAAAAAATATTCAAGGTCAAAGGTCCAAAAAAAGAGTTTTTCGCGATTTTCAGCAAAACGGTAAGTTTTATCATAAAAATACCTCAGACAAAATTGTAGATCATAAAATTATCTACAAAAAATGTATTAATACTTTTTTTTCTACGAGCCACCGTTTTTGAGATATAACGATTCTAAAAGTTGCAAAAGTTGTAATCGTCTTAATATGCACACGTTTCCTCGCCACCTATGAGGTAGTGTACTCAGCGCAAACAAAAACAAAATTTAATTGAATGTGCTGAAGTTTTTAAAAATAGTAAATCTACTCGACAAGAAATTATTACTAACGGCATTCGCTTTCTTCTTTCTATGTACGGAGCTCCTAAAAAAACTACCTGCTTAGATAAATATAGATATGCATCTTTCGTTAAAAACACCAAAAGTAAAAAACAAGTACAATTAGCTTGTCTTCCTCCAACCTCAGTTGCTGCTCATCAACATCTTTTTAGGGTATATTACCAAGTTCAAGTGTGGCTTTGTTATCAGCTAGACCCTACAGAGTGGGGTTGGAAGTTGGTCAACAATTATTAGAACCAGTGCACACTTTACTTCCACCTGCGCCGGAAAAACTGCTGAACTCGATTTTTTGCAAATGCAAAAAGGGATGCAGTGCTAAATGTGGTTGCAAAAAAGTCGGACTGTTCTGTTCTCCGGCATGCACACATTGTCAAGGCCAGTTGTGCTCTAATATTGAATCACCAACAGTAGAGGATCCGTTTGATTCCAACGAGGCAACATGCGATACATCGCTATTAACGCAGTTTTCATGCACTCAGGATGAAGATGAAGAAGAAGAACAAGAACAAGAAGAACAAGAACGAGAAGAACAAGAACAAGACGAACAAGAACAAGAAGATCAAGAAGAAGAATTTGAAAGTTACGACTCGGACGATTAAATTTCTCTACTTTATTTTTTTACTTAAATTGCTTTTATCTTTTCAATCTCTGCGAATATCCATTATTTTTCAATAGTTTCAAATGAAACAGGATCAAAACTAACCGGTGGAATAGGCCTACTGGGGAAACCACGTTAAAAAAAACGCGCTGAGTACACTACCTCATAGCTGGCGAGGAAACGTGTGCATATTAAGACGATTACAACTTTTGCAACTTTTAGAATCGTTATATCTCAAAAACGGTGGCTCGTAGAAAAAAAGTATTAATACATTTTTTGTAGATAATTTTATGATCTACAATTTTGTCTGAGGTATTTTTATGATAAAACTTACCGTTTTTCTGAAAATCGCGAAAAACTCTTTTTTTGGACCTTTGACCTTGAATATTTTTTTTTCCTTACAGGGGAAAGATGGGGAACTTTCAAATATTGTTTTTAATGATATTTTAAACAATCTTACCGATTTTCAGCTAGGTGGGAATTTATGTAACTTTACTCTTATTTTTTGGTCTAATTTGACCGGATTAGAAATCCTAGGACGAAAACACCAATTGCCTAACCCCCAACTAGCCCGTAGCTTGTACTATGGATGGATGCTAGGGATTCCTTTTTTTTTTACAAATATACTTAATTTGATACAATAACGCAAAGACCAGGACAAACAGATATGTTCGTTCATGCACATAAATGATTGTACTGTGCGGGGATCGAACCCGCGACCTCTTGATATAAATTCAACGTCTTTACTCAACATTACTCCACCAAGCCGGCCTACTTTTATCACGCGTGTCGGAGTTAATTAGTGGTTCATAAGCAGGGGAGTTGCTTGAACAAGTTGTACCAGTTCGCATCCACTGCCTGAGCCGCAGGCTGCGAGTTGCGAGTTGTGACCGACACATAGTATGACGTGGTGACCCGCCCACTATTAGCACGATAGTAGCAAAATTTAATCCTCCACCTCCTTGAGTCGTATTAGGTACTCCTTACTGAGGCTCGTGACTATTGGATGAAATGAAACACAACAACTCCCTTGACAATTTTAATAGATAATGGTTTGCCGTTGCCTTCTCCCGATTCCTCACGATGTGTTCATTCACCGTACAGTTGGTATGTAATACAGATTTTTGATAATCCAAAGGTGGACCAGATTTGAACCGCCGACCTCACGCATGTGAAGCGGCGCTCTTATCACTAGGCTACCGAGATGTTAAATATTATTGATTGTTCAATTGTAGATACAGTGGACCGGTTCTCTGCAATGTATACTTAAATATGCATTGTATATTTGTAATTAATAATTATTTAAATTATTGCAATTTTTTGTTTTGGTAGATAACATGAGTTTAACGTAGGTTTAACGCTGGCTCGATGCGAATGGTTAGCCTTGAAGTATGCACTAGAATTAGAGGATAATAATCTCCCACCTATGATGGATTCTTTGTGAAAATGTATGGGTTTTCCGTGTCCGGTATCTTTTTTATTTTAAGTAGGTGTTTTAAACTTAATTGAATAACCGGCTGATAATACAAAGTCATTATTGCGATCAATTTAATCAAATAATATCCTTAATATAGTATATTTTTTACGCATCTTGTAGAACATTGCTAACTTACTTCTTAACTATATACTTGATCGGTAGTCTAAGAATAATTTAATAAGGCTTAAGACCAATTTAGTAAATCGCCTTGTAATGATAACGTTGAATTGAAACCTGTTATTCTCTGGCCAACGGCGTCTTTCAATAACCAAACAGAGAACAGTGACTTGACTACATAATAGCATAATATCTCATTACGCCATTATGTAGTTGTTTCGGGTCGACCTCATGGATATGGACAGGGTTGCCAACGATATTTTAACTTTTTTATTGTGATAGGAGGTACACAAATTACTGTTTTCGACATCAGCATCATGATAATATTTTATGATATAAGTACGCGAAGTTCTTAAAAAAAATATAAAAGAAATGAATAAGGGTCCCGTTATTTTACCTAAAATACTGTTTATTTCTAATCTAAGACCTAAAATATACTTTATTTCCTGTAATAACGGAATAATTTCTTTAAGAAACCTACACTTTTCTCGTAGATACAGTTTAGAAAAATCCTCTTTTTTCCTGTAAAACACTCTGGCTAAATACAGCAAACCAGAAAAAGTATTACTGCAAGTTTTAGAAATATCAGTTGGCACATCCCTAGTTGCTGTCGACCTCAGTGCTGGGGGGAAGGTCACACACGGCACGATATGCACTTAGCTTAGATATACCTAACTTTCACCAGCTCACACGTAAGTGTCAAGTTTTCATACGCGTACGTGATTTTCTAATTCCTTATAGTCGTAAATAGGAATCTCTTAGACGGTTTTAATGACCGATGTCACAGCTTATTTTACAAATCATCGATTTCATTTTTGACAGGCCCGTTGGTCGAGTGGCTAGAGACCCTGGCTACAAAACCAAGGGTCGCGGGTTCGAATCCCGCTAGGGGCAAATGTTTGTGTGATGAACATCGGCATTTGTACTCGAGTCATGGATGTTTATAAAAGTATTTAAGTATGTCTATCCGTTCCCTGGCATCCATAGTACAAGCTTCGAGCTTAGTTTGGGGCTCGGCAATTGGTGTGTTAGTCCAAGGCATTTATTTATTTATTTATTTATTTAAAGGCATCGTATTAATACCATTATGGCGTTTTACGTTAAGGGACGCTTCAGTAGAAAGTAGGTATTGTTCAATTGAAGTATAATTTATCTTCAACCTAGCGTTTATTATGCTTCTATCTTTTATAGACCCCAGGGTGCGCTGCAACTTTGCTTCTTGTTTGAACAGCCAGGTTAATACTTTGAAGTAAGTGCTATCTGACCTCCGGTTACATTACAAGAGAAATCAGTAAATTTTTGGATCTAAGTTTGGAACCGGGGCATAGCATGCCTTAGTTGAATTGATATTTAATTTGTATGTTCTTGATTTATGGAAAACTTAGACTTGTAATTTCAGCAGGCAGGCAGCTGCGTGTAGGTAGAGCTATAACTTAAGAGTAATGTATAAGATACAATTAGAGATACTTTGCGTCTTATGGTACTAATAACGCCCTAATTACATACACACAAACAGATTGTTGTGATTGTATAAACGTCAGCAGCAATAACAAAGCAAAGTCTAAACAGAGAGCTGGGCAGCTCCTACGTAGTGAAATTTTAACGCATTCCTCACGATAAAAAGAATGGAATGGGGTGTTACCTATTCTAGGCCGGCATGACACATTAAAGGGTTAATGTTGCAAAGTCTACACCGGAGAAAATACTTCAAGCTTACAGAAATCTTCTTCAAAAATCTTTACTTGTAGGATAGTCCATTTATCGAGGAGCGCTTTTGGGTATAATTATAATATGTATGTGTTCGGAAACCGAAACCCTCGCGGACGGAGGCGCGGGCGGCCGCTAGCTATTAAATAATATGAATAAAGTAAAGTAACACTTCTTAAAAAGCTGGCGTTAAGTTATGAGATTTGCACATCATTGTGTGGATAATTTCGCTTCCCACATGTCTGAGCCCGCTCCCACGGAGTTCGCGCCTCGGCCTTCATTGCTTTATCGGGTGGAAATTATCTTGTTACATAATTACTCTATTGTCCTAAAGTCGCGGCGACAGTTCCGTTCCCAACTGTTATTTATTATGGCAAGACAATTATTATAACCGGGAACTTTTAATAGAACGTTTAGTGCCTTATGTATGGGTAAACGGAGTTGCAAATTATGTTTATGTATTTTAATAATCTTACTTAATTTTTAATTCTGTAAAGCAGACTCTTAAAATTCAAGGTTATTGAAGAACTGCAATATCCATTTACGTATCGTAACTTTAGCCATAAAAATATCGTAAAATTTATCCACGTTTCATAACAGCGTTTTTAAGATAGTATTATACGTAAACAATATACTTGTTGTAATAAATAAGTACAACACTTTAATACTTGGGTAGCACAGAAATCTGACACGACATTAAAGGCTATAACAGCAAGGCTTAACATAACAAGCTTTACCGAGACATGGAGGCGTAATTACTTACTGCCAATTTTCAGATTCTAGGTACAGGAAAACCCAATTAAAAGTTTCAAGATAGAAGGTATTATTACTCGTACCTATTTCGCGAAGAGATTACCCATTCGTTGTATCCTGCTAGGAATAAATAAGGATCCTTTATCCTTTTCCCTTTCGTTTTATGTAGTATCAAGAACAATAAAAAGTTGTTAACATTATACATATTAATAAAATAGGTAGGTATTTGAAAAGGGCACCTTTCGAGTTTCTTGTCGGATCTTCTACAGCAAAACTGCATTCTTCGACTGCTTTTAAATGACGATTTATTAGTACATATATCTTTGGCTTTGAAGTTTATACGAATAAATAACTCTTTTAGTTTGCATTGAAACAATAATATCTGCCTACAAAAGAACGCGTTTCACAATCAGATTCGAGTTCGAAGTTGAAAGAGTTCGTTTTCATTGATCGGCAAACGATTACAATCGGCGATTCGGCGCACGCTAAAGGTCTAGGCTGGGAGCTGACGGCGACCTCACCTCCGGCCGTCCCAAGGTCAGATCTATCAGACATTTATTGTCTGCAAGGCATGCCTTACTTGTAAGTGGGTACATGTAAGTACATGTACTTATCTATTCGTGGACGCTTTGTTGATACATTTTCATCTAAGCACTTGTTTCTGAGCTTGACAATAAATAACACATTATTGTCTCAGATTAGTGTAAAAGCTCAATATTTCTGGACTACCTATGATATTTGCACGTTGCTGCCAAGTTTTGGGTAAGAAGTCCAAGAACTCTAATTAAGGATTCAATGTGAAAATGAAAAATATTTTCGGTGCTGCATAATAATTGACCATGAAACTGTGTCGTGTTATTGCATTATGTTGACTACAGCGAGTCGGTAAATCCTTCTTTAAACATAGGTACCTTTATGTCTGAGTCTGCCGTGATAAGTTACATACATATGTATAATGGAACAACTTCATAGATAAATTAATTATGACGTATACAAATATTCCTGGCTTGCTTACTGATTGGAATTTGCTCTACATTTATGAAATGGTCCAATTTGTTTTATGCTGTAATATTGAATGACGCAGAGAGTAGGTATTATTGGTAGACTAGGCTGTGGTTGCACGTAACATCAAATGGACTGTTTGTTCGGCTGCCAACTTTAACGAAAGTTTATAGGAAAATTGCTTACGTGTCCAAAAGGCATTTTGCTATTTTCCGGATTATACGTACGATTATAAGAGCAACCTTGTGAGGTGGGGAATGGCAGTAGACAAAACATGTTTACTCTGTGGCGAGGCCGTAGGTACCGCGAGGCATTTGTTGGTGGGATGCAGAGTACTCCTAGACAGAGGTCACTACTCTCGCCGCCATGACGGAGTGTTGCAGATCATACGTGAAGCGGTGAGCCTTTCAATAGCAAGAGCAGCAAAAGGTTTGACGACGAATACAAAGAACATCAACTTCGTCAAGGAAGGATCTACCAAGAAGTCCAAAGTCAAACCTTACTCCATCGTTAGTGCAGCTCCAGATTGGAAGATCATGATGGACACGTATGAAAAGCGCTACACTATTCCAGAAGACATTGTGTTATCGTCGTCTAGACCAGATCTTTTCGTTTATTCTAGAAAACTTAAGCGCGTACTGTTGGTGGAACTTACTGTCCCATGGGAGACAAACATTCCCAAAGATCACGCGTTCAAAACAAATAAGTATTATGACCTAACCAACGAGATGACTAAAAATGGTTATATAGCACGGTTGTATGCTGTGGAAGTGGGTGCGAGAGGTATACCAGCGAAATCTCTCTACAACCTACTGGAGGACTTAGGATTACCAAGATCTAATATTAGCTCGTTACTGGAAAGAGCAACTAAAGCCGCTTTACTCGGCTCATACCAAATATGGTTGGGAAGGGAGAGGAATGTCATCGGTGAAGGTGATCGTTAGTATACTATAAAGGGGCCCCTTAAACCTACACGCTGGGTCGAAAGTCCCAGGCACCGACTGACATTCCTCTCTGTTCCACGCGATGGACCCGGCACCCGCACGGAGAATCCATGGATAGCTAAGAAGTTCGTCTAGATCCGAAAGTACGTGCGAATTATGAGCAATAACGTGATGTTGAAGATAACTTTAGAACGAACAGAAATAGACTGCTTTCTTTATCTACCGCGAATTCTGGGAAACGTTGACGATTTACGTAATGTTTGTTTTGCAAAGATAAAATTGAAATAAGCCGCATGCGGTGAAATGAATGAAATGAATGTGCAAACGTAAGTCAACAGTTTTATGCTATTGAGGCACCGTGCGTAGCGATGACTCTGCCATCTCGTGACTCATATTCAAAACTTGTACTTTCAATGTCGGTAATTCTACTGTCAAACCACGGAAAAACACGGTCCCTTTTTCTGCCATCTAGAGACTCATATTCGAAACTTTTACCCTCAATGTCAAATCTACTGTCAAACCACAGACAAAAAATCGGCATTATAAGGGAACATACCCAAACTACGTGACCGATTTAGGGGGGGGAGGGGGGTCTTCAAAGTACCACTCATGGTCACCGGGGGGAGGGGGGGGGGTTTGGTTTCTTGTCACGTAGTCAATAATTTTTTTTTAAGAACGCCACGTTTTTATTACCCCATCAATAAAACTTGTCCAGTATCGCCACATCACTATAAAATTTCCCCCGCACGTTTTAATATTACCCCGGTATTAACCATCGCCCCCATTATCCATATCGTTTCCCAGTGGATTGATAGTGGTAACGTCTTCACTGAAGATATTTGATTTAATAAATAGTTTTTTGTTTTTGCTGTATTCTGATTTTATTTCTTTCCCCGCAAATGTGATGAAAATCATTATGAAGAGAAACGGGATGGCAGACTCGAGCCAATGAACTTAACAAAATTACATTTGTAAGTACTCGATCGTAATTCTTTTTTAACGGCCCGTACATATACATTGTGCAATGTACTATTTTTTCTTGATATATTTTTTACTAAACACAATTACAACCGTATGCAATTATAGGTACGCATTCTCAAAGTACGCACTTTTAGGGGCCGTATAAGAAAATACAAACAAAAGCCATTATTTTGTAACTTTACGCAAAAAATATTGATAAAATATACTACGTGAAAACTAGGGGGGGGGGGAGGGGGTCTGGGCATATACTACGCTTGGTCACCGAGGGGGGGGAGGGGGTCAAAAAACACGAAAAAAAGGGTCACGTAGTTTGGGTATGTTCCCTAACGCCCTCTATAGTTTCTGCACGGTGCCTATACCTAAGAAACTTAGCAAAAAGCCAGTCGTGCAATAATTGTAGGAATACTTGTTTTGGGAAAGAGAAAGAGAAAGTCATAAAAAAAACACACGCAATTCGCAAACATTCACATAAAGCAAAACGAGTTTTGCTAAATCGACCTTGCCCTTTGACTTCTCTTTGTCAGTATGTAATATTTTCCATGTAATACAGTGTCGATGTTAAGAAAATATAGTAATATGGAAATAAATATGTTTTTGTGCTAAATTTAATAAGTTAGCACATGTTTCATGGAGATCAAAATTCATTCAACACAAAACACAATCAATATCTAGGCTTAGAACAAAGTTGATGATGCTCAATAATTGATGAATGTCTTAGCTTCATTCAGAACACTGTCCATACAGCTCTTTTGTATTAAACGTTGCTGAGTATTTGTGTTCAAGGAACAGTGACATTCGCAGTATCTAATTAACCATTGAGCCAATCAATCGATTAAATTAGGCTAATCGTTATTTATTTGGGTGACAATGACATGCTTAAATACGGTTGACTTTCTTCACACATTAGACTTTCTAATAATAAACGGGTCTGGTATTGAACATTCGTAAAGTTGATTTATCACCGGCGCGGGCTACTTATGTCCTCTCTCATAGAATCCGCCTAATTTCCGGCCGAGACAGGTTATGGTAAGAATAATGAAGCTCTGACTGTGCTTTGATTAAGTTACGCTTATTCGTTTGTTATCCTTAATTGAACTAATGAAACAGTATGTTTAAATTAAGAATAACATTACTTTTTTTTACGAATTCTGCATCATCTGGGTTATGGTTGGCTGGTATTAAAAATAGGTTGTATAAGAAGCCATCTTGTAAGAGTTTGCTAGTTAATTGTGCGTAAATGTTAGCTAGAGCCTGGATGTATTCTGTCCCTCGTACCTAGATATAAGTCATATTGTCAAAATTCACCAACGACATATCATTTAGACCTCACGCCACGTCACGTCACGAAATACGTAATTGCCATCTAGCGGATTTTTCAATCGCGAACACCCTCATTAATTTAGTTTTAATTTGCATTGTATTGCCATACCTTTCCAGGGTCCTTGTACTTGTATATGATGCAAAAAAATAATTAAATAAATAAAAAACTCGATTGTTTATTTGCAGAGACGGTGACAGAGAAGCCGGCGCCTGCGCAGGCGCCGCAGCGGTCGGGCCCGCGCGGCGTGCAGGTCGTGAACACCGGGCCCGAGCACACGTTCGTGCTGGACGAAGATGCGCTGAGCGAGCTGCTGCTGCAGGAGGACATCCGAGACAGAAGCGTCGTCGTGCTGTCCGTCGCCGGCGCCTTCCGCAAGGGCAAGTCCTTCCTGCTCGACTTCTTCCTGCGGTACATGCACCACAAGGTGAGCACCTAGCAGCAGTTGAAGCCATTACACCCACGCGGCGGGCAGGTCAGGTGGCAGCAGTAGCAGCAGTTTGGTTAGCGCGGCTTGCAGGTCAACGTCATCATGCTTACCGTTAAGACAACTTTCAGAGCCAGATGAACCTCAAAAAGTGACAAAAATTAGCATCGACGGTCCTCTTTAGGGCCACTGGTCATTTAAATATGTTGAAATTCCGTAGAACGCATGGTCTGGTTCGAGTACTACTGAGTTCCGTGCTATGGAAGATAAGATTATGGTGGTTCGAATTCTTATAAGTCGGCAGCACATAGCATCCCAGATTTTAACCTGTTAGTCCTGCTTTTCGCTAGCCATAGTTAAATATATTTGTTCCATGTTTATCTCTAGTATATTGAGCAATTCTTACTGTTAATTAATTCTTCAATGATAACCGCCATCGCTGCACACCGTTTCCTATTATGCTAACGAGTAATCTCCGCCGGTATGCTAACGAAGATGCGAACAGGTTTCCGATACTTCGCGAAGATGTCTTCTTAATGAGTTGGATCGACCTCCGCCTTATCCGACCGCAGAGTTTATTGACTGCGCTGACACTGGCCGCTACATTGAACTTGTCCGATCGATGACGTAACGCAATGGTGCTAAAATTCTATTAATTTATTACAAACGCAAACACTGGCTGTATCTGTAACACACTTTATGACGAAGGCATAAAATATCAAATACTAGAGCGGTCCCGGAGATTTTTATTCCGCTTAGAAATTATGACAATGCATTTAAATTAACTCAAAGTCATTATAATCATTACCTTACATTATTTGATTTTTTTTTGTAAACTCAAATAGGTACTGAAAATTAATTATACTGTCAGCATTGTATATAAACCACTATGCGTATACTAGTTCACAAAACACTCGTACATTTAATGAAATGTCACTGACCTTTTTAAGTATTATTGTCATTTAAATAAGCAGTAGTTAAGCCTACGTTTTTTCATTGCAGCGGAGGCCCATATTATGAAAAGCGATAATTTTGAATCTGGATTATGCAAAATACCAAATTTCCCAGGTATTTAGCCTTTTGTGACAGATTTCCTCATGAACGAGTTTCACCTGCAAAGTTTGTTTTCTCTTTTAAGGAAATGAATATGTTTAAGCAGCATCATTTTCCGCGTATGACGTCACTGGCAGCGGTAAAAACGCGCTGGAAAGTAGACCGGTTTGAGTAGGCCTCACCACGTATGGTTTTTGGTATGCTATGGTGTGTACATAACGTGTTCGAGATTGCTGCCTCATTCTCCCCTTTATGACTTGACCTTAAAATTGATGGTTAGAATGTTCATGTTCATTATTTGTGCTTACACATTGTAAATTATATAAAACACTACTACACGACCCGGTACGTACTTCGCTACGTGTGGTAAATGACGAACCACTCGACCGATTTTGTGCAAACTTCACATAGAAGTATCCCGCGGGCCGGTATGGCGATGCCAGCGGATAAAATACCACTTTGGTACCGTATCCGCTGTCATGGCAATTAGGGCTCTTCTTTTGCTTACCATCAGGCAGAGTGGAGCCAAAATATCGAGCAACCTTTACTAAATAGGCCGAACAAACCCTGAGAATTTGGTTTGAATAGTTAAGCTCGTTCTATATAAAGTGACAATGAAAAATGTCACTAATTTATATTTTAGATATACATACATATTACTAAAAATAAGATGACTAAATACTCTGTTTCGTTGTTTCCAGTACGGCGCGGGAGGCGGCGGCGGCGACTGGCTAGGCAGCGATGAGGAGCCCCTGCAAGGGTTCAGTTGGCGAGGCGGCTCGGAGCGCGACACCACCGGCATACTCATGTGGTCCGAGATATTCAAAGCCACACTCGAGTCGGGAGAAAAGGTAATAGCAATATACCATTAGCGGGGAAACTTAACAGACATCTTGAACCAAATAAAATGAAGAGTTGTGATTTTTTCTGCCAGCTATCTTACGGTAAACTAGTTATCTTACCGCCGCTTCTAAGTGTCACTTAAGTGATGGTGGTAGTTCTCCTTTAGCATACACCCCTGTGACGCTGCTCTAGGAACCTGTATCTCAGCGTTACTCAAGGACCAACCAACCAACAACCATCACTCACTCAAGAAAAGATTTGCCACTCTATTTACTGGTAACTTACATAAACAAATTTAATTTGAGAGCAGACCCGTCTTTTTCACTGGCCACTTTGGACACCAGAGCCCCGCGGTTGATTTACCCATGGCAGGCTCTGGGGGCACCACGTTTACCAAACAAGAGGTTTAAAAACTCATTTGTCCAGGGCCCCTAATAGGTAAAAGACGGCCCTACTCGAGAGATTTCTCTTCCATTCTCGATGTGTTCATGGTCCTTCGAGCCGGATGGGCAGATTATACGTTTGAATGTTTGTATCAGGTGGCGATCATCCTACTGGACACGCAAGGCGCGTTCGACAGCGAGTCGACGGTGCGCGACTGCGCCACCGTGTTCGCGCTGTCCACCATGCTGTCCTCCGTGCAGATATACAACCTCTCGCAGAACATACAGGAGGACGACCTGCAGCATCTGCAGGTATGTTGCGAGATATAAGTGGCGAAGGGGGGAGCAGGTGGACCCCGGGTGTAAACTAGTCAGGTGTGACAACAAAACAAAGAAAATAAGATCCGCTCCGAGTCTCCCAGGCTAGCTACGCCACTGCAAATTCTCACTACGATATACACCAATATTATACACCAAAGATGAGTGGATACATTGGGCCATCGGCCAAATGCGACCCAGCTCTCGGAGGAACTTTAATTTCTATACGAACACTTAATCTCGTAAAGTCAGCCAAACAGTGGTCTACCAGTTTTGATACGGCAGAACACTTCGACTTGTTTCATGGGAAAATAAGCCTTGTTGCATTTTGATGCGCGAATTATTTTACATCTGAAAGTTCAAATTCGACCGTACGATATCGTTAGTATTCGCTGTATAATCATAAAAAATCTTCCTAGCTAGATCGGGAAAGAAGGTCCAAAGTTCCATCTTCTTTATTTCTGTACTTCTGTAGTTCCATGTGTCCCATCAACCCTTAATAACCTGTTCCCCCTTCAGCTGTTCACAGAGTACGGGCGGCTAGCGCTGGAGGACAGCGGGCGCACGCCCTTCCAGCGGCTGCAGTTCCTCGTCAGGGACTGGAGCTTCCCCTACGAGGCGCCCTACGGCGCAGACGGCGGCCACACCATCCTGCAGAGGAGGCTCAAGGTATTAAATGAAATTATTTATTCAGCAATTTTATTCAGTAAGTAAATTATTTTGCACGTCAAATTTTTATCACCCTACCTTATGCTACGTATGTACTTGATAATGACCACCAGCAATTGCTGTAAGGCCTGGAAAAAAGGCTGCAAATATCTAAGGAGAATGAGCAACATGTCCATCGATGTTAGAGATGATAAGATTACCTGGCTGATCGAGACGTTTACACCTGCAAAAAATATTTCCCGTAACAGCTTAGCGGAGGCTGTAATCTCAAGTGAAAACACTCGGGACCAGATATATACGACGTTACATTTATCGGTGGCAGTCACGTAACATAACAATAAAGTCTCCCATTTTAAATAAAAAACTCACTTTATTGTGTAAACGTAGGAACGGTCGAAAAGAGAACCAACTACCTGCTACAACATCACAGTGACTCTCTGGGGCCTTAGGTACCAAAAAAATTGGCAACCAAGGATTGTAGGTCCATAGCCTTAAGCAACAGCTTTGGTATATAAAGCTCACATTGTCTTACTAAGCATAGCGGACCCTGGACTCCAAGGCAATGGCCGAGGATGCGACCGGGACAAGCGCTAGGATGATGATGATGATGATGATGTTGATGACTTACTAAGCATGTGTTTGACGAGCCGTTTGGTGCAATGGTCGAGAAGTCGGCTATTACACCAAAGGTCGCGGGTTCGATCCCCGCACGGTACAAACATTTGTGTGCATGAACATGTCTGTTTGTATCGGTCTGGGTGTTTCTATGTATATTACGTATGTATTTACAAAAAAATATATATATAAGTAATGTTTATCCGTTGTCTGGCACCCTTAGTACAAGCTAATGCTTAGTTTGGGGCTAGATGGCGCTGTGTGAATAATGTCCAGAGATATTTATTTATGTCATGGTCGGCAGGTGTCGGACAAGCAGCACCCGGAGCTGCAGTCGCTGCGCAAGCACATCACGTCGTGCTTCTCGGAGATCGCGTGCTTCCTCATGCCGCACCCGGGGCTCAAGGTCGCCACTAACCCCCAGTTCGATGGACGGCTCACAGGTACCACTATGTTCATTAGATAATAAACCGAGTTTTATTCAGGAGAACGGACAAAATTGTTCGACGCGGCTATTGAACCGAAGGCTTCGAGATAACGGTCCAGTACCTCAACAGTAAGATAAAGAGCCGTGAACGAGACAAACGACAATATAGCCAGTTTAATTATTTTGTTAAATATACATTACTAGCGGCCGCCCGCGACTCCGTCCGCGTGGATTTCAATTTCCAATATCCTATGTGTTATTCTGATGTTTAAGCTATATTGTGGTAAAGTTTCATTCAAATCCATTCAGTAGTTTTTACGCGAAAGAGTAACAAACATCCATACATCCATACTTACAAACTTTTGCCTTTATAGTAGTAGGATTTTGTTATATATAAGCACTGTCAATACTAAGTTCTGACCGTAGTATTTAGTCATAGTTTGTGATGGTTTTGTAGGAAGGTTTAGATAGCAGGAGGGCATTAAAAGGCAGAAGTGTCTTTCTTAAGTATCCTGTTGTCCTTCCTTCCCTGATCATTTGATCATTTTTATAAGGACAACAGGACAGATTACATATCTGACATTAAAGCTTCAATCGATTTTCAACCTTAATGCCTGAACGGTATGTATCAATATAAATAGAGGATTCATGTTAGTTTATGGTATTCCTACGTGCTGTGTATATTGACCAAATCGTTTCTATCTTCAGACATTGAGTCGGAGTTCAAGCGGTCGCTGCAGCAGCTGGTGCCGATGCTGCTGGCCCCCCACAATCTGGTGCCGAAGCTGATCAACGGGCAGCGCGTTAAGGCCAAGGACCTGGTGCAGTACTTCAAGTCCTACATGAACATTTACAAGGGCAACGAGCTGCCCGAGCCCAAGAGTATGCTTGTGGTGAGTATACGTAGATTATATAATATTGATATTCCTTTTTCAATTTGTGGTAGTGGTAAAAAAATGTGATCATCGTTATTTATAGACGGTAACAAGTTCACTAGTTGCCGATGCGTCTATCACTCCAAAATTAGCCTTGGTAATGAAAACCTTTTCGACTAAAAGAAACTTAAATAACGTCACTTGTTAACATAAAAGTAATGGAGTGCTATTACTAGGGACAGTAAGAACAGGCGGTTATTTGTGAAGTTCAGTATCAATTTTGGTTCCCCGTACGGGCAAATTATTTGAAAGCTCAAACTTTGCTCTATTGACGTGTGTCGATAGTCGTATTTCGGGCGGTGTCGGCTGCGCTCGGCTCTATTCGGGCGGAGTCAGCGCATGCGTGCGCGAACTCTGGCATCCCGCACTATGATGCGATTGAGTTGTCTTCGGTCGCGTTTCTTTTTGTATGTTTGATGAATTAATTTATTGTCACCAGCACCACTTTAACATGTGCTGCGTTTTTATTTGTAGTCCTTTAGGGGCTTTACCGAGAATCTTAGTATTTTTTTTTGCAATTTGAATTTTGTAAAAATTCTGTCGTCCACGTTCCAGGCGACGGCCGAGGCGAACAACCTGACAGCTGTAGCTGAAGCGAAGGAGGTGTACACGACGCTGATGGAGGAGGTCTGCGGCGGCGCCAAGCCGTACCTGCAGACGCAGCTGCTGGAGGCCGAGCATGCGCGCGTGCGGGACAAGGCGCTGCACGCCTTCCACGCCAAGCGCAAGATGGGCGGCGACGAGTTCAGCCAGGCCTACTGCGAGCAGCTGGTGCAGGTGAGGCCTCACTATCAAGCCTTAAAGTAATCGAAAACTAGTGAGTAAGTGAGATACCGCCATGATGTATAACGGCAGCCGCCACATGATATATGGCGGCATCTCGCTTACTCACTTGATGGTTAGGTCTCTGATCCTGGCCGATACTAGACCTCAGACGTCAGACACGGGGATCACTGACGATGTTGCGCGCGTTCGCGTTCGCGTCCTGATGCAGTTTTTGCAGGCAGACGAGCCTGCTTTTCCCTCTCTCTCCAACACTCAAGTGAAACTTGCCACTAGCGAGCCAGCTAAGTGATCGCTTTTGACAACAAAGATCTCTGCAAACTTCTTGTGCACCGAGTGACAAGTATTTTGTGCATATGCAGCTAAGGACCAATGGCTAGCAGAGGCCGGGTATAAGATTCTTACACATCGGTACTAGGAGCGAGCGTTATGTACTTCGGTCGCACACGCTTCCCTAATATCCTACGACACCTAAATGACTACTAATGATTGATACTTCATTGCCCATCTTTTCTTTCCTTTCAAGTTTGTTCCCGGTACCTATACCTCCCTCTCCAGCTAATCAAATGTCTTGTTTGTGCTGGCAGGACCTGGAGGACCACTTCGTGCAGTTCCGCGCGCACAACGAGAGCAAGAACATCTTCAAGGCGGCGCGCACGCCGTCCGTGTTCTTCGCCATCGCGCTGGTGTTCTACGTGGCCAGCGGCGTGCTCGGCCTGGTCGGCCTGTACCCGCTCGCCAACCTCTGCAACCTGGCCATGGGGATAGCGCTGCTCACGCTCGTGCTCTGGGCCTATATCAGGTATTCATTCGCTAAACACTGATGATGGATGATGATGCCCTCCACGGCGTATCCGTTGTCGGCGAAACTTGCAAGAAAGTACTAGCAAGAACTAGCTAGAAAGTAGCATCAGTCTAATTTAATTACAACCTCAATTCTTCCCTTGGTTGTCGTTAAAAGGGGGGGATGAGCAGCAGCGTTCAACTATGTTTTATCGTCCGACATACTGCTGTCATGAATCCGCTTGCCTAGAGTAGTGACGATTAGCATATAGTAGTGAAGTGACAATGTAGCGGGCTTATGATAATAAGGGAGAGGGTCGTCCCATATAGCCAATTGGCAAGGAAAGCCATTCACTTGTCGCGTCCAAATCTGTATTGGAGTAAATCCTTATCGTACTGGAGCTTTAGCTTGGCACTATTGTAAATACGAGGTGTTTGTCTTGCAGGTACAGCGGTGAAATGCGGGAGCTGGGCGTCACTATTGACGAAGTAGCGAACACTTTATGGGACAATGTAAGTATGCACGCGCACATGCACCCGTCTCGCCTTCATAAAACTGCACGTCCCGCGCTGTACAACACTTGCCACTAAATATTAACATATGGAGCTTTTACTTGAGGCCTTATTAATAATCACTTATCTTTAATATGTATTCGTAATTAAACACAAATAGTGCACTATATAGTTTTACAATAAAAATAATACTGAGCCCAGTATGCCACCCTGTGGTACTCCTGTTTATAATGTAAGTAAATAGCATCTCTCGGTGAAACTTTGCCTTATTACTATGGAAAATTAAAGTAAAACGTTATTCTCAAAATTCGAATTTTCCATACGGGGTATGTATGTAATAATATGAGATTAATAAATCTTAATAAATACCTTGCACTAACACATCAATTGCCTAACTGAAACCTGTAAATATTAAGAAAGCTTATGTCGTACCTCAGGTAATGAAGCCAGTGTACCAGTCGTGCCTGGAGAAGGGCATGGAGCACGCGGCGGCGGCGGCGGCCAACACCGCGCTGGGGCCCTCCACGCCCACGCACAACGGCAAGCACAAGCACTTGTGATGCCGCCCCCGCCCCCGCCCCGCCCGCCGGCACCAGCTGGGCAGCCCCCGAGACGACCCCCCTCGCGTCGCTGCACGCCCCCGCCCCCCGGCGCGCGCCCCCCGCCCCCGGCCTCGCTGCGCCTGCGCCCGCCTCGTGCGCCGGACCATGTCCCGACTCCTCGAGACGCCCGAAGCGCGGTGCTGCAGTCTCTGCTAGTGTGAGGAGACTCTGTGTGGTTTTCGTTGACGATATTATTTTAGACCCGATTTGAAAAGCTGTTTTTTTTTGTCCGGAAACTGTCCCGCGTGTTATTTAATGTTTATTAAATGCCCAGCACCATTTGGTAAGCCGTCGTTCTCGTCACCGAACGACTGGTGTATCTTCGATTTATGCGACAACGATATTAACTTTTGAAATAATATTCCGACCACCTGAATATTTATCAAACGTATCCTCAACGTCACCACAGCGGGTTTAGAAGTTGGAATGGACCAAACTGACTAGCAGGAGCACCGGCTAAGCTTCGACACTGCTCATCATAGCATATAGAAAAACCAGTGTTGTCTGCGCGCCCGGGGAGTGGCCGCCGTGTCACATCAGGTGAGTGTTTGACGTTTTGACTTGACAGCTGACAGTAGTGACAGATGTAGACAAGTAGAGGGCCTAGCGGCAGGGCCGGTACTGGTGTCGGTTGTTTTGTACAGTATGTAGTGAAATTTTAATGTAGAATTAGTCTTTAGTGTAGCCTTGATTGGTTCATCTCGTTTCGACGTCTGGTTTACGATGTCCCAGTGGAGGAAGACCGTTTATTTATATTATAATCAATAAAAATATCGTCGATCAATAAATTTCAAAAATCATGTAAATTGGTACTATTGATTACTTTGAAAGAATTTAGAGATGGTTGAAATTCATGTATAGTGATTCCATCTGGGACTACAAATATTATTTGTGCTTTTGAAAGCACAGTAGATCAACCAATCAATGCTGGATAAAATCAAAATTATCATTGTATTGTATGTATTTAGGGCATATTTGAATAATGTGAAATCATTAGGCACAAAGGATATTTTATCGTCACATTTTTTTATATGGAGGTAGGTGAATTTCAAATTCACAGAGTTTTGTGTACAACCTTCAAAATAACATTCAAAAGAACTCATTCATATCATATCATATCATGTTATAAGCCGCATGTTTCTATATTTATTTTTGCCTTATAATAACTACAATTTTATATACCAAATAGGAATCAAAATCTGGAAATCTTTTGAACTCGAATCTATAATTTGTAATAAAAAGATATTGCGCAATAATATGTTCCCGCGTGTTCTGTGAATTTGCAATTCATGCAAGAAAAGTGAATTAATAACACACTTTGTTGAATCGCACCAGGATGATGTACTTAAAAATTAAACTATAGAAGTAGATGTGTAAACATTCTATACTCTGTATCTGTAGGATAAGAGCTTGATTCAAGTGTCACATAATTCATACAAAAGCTATTTTCAACGGTAGTCATGCAGTAAATTATATTCCATTACCTCTGACTTAATCCCGAAACAAAATTACAGAATGATTCAACTCCTAAAATAAGCTGTTGAGTATTTAAAAAATATATACCAACTTTATTCCCATGACATCTTAATGATATTTCAATAATAAAGACCAATCAAGTGATCCAAAATTCTTGACCTGGTTTGTCACACAAAACTCATTAATTGCTTTCCCTGTATTTTGGCTTCGAAAACCTTTATTCTCCCTCTCACCGGTGAGGTCCTGCATTTTCTCAAATTGAGAGGCCTATAAAGCCAGGATTATTTATCATTCAGTGCCTACGGAGGCTGGCCTGTGTCCTTCTACCCGGATCAAACATAAACAGACAGTGCCATACATTTCAAGATTTCAATCTGATCAATGCTCAGTAAATTCAAAGTTTTTTTCCTGATTTTAGTCCCTGAAGTATTATTTTAAGAGTTATTGGTAATTTGTTTTTGAGTAAATGCCTCCTTAGTATTCCAATTCCAATTGCAAAAGATATATACCATGTTAATTTATTTTTTGTCATCATCCGTATTGTGCAATAGTTAAAGGATTTATACGCATTACTTTTATTGAGTGACATTTGGAAAAATGCTCTAAAGATTCTGGTAAATAGGACAACATAAGTGTGACAACATTGACTTAAAAATAATTAAGTTTAGAAACAAAAGCCGTTTAATCTTACGGCTAAAAAGGCATTAACACTTTGTTTTCTAAATGTAACATTTATATTTTATTGTTAATTGTAATCACACTATTCATGTTGTTTATTTACCGTTAAATAGTCGCAAAATAGTTTTGTAAATATTTTATATGTACAATCGACATATCTACCAAACCATTTCAAGTGACGTGATGTGCCAATTGACTTTAAATAACACTTAGATCTTTCAAAATTAGCAACTTTGTTTGTTATAAATTTTCAGAGTTTATTTTGTTATACGTGGTGAAAAGTGATTAGGCTGTATACTTCTCTGTTTCACAGGATTTGAATGACAAATCATTTTATTTTAACCTGTAGCTTATCTTGCCACACACTCTTATAACTTCAGTATGGTTGTGAAGTAAACAGCAATCTTGTTTTATCATTTCAAAGAATAACGGTTTTCTGTATCAGGTATAAAGATAGGTTGATGGTATAGTGCCCGGACGCCTGCACTAAAGTTGATCCGAAGCCTGTGGACTCCAATTACTCAAGTCATTGACCAATGATCCTATTGTTTTATTTGCCATCAAATAACAAAATTCTTCGTAAAACAAAATCAAATCAACTTCAAAAAATTTAATTGTAAATATAAACTTTATGTAAATAAAAGCCAAAAGTGCCTATCTTCCAATTTTACAATAAAAGTTGTAAAAATATTAAATAGTTTAATACCATTTGGTCTGAGCTCCATCGTGCCAAACTTTTTAATTCACATTTCTTTATCTGTTCTCATTAAATATTTTGGCTTTTTTTTAGATGTAATCAAGGATACAAGCTAGTCAATGTTATCTTGACTGGTTCATGACAAAATATTATGTTTAACGATCATTATTTCTTATGAAAAATAAAAGATATGTCAATTTATATGTTATTATTAGTCTAATTGTTATAAGATTTGTTACGGGGTGAATATGTTGTTTATAAAACAATCATGGCCGACATGTATAGTAGCTATAATTATGTTAACTGATAGATTGTTTTAACAACACTTTATATGTAACATTTGCTTAGGTTTAAGAGCTTTATACTGGTTGACACTAAAATGAATCCAATATCTGTAATGAAACAAAAGAATGGTACACTTAAAGTGGCATTTTAGTGTCAATGTGAATAAAACGTAAAATTTGCTCCTGTGTTTTTTTGATACTTCCAACTTAGCGTAGATTTTATTCAATTTAATGTATATCGCAATGAAACCGAATTTTTCCAAAGCAATATTTACAAATGAAGGGTCAGTCCGCTGTCCGCTTGCTTTTATTTGTAGATATCCTTTTTAATGTCATGTTGCGCAGACGCACGCGTTATATCACGCCTTTAGTATCTGTGCGGCCAATTTATTATAGATCGGTAAAAATAAATATATTTCCTCATATTGTAGATGATTATTGAAAGAGGTTTTAATTAATAGTTTAATTTTAAGCCGTGAAGGTGGAATGTTTTACAAAATGGTTAATTTTAAATAAGTTATTATTACGAGGAAAGTTTTAATGGTTTAGCGTTGGTTGGTCGCTTGTGTTGTCACGCCGTTTTGCTCAATTTTCACTTAGTTTTAAGTTTCTTTTAGCTCAGGGTGTTAACACTCTACTGTATACTTAGGCATACTACCAGATTATCTGACAGCACCTGTTTTTTTGGATTTATCTTTTCTGTGGTGCCGAGAGAATGGCTTGTTTTACTTACAGTTGCCCATTAAATTTTAATTTTGGCGATATTCATTTTTAACTTTGAGTATAGTAGTATTTATATCTGTTATTAAAATGCGCATGATAAATTGATCCGTACGTATACCTTAATAATTTTGCACTCGTAAAAAAATTACAAGATTAGCAATCAATATTAGAAGTGTTTTATTATTTGGCACACGCATTTATCATTCAATGAGCGATATACAACAAATCATGCAATACGTAAAAGTCGATTTTGAAGAATTTGCTACATTTTAAATTTGTCTATTTCTGTTGGTCACACCCGGCAGTCTGTGAGTATAGGCAGCCTTATGTTAGTATGGTAAAAAAATGTTAATTGCTATTTTTCTTCCTGTTTGTCGTTGTATGTTTGGACGAATAGAAGAGGCGAGTGCACCATAAACCAATGAAAAAAATTATGGTACATTAGGCCAAGAAAATGGACTTTCAGTTTTAATTTAAAACATCCATGTATAAGTAAAATAATAAGGTTGAACTCATGGGCATATTTCATGGGAAAATGAACCCTGCTGTGTTTGGTTTGACGTGCGGATTATTTTCAGCCTTAAATTAGTGAACCATTTTCTTGGCTTGGAAGTTGGTACACTCTCCTTGATCTTGTAAATTAGGGATAAGCGTTCTCCTTTAGTAATTGTCTCTAAGTAGGAAGAGGTTTTTATGTTCAAATTTGGACTTTATATTTAATGGTATAAGGATGGTCCGTAGCAAATAAAATTATGGATTAGTGATTTGTAAATTTTAAGATACTATGTAAAGTGATTTTCGAGGTGAACATGTCATGAGTATTATAAAGTTTGACTAGAACGTTTTGAATAATTATGGTTTGATCCTTACTCTGGCTACTTGCCTTTTGCCTAGTAATAAAGAAAAGAATGAAAAGCCTTTGCGCTTAATGTGCCAGGCAGGGGCCGTAAATTAAAGAAAAAAAAATGATCAAAGAGAAACAGGAGCACTATGGGAGATATCATGATTTTTCTTGTCTCTCATATCTGTGGTTTTAGAGGTCAGAATAAATTTTCAAATTGCTGTTTTTTCGCGTTTGAAATAAGCTCTATCATGGGATTTTTTCAACGCAAAATGTAAAGGCTCCTTCCTACTGCGCGCTTGATGTTAGACAATAAATTAAGTATTTTTTATATTACAAATTAGTCAACTTATGGAAATCCCGCTTACATGAAGCGCTGTAACTTACTCTGTCAAAATTTTAAAATACTTAATTTTGTATATTTTTATCAGAAAACTGGCGTGAGCTTTGTGAAGTGATATTAAATGTTTATTTGTTATATTAACAATTTGAGTTTCAATATTATCAAATACCTTTTCGTTTTCTTCACTTGTAGCTACTTTTTTCGATTTGTTACTAAGCCATGTAGGTTATGTACTGTTTATAATATTGAGTTCATTATTTTATGGAAAATACAGATAAAACAACCATTTTAAAATATAAAAATATTTATTGACTTAGAATATAATTACCACAGCATTTTTCAATATATAAATTCATTAAAAGTAAAAAATATATTATTTAAGTTCAAAATGTGTTACAAATACAATTCAATTATAATAACAACAGTGTTTTATGTTTGACATTGTTCCTAGATTTAATTTCTTAAGCTTATTTAATTTATAGAGCGCCATCTAGCCGAGAACCTACCCCTAAATACTTAGTTCCAGGCTAGATATCCTAAGCTTGTACTTACTTGAATAAGTAATTAAGTATACATACAAAGTATTATGTTAGAGGGAGGCAAGGATGCGTTGCCCGCCTAACGAAAAATATTAGTGCTAGACAGAGAGAGAAGTAATTATACTTAGTTATATTTACATACATAATATACACAGAAAATACCCAGATCATCTTTGAGACGTCTGGTGAAGTCAATTTAACAATCATCACTCCAAGCAGTCATCTGAGTCAACAATATCTTATGTACAATTTGTAATTGTGAGAATATTATTTTGTCGGTGAAAATTATATCTCGACTATGGACTATCTACAACCCTTAACCAGATGTAACATGTTACTCGATTTAAGCTTTTATTGGTTTAAGACCCTAGTACAGTTCAATGATGACTCTACCTAGTGTAATATTATTTGATTTAGTATTTGTTTTCGACTCGAAATAAATTTAAGATTCAATTTATTAAGGATTATCACAGGTACTTGAATTGAACCAGACTGTTATGTTATGAATTATACGTCGCAACATCTATGTGATGTTGCGACATATCACTACATAGTATAAAACAAAGTCGCTTTTTCTGTCCCTATGTCCCTTTGTATGCTTAAATCTTTGAAACTACGCAACGGATTTTGACGCGGTTTTTTTTAATAGATAGAGTGATTCAAGAGGAAGGTTTTTATGTATAATACATGCATAATATAGTTGAGAAACACTAATTAACTTAATTGCACCCGTGCGAAGTCGGGGCGGGTCGCTAGTAATTTATAACTCATAATTATTGACCAGATTTCTTGTGAAGCAGCTTAAGCACTTGTGTTATAGATATCAGAATCAACGGTGGTATTACAAATTTACTTAAAAGATTACATATAACACCCAGACCAGGACAAACAGATGTGTCCATGCACACAAATGTTTGTCCTGTGCGGGGATCGAACACCTGACCGCTTGGTCCGCTAGACCTTGGACCTTGACTAGTAGGTGTGGTCAAGATGTTGACTACTTATTAGTCAAGTTCTAGTCAAGGGTTATGTTATCCACAGATTGTAATCAGTTTCTGGTCCTCAGAGTTTTACTGGCTCCACTCTGGGCCAATTAGGTAATATCTTATACTACAGCACATTATAGCAGTACAAGGTATAGTCATGAACATCAACATGTATACATATGTATACAAACACATTCAAATATGAACTTTACTGCTGTGTGTGACATAAGAGGCGATGTGTATGTAATGTGTATACATGTTGGTGCTCAGGACTGTACTGATCGTCTTCTAGGTATTCATAGAGGAGGCCTTAGCCTTGGTCTTGGTGCCATTACTTAATGTAGAGGTAGGGTCATGGTGAGGTTAGGATCTCTTCTTGCCGTCCCCGCTGTAGCCGACCGCCGCCGCCGCCGCCCGGTGCGCCACTGCATCGAGTGACTGCTGCATCACCTACAGACAGGTAAAGAAAATGAAGGAAAAGTAGAAATCAGAAGTAGTCAATATAAGTTGTAGTTATATTGGTGTGGTTAGAACACGGCCTAGTAAGAAAAGAAAGGACTCCGCTTCACCTAAGCAAGTGATGCACCTAAAAGCAAGCCCAGTTGCGTGTAAATACGCACCTGCATAAACGTATTATCTCAATAGTAAGCCTGTTGCCATGGCGACCTGCTATTACGCTATCTGACATCTTTATAGCTCACACATGCATCCAACTTTGGGCTTCACATCTAAGTATCGCGTTGCGGAATTCCTTTACTTTTTTGAACAGAACAAAAGATAGTGATTTTTTTCTCACTGGTGGAGGAAAAGTTTGTGTTAATACTTACACTGCCCTTGATAGTTTCAGCAACTTCATCTATCTTGACCGCGATCTCTCGAGCATTGCCGCTTATCCTGAAATTGATCAATATTAATGGCAGGTTTCTGAATTACTTAAACCGTAGTTAATTTTCGCTTTATATTTTTAACGAACGAACAGATGATCTACGGTTTAAGTAGGTGCTGATCTAATTTTTGTAGGTATGTCAATTCTTGTGACCACTACAACTTGAATAGAAATTATTTTCGGCACAAAGATTGACAATATTGGGATTTGCCCGTGTAAACCGAAAACCATATTTTCATCTTACGCCTTCTTTACATTTAATGTAATCGAGTCATATAGATAGGCTTTTAAATAAAAATAATAGTCCGATGGGAACCCGCAGTAATGAGTCAACTGGGTCTACGGGGTGTCCATGACATTTTGTTTCCTACATGTAAGTGCAATAAATGATTAAATCAATACCTAAATAGAATATGAGGTCCCATACCTGCTATAGACCCACAGCAGCAGCATAGTCCCCGCTGTGACCAGCACGATCTGCCCGACGGCGACGCCGGTCTGCACGCCGAGCGTCCCGCCCAGCACGGAGGCCAGGTAGCCGAGCAGCATCACCGCCGCCAGCACCGCGGGCGTCGCCGCCATCTTGAATATGTTCTTGCCCTCGTTGTGCGCTTTGAGCTGGTCGAACTGCTCGTCTAACTCCTGCGAGGGAAGTTTTATATGAAGGTTGGTATTAGTAACCAAATAATGAATCCGAGAAAACAATGTTTTTCCGTTTACTCTTCAGCTTTATTGGGTTGAAGAAACTAATGATACCTATAATTTAATCGTGAACTCGACACAAAGAAATAGGGCTAGCTTCCCTACTTTTAAAAAAACATGGGCACGAGTGTAAGGTATTTAGACAAGCCCGTTTGCTCCATAAGTGGATAGAGTCCCGTCTACAAAGGGCCGCGGGTTCGAATCCCCCTAGGGTCACTTTATGATGAACATCTGTACTTGTACCTGAGATATGGGTGTTTAGAATACGGACGTCTATTCGTTAATTTGAAGAGGCAATTTAAGTGTTTGTCCAAGGTTTTTATTCATTATATTATGTACCTTAATCAGCTGCGTAGAGTACAAGCTCTCCAGCTCCTGACCACCCATCTTCCGCTTGCTGTGGAAGGCGTGCAGCGCCTTGTCCCTGGCCCTGTGGTGCTCCTCCTCCAGCGTCCGCGGCGGCATGTACGGCCGGCTGCCTCCAGCCACCTCCTCCATCAGGGTCTCGTACACTTCCTTAGCTTCGGCCACTGCGCTCAAGTTGTTTGCTTCTGCTGTCGCCTGGTTTTACAAATAAGAACTTTTAGACTTTAGTAGATGGTAAGCATATATTAGTCTTATCATCATCAGCCCGAGGCAAACCACTGCTGGACGAAAACCTCACACGTATGGTGTCTGGGTCGTCACCACGCCGTGTAGTCGGGTTGGTGATAGCAGTAGTAGTTATGGTAAACAATAACACAGTAAACGCTCCTGCACTCCCACCCCCCCCCCCCCCCTATAATGTTCCTAAGTCGCTTATTACGACACTCACGGGAAGAAACCTGGCACCACTATTCTAGGCCGGCACTACACAGCAAAACTAATTGTGATATATATACTTACTTCCAATATAGACTTTGGCTCGGGAAGCTCGCTGCCGTTGAAGATGTTCATGTAGGCCTTGAAGTAAATGAGCAGGTCTTTGGCCTTGACGCGCTGACCCTCGATCAGCTTCGGCACCAGGTTCTCTGGAGCCAGCAGCATCGGCACCAGCTCTTTCAGGTGAGTTTTGAATTCTGGGCTAATGTCTGTGGGGAAATTCTTATTAATAAGTAATTAAAAAAAACTGATGAAGACAAATACCCAATTTCAAATATTAATTTCATACCTAGAACATTTTTTTTGTATTGATAATGACAATGAAAATATAGATTCGAATGCTTCTCGCTGAGATACCTACATTAATTCTACCACGGAATAGAAAGAAACAGTTTTTTATGTTCCGTGAATTCTACATACATAGAATACGTCACGTCATGCATGATTGAGCATGTTTACTGTAAAAAGTAGCTCGACTGAAAAAAGGGATGTCGCGTCAGCGGCATTGACAGACGGTGTACCTAATGTATAATTTCGCCCATCGCTCTCGTAGCAGAGTGGCGCAGTGGAAGCGTGCTGGGCCCATAACCCAGAGGTCCGTAGATCGAAACTACGCTCTGCTAACAGTGGTGTAATTCTTTTTGTACATTTTTTAAACCAAATTATCATTTGTCGTAACAAATAATGTTCACACATTTTCACTATTACTATATAAACAAAAAATATTTTCTTTTTTGGATATCCGATAATAGCAATTCACGACACGGTTTTTGTTTAAAGAATTTACGGTAACCATGACGGCAGCGCAATAAATAATTTTGCAAATCGGTCCAGTAGTTCCTGTGATTAGCGCGTTCAAACAAACATACAAACAAACTCATCAGCTTTATATACTATTAGTAATTAGTAATTAGTAATATTAGTAATTATTAATTAGTAATTAGTATTAGTATTAGTATTAGTAATTAGTAATTAGTAATAGTAATTAGTAATTAGTAATTTGTAATATTAGTATAAGTAGGTATTAGTTTATATTAGTATTAGTATAGATTAAGTTAGTTGAGTAACCTTGCAGTTTCCCCGTGAAGTTGGGGTTGGTGGCGACGTTGAGCCCTGGGTGCGGCATGAGGAAGCACGCCAGCTCGTCGAAGCACGCCGCGATGTGCTTGCGCAGAGCCTGCAGCTCCTCGTGCTGGCCGTCGTGCACCTGCAGCCCAGGTCAGACATCTTTATTCATGTTATATGTAATTTTTTTGGAGCAAACGCACATTAATTCAAGATGAGCAATAATATTTAGAAAAAAAGAAAAAACCCGCTAATTGCTGACCATGGATTTTCTTGCGTTGGTAAATAAAATGAAAAAAAAGTTCCTATGTGAAATAAAAAAATCTACTAGACACAAAAAACTGTGACTGGTTATAAAAAAACAAACGGGATTTCAAGTTCGATCCATCCGTGGGGAAATCAAATGAGGATATAATAATGCGGTTAACAGCAAATACCTACCTAATAGGTTGTTATAAAATCAATAAGTAGGTATTAAATATAGAACACACGGTAAACGGTGTCGACTCGCAATACACGAGATGTCATTTATTTTATTTATTTATTTATTTAAGCTTTATTGCACAAAGTAAAATTCGTACAAAAGGCGGACTTAATGCCTTATGGCATTCTCTACCAGTCAACCTTAGGGCAAAACAGAAAGTGAATAAGTAGTAGGTAGGTAGTGCTATTAGAATAAAATAATTTATGTATATGATCGGTTATAGATGCATGCAAAATAAGTACATAAACATAGAACAACATTATCTCCTTAGTATAGGTAGGTCACTTTGTTAAAATAGATGATTAAGAAAAGAGAAAAACTCAAATACAAGTCTACGTTACCTCAAGGTACTTGTTAAGAAGTTGTTTGCCGCCAACCGCACCGAACGGGTGCTCATAGGGGAAGCTCCAGTCCCTGATGAGCAGTTGCAGCCGCTGGAACGGCTTGCCCGAGCTGCTCTGCTGCGCCAGCCGCCCGTACTCCGTGAATAACTAGAATGGCGATGGAAGGGTCAGTCAGTCGCAAGAATACAGCGACAGACAAAGAGAATCCTCCTTTGTTTTGATGGCAGTTAAATTTGGAAAGCGGTATCTGGGATGCTTTTGGTCTCTAGACAGAGATTCCTATTGAATAGCCATTTAAGTGCTGAGAGCTCAGATTTTTGAAAACAACTGTCCTTTCCGAGTTATCGGAAAAGTAGGTTTTCATGTTATTAGAAAATGTTCCTGAGGATTGGCTCCATAACTATAGGGTAGTCCCCTACTGCAGTCAAAGATATTGACTGAAAGCGAAGGGCCCTCCTAAAATTCCTGATGATAATACAATGGATGCTGATTTGTCAATATATAAGTACCTGTAAATGCTGCAAGTCGTCCTCCTCAATATTCTGCGAGAGGTTGTAGATCTGCACGGATGATATCATGGTGGAGAGCGCGAAGATGGTGGCGTTGTCGCGGACCGTCGACTCGCTGTCGAACGTGCCCTGCGTGTCCATCAGCAGGATCACTACCTGAGGAAATAGGAAAACAAATTAAGGTAATAAGGACTCTCAGTAATGAAATTTGGTTTGGACATGAGCGTAGCTACACTAGGACAAGCTGCCACACACATCCTGGACCCAAAGCAATAAACATATTTGACTTTGACTTTGAAAGCTGGCAACGCCCATGTAGGTATGTGGATCTTGTTGTAACGTCTCCTTGAAGGATGCGTGCCTTGATACGTTAAAAATATGATGTCCTAGTCTGCCATGTTAAGAATGGGTAAATATTTCGAGATTTTATGCTACAACATGCAATTTTAAATTTGTTATAAAAATGTCTTTGACTTTATCTAACTGTAAACGAAGCATCTCTTGTGTAATGGTCTTCTGTGATTTTTGTACAGCCAATGGTCACTTAAATAGCTGATTTCATAGGTTTGATGGATAAAAGTAGCACCTACTCGTAATGAGGTTTGATGTTCTCTTACCTTTTCTCCATTTTTCAGCGTGGCCTTGAAGGGCTGCGACCAGAGCAGCAGGCCGGTGGTGTTCCTCTCGGAGCCCCCGCGCCAGCTGAAGCCCACCAGCGGCTCCTCCTCCGAGCCCAGCCATTCCCCTCCGGACTCCCCCTTGTTATACTGGAATAGAAGCAGAAGTGCATTTATTTCTTCTTCTTAAATTATTATGTTTTTCATTCATAAAATTGTTTTGGAGTCTTTTCTTCTTTGTATTATGGGATTTGACGGCCCGTTGGTCTAGTGGTTAGACACCCTAGCTACAAAACCAAGGGTTGTGGGTTCGAATCCCGCTAGGGGCAAATGTTTGTGTGATGAACATCGGCATTTGTACTCGAGTCATGGATGTTTATAAAAGTATTTAAGTATGTCTATCCGTTCCCTAGCTTCCATAGTACAAGCTTCGAGCTTAGTTTGGGGCTAGGCAATTGGTGTGTTAGTCCAATGAATTTATTTATTTATTTGACGAGCCGTTTGGTGTAATGGTCGAGAAGTCGGGTATTACACCAAAGGTCGCGGGTTCGATCCCCGCACGGTACAAACATTTGTGTGCATGAACATGTCTGTTTGTATCGGTCTGGGTGTTTCTATGTATAATATGTATATATTTACAAAAAAAAAAAAAGTATATAAGTAATGTTTATCCGTAGTCTAGCACCCATAGTACAAGCTAATGCTTAGTTTGGGGCTAGATGGCGCTGTGTGAATAATGTCCAGAGATATTTATTTATTATTATTATTTATTATTTAACTAGCTAGGTAAGTCGTCGAATTAAGTACCTATTTTTTGACAGAGATGGTATGGTTGAGTTGTAAGTAGGTATCAACTACTTATTTAATAAAAGGGCGTGGGGTCAATTTCCTCTCATTGAAGAATGTACATTCATGTTCGGATATCGTGTAACGTCCAAGTAATTTTGTTTTGCTGCCGTGGGCACTCGATAGAAGTCTTGAGACTTCCTGGCGAGACTTCAAATCTGTCATTTGAATTCTTATAAATGAGATTTTCTGTGCGATACCCAGTCATGATCTAGTTTCAAAGAGTTATGTAAATATTTAGTAAAATTGGATTTCGTACCTTATGGTCCAGATACCGAAGGAAGAAGTCGAGGAGGAAGGACTTGCCCTTGCGGAAGGCGCCGGCGACGGACAGCACGACGACACTTCTGTCCCGTATGTCCTCCTGCAGCAGCAGCTGGCTCAGCGCCTCCTCATCCAAGGTAAACGTGTGCTTATCCGGCTCTGGCAGGACCACTGACAGGCCGTGACCTGCCGCCAGGCTCTCTGCTCTACCTGGTGATGAAAGTAATGGTTCGGTTCACGTAAAATGAAGGCAGACAGACGCCGGAGAGTGTTGACGCAAAGATGGAAGCACAGATTAACTGATGAACCTGGCGCACGGGGAAACAATAATTATGTACAAGGTTTGCCCAAGTTATCAACACGTATAAGAAACCCTGGTCATATTGGGTCTTTAAGCCTCTAGTTTGGTAATCGTGGGTTTGGGGACCTCAATCGATCGCGGCACGAGCCCATTGTGCCCAATTGGGAAAAAGTGGTTATCAAGATTCCTTTGAGAGCATATAATCGGGATAAAAAATATCCTGACACCTAAAGTCATTCCATACCCTAGTATAACAAACATCAAAATCCGTTCAAAAAATTTCAGCGTCGTTGACGTCTAACCAAACGAACTTTCACATTAAAATTCAAAAAATTCATCATCATTAAAATTTATAACTACAATTAGAGTGCTGCTGTTCGTTTTTTTTTTCCTAAACTTAATCCTTAAACAGATTTTACTATCTAAACTACCCCAAAAATTTGTTTCTACTAAGGGTTAAGATTTTCTGGTAATAAATAAGACTATATTTTATTCAAACAATGACTAATGTTTTACCTCAGATAGATGATTCATTGATCTGAGTGTTTTGCTTGGATGCAGAACACACGAGTACCTATACGATGACCGCATAACACATATTTGTCGAATAGTATAAATCCCGCCCATTTGATATTTGGTTGTGTTTTCTCACACTAACTAAGTTATTTAAGTTATGCATACAAATAATTTATACGAATAATTTATCATTAATCAAGTTTATAGAAATATGAACCTTCTCTCGTTCTCATAAGAACTATATTAATAGAAATTCCATACTTCATGTACCGATCCTCAACTGACATCCAATGACCGCAAATTACCGCAATCGAATTTCAACCTTTTGACCATGGTATAAAATTCGAAATTGTCGGTAGCAAATGTTTGTTTTCAGTTGATTTAAAATATGGTCGAAATTCCAACTGTTTTAAATTACTTCACGTTTTTTAGTCGTCAGTTAAGTTTTCGACAGAGATAAACTTCGAAAAGCTTACCGATTTAAAAATAGACAGAGTCAGTTAAAAACAATAATTAAATAAATATTGAATTAAATACCTATGTACGTAGTGCTAACACTTTTGACAAATGACTTAGTTACCTACCTACAACTTTTATAAAACGTTCGCATGTATGTACTATCTAGTTACTTACTCATGTAAACATCGCAGTAATCACACACATTCACATATTTGGTAAGCAATAACAACAGGCTCCACCTGAATCACGGCATTCTCGCAACATCTGACATAATACTCTATAATTAGTTCCATTAAACTACACTTTTCCCCACAGCTCGACCACTAGTTGCATCTTGTATGTTAAAAAACTTTTTAACATCCTTAAACTAAGGTTAAAAGTATCAATTTAAACGCAAAACGTAAATATCCAATTTAGAACAGTCGTAAAAGGATTCTTTATCGCATTGACTGCGCAAATTAAGTTTATAACATCACATTTCTTCAAACATGTCGCGGTCACACTCATTAAACACAAATAGTGTTGTGTACAAAAGTGTAGAGGAGAATACTCACTCATTTTGATCTAATGTGTACGTAAACAATGAATAAACACTTTCGACGAGTGGGTCGTTCGCGCGTCGGGAGCGCGGCTGAGTGACTAGAGTACCTACATGTTGAGGCGGACGGCGATAGGCACAGTGCAAGAGAATATACAGTGCAGCAGTGTGCACTTGCCTTGCACTGATTGACTTTCATTGCAATGTTAAAGATCCTTAACATAACATAATTAATGCCTGATAGCATATAGGTAAGTAGTGTTATCAACTAAGTGGTAGCGTAGATTCGCAAGACACTGACGAATTCCCAAGTTTCTTATCTTGTTGTATTTGTTGCAATTTCGCGCAACAAATACAATTTCGCTCAATTAAAGTTTTTATCTATTTACAATATTCCAGATTTAGAATCCAGGAACTTATATTATTGTTTTTACACTTGTCCAAAATGGTATCAAAATATCAACCTACCGGACATTTTAATCGTTGCAAAACACACAAACACTGCATGGTCATTTGTCCAAGCGGAGTTATCTCACCGTTTGTCCTTGCACTGCGCCGCTCGTCAGCTGAGGTCAGCGTGTGATGTCACGAGCCTCATGCGCGGTGATGTCATAGCTCGTCTACTCGACCGAGGATTTGTGAAGCGAACCTCAAGGGAACCTGTCTGCACTATTATGGACATTTTTTATGTGTCGATAGTGTCGGACTCACACCGGTTTGGATTAGTGAGGGTAGTTACACTCGATTTATTTCTAAGGACTTATTTACAGTACAGAATGTCAATAAAAAAATACAGGTAGATTACTTTTTTTATATTATTTAGGGTGGAACTAGTGAGAATAGTAATTGTTCTCAGTAGGTTCATTTTCAAGACCAATGGAAGTAAAATAGGTATGAGTAGTCTATCTATAGGACAGATATTTACTGGAAAAGTGTTGATCACAACAAATACATAAAACCATAAAAATAAGGTATATAATAAGGTATATACATAAAAGTAAGGATAAATAATATTAAAAAATTGAGATATAACATAAAAATATGTTTTTATTTTTGACTTACAATATACGATTTATAAATGCGATGTATTAAAAAACATTTTTCAATACTTATTGCTAAAGCACACCTTTTTAGGGTTCCGTAGCCAAATGGCAAAAAACGGAACCCTTATAGTTTCGTCATGTCTGTCTGTCTGTCTGTCTGTCCTGGTTCGTTCTCCGCCGTTTCTGAACCGATTGCCACGAAAATTGGTGGAGAGATGTATAGTGATAATTCAAGAATTGGTTTTTAAAATTATCGAAAAATAATCATTTTTTACCCCCCCTCCCATACAGCGAAAAGTTAATTCTAAAAAAAAAATTCGACTTAACCCATCGTGTAGGGTATCGTTAAACAGGTATTTTTAAATACAATAAAACTCGCCTTGAAACCATGTGGATCAAACACCCCAGTCTCGAGATATATTAATACAAAGTTAAAATTAGAGCGTCCCCCCCCCCCCTTAACTTTTGAAATACTATTACAATAATTCTGAAAAAAATGTCCTGTATACCTTCAAGTAAGTACTTTCAACGAAAACTATAGCGAACTCTGTATCATACATAGTTATTTTTATACAACTCGACCAAATTATGACGTGCAGTTGCCCTTACTAAATGTTGTCTTAAGCGGTCGGGCCATCTTTTAGCTACGGAACCCTTTCATGGGCGTGTCCGACACGCTCTTGGCCGGCTTTTAATTGAGGATGGCAAAACAGAATTACCTCAAAAGGTAGGTAATCTTTGTGGTGCCGAATGTTGTTTTTCCAGATGCATAGGATGCTCAAATAATCATACAAAAAGTTTGAAAGACCTCTAGCAGAATTTGGAAAAATGCTTTCATAAAATTTCAGATAGAGCTTGATAATTCAGCAGATCACAACATTCCAATTGAACTAACAATATGTGCCTTTTGTACAATAAACAGTCTTAAGATTTTTTTCTTTCTATGCTGATTCAAACAACATTCTTACAGTTATGTGTCTAACACATCATATAACAAATCAATCACAAACTAAAAATTGTATACAATTACAACTATCCAAACATTTTCTTAATAACGTCTGAATAATTTTTATTAATTTTCTCCAAAATTGGCTTTATTGTATTTGCTTTTTGTATTGCTGCCTTATCACTGGGGTCTATACTAAGTGCTTGCTGTATGTCTCGCCATGCTTCTTCATACATTTTAAGACCTGCATATGCTGTGCAACGCCTGTATAACGCTTTAACATTCTTTTCATCAAACTTCAGTGCATTGTCGCATAGCTGTATTGTTGCTTCATATTCTTCATATTGAAGCTGACAATGAGCCAAGTTATTATATAGTTTTACCTGAAAAACAAATTATAATCAATACAAGTAATTCCACAGACATTTTCAGATGGAGAAATTTAGGGTTGACCTATGGCCAGCAATGGCATGGGCGTAGCCAGCTTTGGGCTCAGGGTGGGGCAGCAGTCAACCTATCCCCCGGGGAAGGATGTGGGCACTCCGATTTTTTGTACCTTGAGCCGTTAATCAATTTCTTTTGTTGTGCAATAACTTGCGGATAGTATAAATAAATAAATCAATATTTCACAACATCACATAGGGGAGACCGGGGCTGGATGTGACACGGGTAGGTTGTTACAGAGACATTGGCCGCGAAACAGAGAGCGCAATTTTAACGTCAATAAGAGCCAAATACTCTCGTCACCCGGTGGTGGCAAGAGTATTTGGCTCTTTTTTGGCTCGCGCCATGCTAGCACCGGCTATGCTTATGCATGCTAGCCGGTACTAGCATGGCGCGAGAGCCGGGGTCGCCAGCTTTTTTGTGAGAGGAGCCTTCGCATGCCGCCATTAAAATTGCAGTTTAGTAAAATTTTACTCTTTTAGTAATATTGGTTTACAAGCTTTGTTTCATAATGTCAGAGATGCCATTTTTCTGCTAAGTTCTCCCTAATGGTTTCGCTTTGCAATGAATATTCGGTTTTACAGCTAATATTATTACTGTTTTCACTACATGACCTTGTATGCTTAGATTTGGCGTTGGGGCTAAAAGTGACATTTGCTCGGGGCAGGTTGTGACAGTTGTTTTAACAGATACGCATGAGAAAAATGCTTAGGCACTGAGACAGAACAAGAAAAAGATAATAAAACCAAGAAAGGAAAGTCTGCCAAAGAGGAAAAATTTAACGGAAAGAAGACAGAGCAGGAAAATGCATCTTATGCTAATAAAAAACGAGAAAAAATAACGAAAAAAGCTTGCGGTAAAAGAAAGATCCTACATACCATTAAAATACATACTGTTAGTATATAGAATAGTTTTGTTTGATGCAGAGCTATACGTATAATCTTCTATAAAATAAATAACTCAAACTGACTGACTGACATAGTAAACTATCAACGCACAGCCCAAACCACTCAACGGATCGGGCTGAAATTTGGCATTCAGGTAGATGTTATGACGTATGCATCCGCTTAGATTTTGATCAATTCAACCCCCAAGGGGGTAAAATAGGGGATGAACGGTTGTATGAAACTTTGTCAATTTTAAACCGATCGGGCTGATACTTTGCATACATACAGCTACTATGACGTAGGTATCGTTTAAGAAATTGTTTTGATAAATTCCACCCCAAAGGGAATAAAATAGTGGATGAAATTTTGTATGAAACCGAAATCCACGCGGACGAAGTCGCGGGCGCCCGCTAGTCTATTTATAAGTTGAGAAATTGATTTTTGCGCAGTAGAAGACTAAATATTAAATGAGTAATTTCGTTTCATTTTGATGCATTATTATGTTTTCCTTGGTATCAGGCAGGACTGCTTTCCAGTCATATGTTATGTTATTTAAATTAAGAAAAGTAACTAATTGTGATAAATTGTGTCTAGTAAAAGATTATATAATACGTTTGTTTTCAATTGTAACAACTTGCCCCATGTAATGTAACATTTTGCCCCGAGCACGGGGTTGAATGTTACACAGGTTTTTTTCCACAAATCACACATTTATGTCTTTACTAATAGTCTAAAACATAACATTTATTTTAAATAAAGATGCTAGATAGTTTCTCTATCAAACAAGCCTAGACTCAGGTAAACCAATCAAATCTACGAAAAAATATGACAGTTTGAAAAAAAAATGTCACTACCGGCCCCGGTCTCCCCTACATTGATCTGACCCCGTGTTAAGTAGCTTAAGCACTTGTGTTAATCAGACACCTTATAGGTCAGAGCCAGGGCCCAGGGCCCAGGGTGGGGCAAGTGCCCCAGCTTGCCCCAGTGTGGCTACGCCCATGAGCAATGGGACTATAATGGATAATAAAAATATATAAAAAAATAGGTAATTCAAAAGTGAAAGGCCACTTACAAATTTCAAACTAAGTGTGCCTATTCAAATCATTTAAAAAATGAAACAACACAATAGTTACTATAAACTAGATTTAAAAAAGTTTTACCTTTAAATCTTTCATTTCCTCGAGCCTAGTGTCATCAATGACAGCGGGGTCTACTGGCTCAATGGCGATGAGCATCTTCATGGCCTTGTTGAACCTTCTGAAAGCATCTGTTATCCTTTTCTGTTTCACTAGGTCTACTCCCCTTTCCTGAAATATTAGAATAAGCACATTAAGGTGTTATTTAGATTCTATCAAGAAGTAAAAAAATATATTGAAATAAACCAGCATAATCCTCAGTTATGAGATGTTATGAATATTAAAGCTGCTACGCCTACATTAACATGGTAAAGTACCTTGTGATGTAGAGCAGCTTCAAAGAGCCTTTCCCAGCCCCAGTCACTGATTAGCTGCTCCTCCATCACCTCTCGAAGTTCTATCTTACAAGATATCTCCAATGCTAGTGCACCTTCATTGTCCCTGTATATCAAACTCGCTGTACAGATCTCCCCACAACACATCTGTTGTAATATCAACTCAAAATCATTATCAATGAATGAATCGCTGTCGCCTATGAGCACGTTTCCGTCAAAACTACTGCTAAATATTCGGCTTGAAGGGTCCATATCACATTCCCCATCCTTGTTAGTGCAGCGAACTTCCGATAAAGTTATTTTGCATCGAGAATCTTCGTACGGTACAATCGTGTAGTCCCCCGGTTGTATTATCTGTTTTTTCAATTCTCTGTCAGGTCTAGTGCTCACTATTGTCTCTTTTGCCATTGTGACTGGTGTGTTAATATATAATTTGAATGAAAGAGCTCAGTTATTTCCACAATCTCAAAATATCATAAATACTCTTTACAACCCAAAACAGAAACACACAACTCGCTTCAGTCAGGCTTCAATCAAATTGACAGCGTCAATATTGTATGTTCAAAAACTATATGATGCATTGGTCTGTTTGTGTCTGTTATTATTAATTATATTTTTTTTACTTCTTGTCGCTGCAATTTCCCGCTAAAACAAACAGCAACTTATTAATCTCAGTATGTTAATTAAAGGGTATGGCGAAGATATAGGAAATAAGACGACCGGTAATAATAAAAATGTTTTAACAACTTACATACATACAATGTTTCGAACGTTCACGTACGTTCCGGTCTACGAATTTGTACTTATAATTTAATTTAAAATTAATTCATAGTTATTAAGGTTTTTCTTAAATACAAAAAAGGCCATTAAAGAAATCGCCTATGGTCTGCCGCCTCGTAGCGTTTCTTTTTGTCTTACAAAATGAAAACCTTACGGAGAAACCTCATGAAATCTGTCAAGAACAGGTGAATGTGACAGATGACAGTGACAGAAGGCAGACAGAAGCACTATTTCCGAAGAAAAATTAAAATTTTCAAATTATTTTGCGGCCGTATTTTAAAATAAATGTGTCTAGAAAATGCTACAGTAGTTAGACTAACCAGTATTATTATATAGTTTTTTAGTATTTTTTGTCTATTTTGTACGTTTTGTTTTAAATTAATATTTGACCTCAAACATTGCTCAGTTAGAAGGTGAGTATTCAGCAGGCACTTAAGAAAAAGAAATAAATCATTTTTTATTAAATAAAAGAAAGTCAAAATGTAGCAAAAATATTTTTTTTACCAAAAATATAATTTTATGCTGCAATAATCAATTAAAAATAGCTGGTATTTGCTACCAAAAATTAATGGAAAAAAACTTATAAAATGTTAGCATTGTTTACGCTGGTTCAACATCGTGTTTCTCTTCCAGGCATCATGACGCTGTTGCTGAAGAGCATGTGGCAGAACATGCTGAGGGGCGGCCCGCTGAGCCGGTCCACCATCAGGTCTCGCAGCCTCTCCTCCACATGTATGTTCATTTTATTTACCAATACTATTCTATTCTTTTCTATTCAACCATAAATACGATATGAAACTTTGTTCTTTGAAATGCATTGAATTAATAATATTTAAAACATTTTTTGCTGTTTTAGAAACATACATTTTATTTTTTTAAATTTATGTAAAAAAGATTGCCTGATCAGAGGTGGCTCATATCAAACCTTCTTGCAATATAAACTTTAGTTCTATTCTCTTCATTGTTTTTCTTATCACATAAAGTTGATTTAGTTTTGTAAGTCATATATTTTTATTCAACCAACCTAAATTGCACTATGTATTTCATTGTCAAACTTTTTTTTAAATGTTTTATGGTTAAAGAGTAGTCAAAGTCTCAAAAACATTAATTTCATTGTATCCCCAGTATCAGAAGTGGCAAGAGCCAAGTCACCCCCGGACTCAGTGATGTGCAGCCTGAAGACTGCACCCAGTGCTGCAGCCATCCTCGCCGCGGTGCAGACCAACCTGCATCTCATGACCCACAAGCACATGCTGCAAGCGCTGAGGAGCCTGTTTGAGCTGCAGAAGGCTGGCAAGTGAGTACAATATTGTTTACCGCGTTGCTGTACACATGTGGTATGCAGCGCCGCATTACAGCACCGTAGAATGCGGAGCAGGGAGCAGAGCGGCGCCGGAAAGCCGCCGCCGCAGCGACATCGCTTAGCGCCGCGCCGCGACCGCACCTTAACGTGAAGCCTTCTTCCTTAGATGGCTAGTTAGGCAGTTGGTGACCACAGTTTGGTGAACAATAAAACACAGGGTGATGCTGCCTATCCCTGTGGCTTCCCACATCACACACACTGTGGTGTCTGCTCCGCATCTGGGGAGACCTATGATTAGCAGTGGAAGAGTGTCCATATCTAACGAATTCGCTGCTCGCGACACCAAAGACTTACAGTAACGCGGCGCATTCGTAAGATACGGATGCAACCACTACTCCTTAAAATACCTTTTATTCTCTGTTGTATTATTTATAATGGTATTTGTCCAGAATGGAGGATGACCCGCAGCAGATAATCAAGAACCCTGCATTTGGTGTGTTGTGCCAGAACTTCAAGAAGCACGCTCGTGCGCTCGAAGTCAATGAGGCTATTGAAGCTACCAAAGTGCTCTCGTACCTGCAGGTTTGTTCCATCTTACAATTTCATGATCAGGAATCTATGCAAGATATTTTAATTTTCAAACAGTCCTACATAGACGGCAAGCAGTTAGGACTTGCCTTGCTTTCCAAGTCATTAATTTTTATTAACATGTATTTCGGTCATGGCGGCCAATCTAACGATCAGCCAAGTACGCAGGATATTAATAGTGCACAAGTGAGTGCGCAAGCACAGTTGCACTCCCTATTCTCTCACTCCAATAGTTCGGTGGGACAGCAATCTGACACGACCGAAGAGAGATCAGGCGCAGGACCAACGGCTTAACGTGCCTTGCGAAGCACCTATACGACGACTGGCATCAGCGTCGTCAGCTTAACTTTAGCAAGCTCTGGCTTAACGCGCTAACCACTGCGCCATCAAGCTCCTCGCATCATACGTAAAACACCTGAGTCACTAAAGTCGTCAAAACAGTGAAGTTTCTTATCATTTATCCAGTTAACTTATCCTCACAGGTGCCAGTGGACTCCCTCATCGTCCAAACCATGCTCCAGCTCGTACGGTACAGCATCAACACGCTCAACATCCGGCAGATCATGTTCCTCGACTTCCTGCTCGGCCGCTACGACACCAAGAACCACCTCGTCGATGCCCTCAAGCTAGCCCTACCCTTGGCTTTCCAGATAAGATTACCTCTGGAGCTAGACAATGAAGACATGCCTCTCTTAAGAGATATGCTAGCATATGCCAGCAGTCATGATCTACCGGACAGGTGTATAAACAACATAGTGACGGGTCTACTCCTGCATGATCAGACGATAGATGCCCAGAACGCAAAGTCGGTGATCTGGTCGCTGTGTAATGTGAACTGCACGGAGGAGGTGTTCCCGACCAGGGTCCAGCTGCTGCATATATGCTGTGATATACTCACGCAGAAAATAAATGAGGTGAGTTATTTTTTTTTTGCAGTCTAGTTCTTTTGTTTCCCAAAGTTAATTAATGCATCTTTTATAGTTTTCAATCTCATCAATCTTCTGTTGTATCAATTTCTTAAAAATCTTAATATCTTAAAATCTTAATCTTTCAAAACCTAGGTTGGCGAGAAATCTGCAGAATTTTTTGCCTACTAGCCTTCCGCCCGCGACTTCGTCAGCGTCCCGTCTCGTCCCGTCCCTTAGTTATATTTTTTTTCTTGCCTAAAAATCATCCCTGGACATAAAAGAACAATTAAAAAAAGAATTAACCAAATTGGTCCAGGCGTTATTGTGTTATGCGCTTACCAACACATTTTTTATGACGATTCATAAGTGCTTATATTAAGCCCAATTGAATAAAGAATATTTTGATTTGATTTGATTTTGCCCTTGATTTTTATACATAACTAGCGGCCCGTCACGCGGTTTCACCCGCGTCCCGGGGGAACTACTTCCCGCACCGGGATAAAATATAGCCTATGTTACTCTGGGTGAATGTAGCTTTCCAACAGTGAAAGAATTTTTCAAATCTGCCAAGTAGTTTCGGAGCCTATTCAATTCATACAAACAAACAAAAAATCAAACCTTTCCTCTTTATAATATTAGTATAGATATATAAGATTGCCTCATCCTGTGCCCATAGCTGACTTTGCAGATACCCATTACTTTGCTTAGTTCGATAACTCGTAAAAATGATGCCGTTTAAGAATTTTCCCAGGATACGTATTAATGACTGACTTCTGCACCAGCTATCGTACGAGGACGTCCTGCGCACGGCGGCGCGCATCAAGGGCCGCGTGGTGGACAAGCACCCGGAGTTCTACCACGAGCAGCTGCTGGACGCGGCCGCCGCCTACGTCATCACCCACCGCCTCGACTTCGAGAAAGCCCTGCTGGTGGCGAGAGTGCTGTCGAGGATCGTGAGTGGAAATTTATTTGTTAGGTGGTAGTGTCCTATCTATTCGACAAAGACCGAACACGCGTGTAGATGTTTTATTTATCAGAGTCTAAGGCTCGTATTAATAAATGGCTCTCAACTCTGAACTCGAACTTGAGAGCAAATTTGACGTGCTGTTTTGTATGGAAATGACAGGGAAATGACATATCTAGGATCGAGTTCAGAGTTGAGAGCGGTTTATTAATACGAGCCTAAGGCCCGTATTAATAAATCGCCGTCAACTCTGAGATCGATCTTCAGCGCGAACTTGAGATGTTATTCTTTTATAAAACAGCATCTCAAATTCGCTCTCAAGATCGATCTCAGAGTTGAGAGAGGTTTATTAATACGAGCCCAAAAATCTCTTAGGTTTGCTGTATTAGTAATTGCACAGACCATTATCAGAGTGGGACCTGAAGACCTGAAAATCCTGAATACTTCTAGTTTAGGCTCCAGTATCATACGTCTTCAAGTTCCTAGTTTTTTAATGTAAACTTTGTCATAACAGTTTATTATAGACCCAAAAATTTTTTTCACCTTTTACCTATATTTTAATTTACAACTTTAGAGTACAAATTGTCTATAGTGCAAATACCGCAAGTTGTTGCAATGTATTGTCATCATGATCATCATCAACTGCCAGTCTCACTCCACTTGCTATCGTTGGCCGTTACCTCCTATCGTATTCCCCAGGCGCACACGCACCTGGGCCTGATGGAGTACGTGTGCGCGGCGGCGGCGAGCGGCGCGCTGGCCTCCGCTCGCGCCAACGTGCTATTCGGCCTCGTCACCTGCCTCGCCAACAACAACTACACCCCCCCGCCGCACCTCTGGGACGATATTAGGAGCCAGATCTCGAGTAATCCTGGTCAGTACTACCTTCAAGAAAAATAAACAATAGTACGTGTGCGAAAAACGGGTGTATTGCATTTTCAAATATTTGTATGTATCTTTGCTTTGTTGGTAATAAATATTTCTTCATTTGTATTAAATTATACTAGCGGTAAATTTGGGTAAAAGGTAGCCTATGTCCTTTCTCAGGATCTAAAGACTGTCTGTGCCAAATTTCATCAAAATCGGTTGAGATGTAACAGAGTTACTTTTGCATACATAGTATTTGTAGGGATTTTATTCAACACTTCATAGTCATAGACAGGAAAAAAAGAAGAAAGAAATGTAAGTAGTCAGCGTACAAAATAATAAAATTACTAATATTTGTCGCCAAAATTATCAATGAAATAAGAGCGATACGACGGTTTTTCCTGACGCACTGTTGTCTAAACTTATTATTTTTATATTTTTTTTATATTTAACAAAACCCACAGCTCATAAGACTAGGTACCTATAACTGTATACTATTGTTGTAACTAACATCCAATGGAGGACACCTTCTCTTCTTCTCCAGTACTAGACACAAAGAACGCAGCCCTCCCGTGGACGAAGCTCTGCCTCGAGCTGGCGTCGCTGGGGCACTACGAGGAGCGGCTGCTGCAGAGAGTGTTCGCGCCGGACGCACTCGCGCGGCATCTGGAGCAGCACCACACCACTCTAGACTACCTGCAGCTGCTCACGCTCTATGAAGCCGTGAGGAGCTTCCACAGGTGAGGAGTAGTCAAGGGTGGATCCAGGAGGGGGTCACGGGGTCATGCCCCCCCCCCTAAGCGGGTTCCAGGACTAAGGTGGACCACTAATTGAACATAACTTTTTATTTAAACTTGACTTGACCACGATGTGACCCTGGCGCTATTTGACCCCCCTCTGGCGCCAAAGCTGGATCCGCCCTTGGGAGTAGTACTTACACAGGTAAACCTAGACTTTTGCAGCTGCGCCATAGCATCCAGAATCTATGCTCTGACGAAGCGCAGCTGTTCCACAGTTGCTGCTGCTCACACTCTTTGACGCCGTGGGGAGCTTTCACAGATGACGATTTTTTTAGCAGATTGGTGTTTTGACCAAATTGATCATCATCGCCCATAGATACCGAAATTGTGTACCTATCCATCTATGTGCTACTTTTCTTCTTTCACCAAATGAGTTTTTTTTTGTTAAAGAAACATTTGCACAAAGACACTCTTGATACAAATTTTTTTTTGCGGCAACACTGTTATGCAAATGTTACCTTTTCATAATTAAAGTTCTTTTTTATGTCCAACAGCAAAGAATACTCTCTCCCGGAGAACGTCCTAGAGCGAGCGAAGTCACTATACCCTCTTCACACGCTCACTGACAACCTGGCGGATGCGCTCGCGCAGGGTCTGGGTGGGCACGAGTTACTGGCCAAGAACGTCGTGCTGCCTAGCGGGATTGTAGCTGGTAAGTCGATGGGGAATTAATAAATCAAAAACCTGACGGTCTCCCGACAATTTGAGAAGCAGAAAATCTCTATGGCTGACTTTTCAGGCCATTGCAGCTGTTCCTATAGTAGGCGAGGACAAGCTTATAGAATTTATGATTGTCAAGTAAAAGGTGGTTTTTAAAATAAAGCTTGACTCTTTCTGCTGTAGAAAGTAATAGTAACTCTTTAATAAATGTTATTTTATACTTTTAAAATACTTCTAATGGGCCCCATATACGGTACGATTCGTCGGTACGACCAATCTGATGAAAATCGTGACGATTGATCGCATAAAAATTTACGCTTATACACGAAACGATTGGTCCTAACGATCGATCATTTATTTGTTTGAAACTGAAGTATAAACACGTGTTCAAACGATTCATCGTTACGATATTCATGATTGCATGGGTTTTTGTTGCGATTTCCGATATCGTCTACGATGAAGTAAATCGTTAACGATCTTGATATACACTATCGATTCGTCGTTTCGATCGGTCTGAAGCGACGGATCGTACAGACAAATCGTACCGTATATGGGGCCCATTAGAAACAAAATTATCTTTTGCAGATCTATTGGTTTGTCTGAAAAACGGCTACCCTCTTAAACTGACAAAACCAGAAGGTCTCCAAAGAATACCGATAGAAAAGCTCAATCTACCTAGGGATACAGTTGTGTAAGTATAACATTTTCAATATATATAGCAACGCCAATTATTGCATGGCAACATCACTTTCTTTATATTAGAAGAGGCTCAAAAGGGCGAGCACTCAGAGCCGCAAAAAAACATTAAAAATATAATATATATTTGTACATGGCTAAATTTTGAAATAACAAAATGACTTTGTTCCAGCGTATGCTTACTCAGCTTCAACCAGGGCTGCTTTTCGCTGAACAGCAACCGTCTTCGCGGCACGTTCCGCCTGGTCACCGACATTGTGGAGAAGTCCGGGTACGCCTGCACCGGCGTCAACCTCGCCGAGTGGCTGGCCGCCCCGCCGCACGAGCGCGCGCCGTACCTACTGCGCGAGCTGGCCTACAAGTGCGGGGAGGTGGGGGTCAAGCTAGCCGTGACCGCCACGTGACCGCACATCTGGAAGTAGCTGCCAAAGAGTGAACTGTTGACCCGCCTGGATGTAGTTGTTGACTGTTAATATTTTAGACTAAATTACAGTAAAATAAAGATGTTGAGTTTTTTTTATTATTCTGTGGTTTGTGTTACTCTTTTTGTGCCATTTATTGTTAAGGACTCCAAATAATAGCACCGGAAAGGTAAAGGGGAATGGCTTCGCACTTGAACTTTCCACATACTTGCATGTCGAGTTAGGCAGGAATATTGAAAAATACCTAGTTTTTTTTATTTGGATATTTTTTTTTTAGCCTTTTTAAAATATTTTAAGTTTAAAAGAAGTCCGTTTCAACTAATTCTTTAATCTGGAAACACTTTTACTTTAACGTCAAAGCTGTCAAAAATCCATCTAAATGTCAGCTGGTTATTGTCCCAATTTAAAAGTTGTTTTTGTCGGCAAATTCAATATTCACTCGTTTGCGGCCTGATTAACAGTGATAAATGCTTTATAAATAATATTTATTGTGACCGGCGCTCATTAGCGCAGAGATTGCGCATCCGTTCACATCGGGAATAGTGAAAATGAGTGTTGGTCCGCACTTTTGTTTGTTATTGTTTTTAAGTTTGGTAATTATATCAGAAACTAAGTATGGATTCGTGAGCTGGCTCGACGATAAGGCGGAAATATTGGTGAGCGATTACTACGCGGACATACCGGACGTTTACGTCGCCAAAGCTACATATACTAATGAAATTAATAGTACTGGGTAAGTGGGTACTTTTCTAATTATTTTTTTCTAGAGACAAAGAAAAAACAAGTGGTTTAACTATTTTGATGTAGTTATAGAAATAAGACAGTTTACACATATCACTAGGGAAATAACTGAACAGACATGTTCCTATTTTTAGCTTAACAGATAAGTGAACTGAACTCTTGTGTTACATTTATTTGAGTTTCAAATACTACCTACTATTTCAAACACAGCATTTGTCGCGTTTTTTGTGGGTAAGATAAGATCTTAATGATGTTTGTTCTAAACTACCCACTAAAGTTAAAATAAAACTAAATGTGTATGTATTGAGAAAATGAAGGGTTAGTCACCTAACTCTCTGAGGCGTAATTAAGTCAATGTAAACTAATATATACTAAGAGATAATACACATACAGTACTTAATCCCTTTTATTTGTCATTATCTCTACCTATCCTTGCAGCTGGGCTTTTCTAGAACTCCACACATCAGGGGACTCAAGTGATGAGCAGCAGGCGTACGCGGCCGGCTACCTGGAAGGCTACCTCACCAGGGAGCTCATCTGGATGCACTGGCAAAATGTTCTCAAAGGGTACTGATATTTAATTGTTTCTACTGAATTCATTATACAAAGCATATCATTGGCTAAAGGGTCGAACCTCATAACTCCAAGAGATATAAAATTTATCAGGAGACACAAATCGCCGCCAAAAACTGAGTGATAAAAAAGTATAACATTAACATTTTTTTAATGGAATTACGAGGTCTGACACTTTAGCAGATAAAATCACATTTAAAATAGTGATCTTGTAAAAGTCTTAGTAGATGAAGTACCCACATATTTATTTAGAGAACAGCCATTTAATTTTTACAGTATGATCAGATATCAGCAATTTGTAAATATGACATGTATTAACCTAAACTGCATATTTTTCTCTAGTTTTGTTATTAAATGATAACAGAACAATTGAACTAGATACTCTTAAAACTTTTGTTTTATACAGTTTTTGTAGGTGATTATGACGTAATGTTTACACATTTCACCTAAATTAAAATAAGAATATAATCCAAAACAGATGTGTTTCAATTCTATTGTTCTTGAATGTAGGTATTGTTACAACAAGACGGACGTCTGTGGCCTCATTGAGGAGTATGTGGACAAGAATGAGGCTTACATCAGCTCCAAGGTGGAACAGAACCCAAATGACCCATACTGGTATCAGGTGAGTTTATTCAGTGTTAGTTTAACCCTTACCACGCCAACGTCTGATATATCAGACATATAACTTTCGTGCCCTCGCCGCCAACGTCTTATATATCAGACATAAATATCTAACCAATTTAACTCTATTTTTTCTTATCGTTATAGTACGTGACGACATATGCATACAATTTTCAGACTGTTTATACTTTAATTAATCAAAAATATCAATTTCATAAAGTATTATAATGTTATTTTAATGATAAATTATTAAAAACAAAACCGTGTTGAATCGACTCATACTATTTTTTTTTTACTTGGACCCTCTGCGCCAACGTCTGATATATCAGACATTGGCGTTCCATTAGTGATGTTCCATTTCAATGTTCCTACCAAAACCAGAAATCTGGTACCTCAAAATAGAAACATTCAAAAATGTAAAAATTATACAGGTTTTTGTTTTGGGCATATTTTTTGTGTGTTACGAAATCTTGCCAAGTTTTACATTGGTTAAACTTGGTAAGATTTCGTAACACACAAAAAATATGCCCAAAACAAAAACCTGTATAATCCACTCGATAATAATACAATCGAAAATAAAGCGTTTACATTGATAAACGCTTTATTTTCGATTCATGTTTTGCATCAAAATTTGATTTGGTGGATTTGATTGATACTGGGTTTCATGATCAAATCCAGTAAATTGCATAGTATGTCACAACACTATAGCGACACGATCATGCATGAGTCTCGTGCGCCAACGTCTGATATATCAGACACGGAAGTGACGTCAGAGGCGATAGATGTTTCTAGAACTACTTATTTAGTGTTGTACAATGAGGGTTGGAGATATCGATAAATTATGGAAGTACCCTGCAAAATTATGTTATTTACTGTGTTATGCATTGCGTTGCTGTGTAGATTTATTACGTTAATAAATTAATGTTTATTGAAATATGACCACTGCAGAGGAGTTGATTAGGATTTTAGAAGGAACTGATGATGTTGAATTTAAAGTGTTCTTACATAATCAACAGGTAAGTTATAAAAAAATATAATATGTACTATAAAGCGTCCCAATCTAATGGTGCAACCATGGTTTACACAATAAAGTGTTTGTAATTTTCTTTTTTTTTAGAGGATTATTGGAATAGGTAGATGTATTTACATTAGAAAAACTTACCGGTCATTATTGATATTTTTATTTCATGTAACTAAAATCATAACTACTATTATAAAGGCCAAAGTTTGTGTGTATGGATGTTTATTACTCTTTCACGTAAAAACTACGGACGGAGTCGCGAGCGGCCGCTAGTAATAAAATAAAACCCAAGAAACTTAAAAAAAACCTATAAATATTTTTTTCAAATATCGATACTCAACATTGTCAGCACTAGTTAATCAACCAGTTATATTGCGGTGGCGTGTGGTGAACGTTTTTGACGAAAACTCGTGGCGTGGAAAGGGTTAATTAATGTTTCTGAGTTGAGTATTGCAGGGCAACAGGCTCTCTCTATCATTAGCTTATCATTATACTTGCCAAACCGTGTTTGGTGATCACAAAATCAGGCAGAGTTGATTGATTAAACTGACACAAATGTTTGTACTGTGTTATTATGTGACACCTAACAAATGCCATCTTTTGTTGAGGGAATTATAGGCATTTACAATCAGGAGAATGGTCTGTCGCTCCCACTATTGTAGTTACAATTTCTTGTTGATTGTTTCAGATGAAACTGTATTACATTCAGCTGGAAGGCTTGGCAATAGGCTATAATGAAGCCACTTCTGATCCATATGAACTACTTACAGTGAGGGATATTTTGTGAGTGTTGTTTTTTAAGAGTTTCTCTTCTTATGTCTTTGAAAACCTTGTCATCATCTTCCTACCTCTCCTTAATTTGAGGGAATACTTGGACACTTGTATATATTCTTTTACTATTTACATAAACATGTCTGTTTGTCTTGGTCTGGGTGTTATATGTATCTATTTAAGTATATTTGTAATACCACTGTTGATTCTGATGCCTGTAACAAATGCTTAAGTTTCTTAAAACAGAGTCAGATCAATGTATATGATGTTGTGAGTTATTTATTTATTTATAATACTTACATCCTAAAAATATATTCTAGATCTTATTAGATATATTATATCGACGTAGATATACGTAAACGACGTACAGTCATGATGAGCACTAACATGTATACAAACACATTGAAATATGAACTTTACTGCTTTCACATAAGAGTCGAGGTGTACACATGTTATTGCTCGTGGCTCGTACCACGACGTAAACCTCCTCCAGATGCAAACTACAACATTGTTCTCTGCAGGTGGATCAACATGCTGGGCGACCTGGACGAGCTGGCGTTCGCGCTGACGATGCCGCCGGAGACGCGCGAGGGGCTGCTGTTCCCCGACCACTGCTCCGGCCTCGTCAAGCTGCTGCCCGACGGCTCAGACCTCTACACCTCGCAGGTCACCTGGAACAGGTAGCTCGACATCATCATATTGCAGTAATTGTGGTCAAAAGTAAATGAAACATGTTATGTGTTCATCCAATGACAGGTAATTGTTTCTTGGTACATGGAAATGATACTAATAATACCTTCCGGCCGTTTTTAGACCATGGCGGCCGATCTTTCGATCAGCCAGGAATGCAGGATATATTATAGTGCACAAGTGAGTGCGCAAGCATAGGGGCACGCACAGATGCACTTCCTACTTCCTCACTCTCATAGTTCGGTGGGACAGAAATCTGATTCGACCGTAGGGAGCTCAGGCGCAGGACCAACGGCTTAACGTCCCTTCAAAGCACAGATAATATAATATTCGGATTACATAATTATCTGTGCTTTTATTAACTTACTCTCATGGCTCAGTGACCAAGTGTGGATACATATTTCGTCTCATGTAAGTAGTGGGGAACATCTTGAGAGAGAAGTAATATTTTTTCATGCCACGTCGTGTTTCTCAGGAATAATTAAACCCCATCGTTGCAGCTACCAGTCCATGCTTCGGTTCCAGAAGATGTACGTGCTGAAGTACAAGGTCGCCCCCGGCAGCGACAAGGTCATTCCTGGGTACAAAATGTCGCTGTCGTCTTACCCCGCGTTTATACAAGTGAGTTACTAAGCTTTAGTGTAAGAACACATAGGCGGGAATGCATTTTCTATATAAAATGATGCGACGTAATTTCAGCAAGGTGTGTCATACTCCATTTAAAATAGTTATATCACAGGCGTAGTTCAGCCCAACTTCGGTTATGTAATTTCCGTTTTGTGTGTTTCTACACTTAATGTAGTACAGCAAGTATTTCAATATCATTGGTTTTGGCACTTAGTTTATGGTTTTGAATATGATGTCGTTCACATTGACAGAGACAGAGCCCTTTAAAAAGTTAAATGAAAAAAAACTATTGTGCATTTTTTATAATGATAGTAAAAAAAATATCCAATATTTCAAATTGTGGACAGACAATGTCTGACAGACTGAAACAGTTTGAACTATAAGTAAATGGAATAAGTTTTGAAATCGCTTGTAATTGTTGATAATGGTAACTGATCCGTTTCCGTTTTGATAAGTGTATTGTTATTGTTGAACTAAAAAGTAAAAAGGAATGATATGAATATAAACAATAATTATATGATACATAGTTACTACAAGGAAAATGTTGTACTTAATGCCTTTTTATTTGCAACGTGTGGATGCATTAGTTTCCTGCCTTATCTCTTATTATATATTTTTATTCCGAATATATATTGTATAAGCCAGATTGCTGTTTGATTTTCAACCATACTGCGAAGGTCATAAAGTGATAACTCGTCTACCAGTCCACAGATGATTTCTACGTGATATCTTCGGGTTTGGTGGCGGCTGAGACCACCATCGGCAACAGCAATAGAACATTGTTCCACAACGTGAAGCCAGAGGGACAGGTGAGAATCAAACTTAATATTATAAGTGTGAAAGTTTACACGAGTTTGGTTGTTTGTCCGTCAATCACACTGAAACTAGTGAACGGATTTTGATGAAATTTGTTAAACAGGCAGGGAATGGACTGACTGAGGTAAAAGGATACTTTTTATACCCATCAAATGCTTCCATCGGATAAAACAGAAAAGTTGATAAAGCAGGCAAAGCCGCGTGTAAAAACAAGTGTGTTTTTAGAACTTTATATTTTTATCATATCAGCTATCCTACACCTAAATACACTTAAGGATGCCTGAAATAAAATAGTATATTTATTTAAGTGTATAATTTAAAATATGCTGCTAAAAGCTATGTTTCTGCTATCAAGTTTATCCTATGCGGGGATCGAACCCGCGACCTCTTGGTCTAATTGTCAATTTCTTGACCACTATAACAAGCGGGTTGTCAAAAAGGCGTCGTATATGAATTGCCTAGCTTCATGATACTTTCATTTCCCTGCTAGGTGCTCTTGCTCGATTTCCTTCCTCCTGTTCTAATGTGGGGTGTCTCCATCAGATCTTGGAGTACGCGCGCGCGATGGTGGCGAACCGGCTGGCCACGTCGGGCGCCGAGTGGGTGGCCATCTTCCGCAAGCACAACAGCGGCACATACAACAACCAGTGGTCAGTTTTCTATAATAATAACAAAGTCATATAATTCTTTTGTGTCAGTATTACAGAATTTAGCAAAATTATTAGCAAAAACTTATGCGGGATAGTATGTATGTATGAAAATCTGCAAATTTTGAAGCTAAATCGATAGTAATTCGTATCATACGGGAAAAGTTTTAACTTTTACGCGAGCAAACTCGCTAACAAAGCGCTAGTTAACCATGCTTGCGATAATACCTTAAAATAGATCACTTTTCCATAGGTAAAGTTAAAGGAATTAGGTACCATTTTTGTCATCCGTCTAAATACCCCGTTCTGAGGGTTCTTCATTTACCACACGTAGCGAAGCTCGTACTCGGCCGATAGTTAAACATATAATCCATTGCCCCAGGTACATAGTGGACTACAAGAAGTTCAAGCCGCGCAACGCGGTGACCCCGGCGGTGGTCAAGCCTGGCCTGCTCTGGGTCGTGGAGCAGCTGCCCGGATACACGGAAGCGGCTGATCTGTGAGTTTTAAACATATTGGAAGATTCAAGTACTTGAAATCCCTTTTAGATATTGACTGGGCCCCTGCCCTGGTTTAGTAGGTATAGATTTAGACACGAAATTAAGGGTTCTGGGAGGTCGACTCCCAAAACATTTTTGTGGCAAAATGTTTGAATGATGAACATAGGCATGTGTTATCTAATCATGGATGATTTTAAGAGTATTTCAGCATCAGATTGTTGGATTGTTGTGTTTGAGTTTTATGATACGATTTATACGTGCCTTGTAGAATCTTATATAAATAATGTATATTTTGATTTTATGATTTTCACTGTAACTAGTTGGTCGCCCGCGACTCCCTCCGCGTGAATTTCGGTTTCCGCACAAACAGTGTTATACTATGTATTATAGCCTACTTAGTCTTCCTCGTCAAATGGACTATCCGACACAAATTTTTTTTTCAATTCGGACCTCTATTTCCTGAGTTTAGCGCGTTCAAACAAACAAACTCTTCAGCTTTATTTTATTAGTATAGATTATGTGACCAACTTACGTCTCAACTCTCAACCGCCCGGCGTTCCCCAGGACGGAGCAGCTACGCAAGGAGACGTACTTCCCGTCGTACAACATCGCGTACTTCCCGCGCGTGTTCAACCTGAGCGGCGGGAACGTGCGCGTCGACACCTTCGGCGACTGGTTCGGCTACCACACCAACCCGAGAGCCAAGATATTTAAGGAGAAGCAGGTATGCGAAGATATGCTTTGTTCAGTCTCAGAATCCCTTTGCAGCTGGTGGCGTCGCTATAGCGCTAGGTATCGATACATCGACTCATTTGTGGTGGTCAGTGTCAATGTGTTAGTGAAAGTATACGACTCATACCTTGTCCATGTTTCATTATCATCAGCCTTTCGCAGTCCACTGCTGGACATAGACTTCTCCTAGGGCTCTCCATTTAGTCCTTTCGTCCTTCTATAATTTTTTTATGTTTGTTTTTTTTATATTTATAGTTAACCATTGATACAAAGCAAATTTATGTTAATACAGTGACGTTACGCCGTCTATAGGCTGGTCGTTTGACAATAAACTGACCTGACCTACAGAGATTTTGTGTTTTATACATATTATCTCTACGGGGTTTTGGGGTCCTTACTTAAGTCCTTCGAGCCGACTGTTTATGACGGGTAAACAAGTTTTTAAATTATTTGGTCCTTCGAGCCGTCCTTTTGACCAGGTTTATAAAACTGACGTTGTTTGGTACTCATTAATTTGTTAAATCAGGCTAAGATCCACAACCTGCGCGACATGTACGAGACGCTGCGCTACAACGACTACAAGCACGACCCGCTGTCCCGCTGCGCGCAGTGCGAGCCGCCCTACAGCGCCTGCAACGCCATCGCAGCCCGGAACGACCTCAACCCCGCCAACGGTGAGCGAACACAAACATTATTGTGATACATGTGCTATTTGTTCTATCCGGAATAAAATTATACTTAATCCATTCTGACCGTGTCTGATAAGGTATTGGTTTTGGTTGAATTTATACTTAAAAACATTCTAGACGAAACAAAATGTTTTGTGCTTGCATGCCGTGGTCATGGAATTGGCGGGCGTATTTGGTTGGAATCTAAGGACTAATTCGCCGTAAACGTGCAGCTCGCGACTTCGCGAGATGCGCGCGTGTCGTTAATATGCCTCTCATACGAATGAACCTAACAAGCACGCGGCGCAGCGGATTCATGAATCTAGTGTTATTTACGGCAAATATCCTAAATAAATACTATATTGAATAAAATTACTTTTAAACGAATACAATCGCGGTATATTTTTTTATTTCATGAGTAAGGGTAAAACTCCCCCGACGCGCATATGTGCCAGCAGAGCAGAGATGTTTTGTAAGCAGCCAATAGGGTTTAGGCTCATATACGTGACTATCTCAGAAATAAAATCCAACCAACAGCACATCTCCGCACATCCCAGCTTTGGTGTCGTCTCACCCTACAGTCACGTGAACTTAAGAAAACATTCCATACTTTATTATCGACTTCATGTATGCTGTCTTCAAGACTAGAGTGAACAGGTATTTTCTCTACTAGGCAAGCGTGCTCTATCTTAGGCCTCATCTACACTTTCCATCAGGTTCATTCAGGTGTGACTGCGGTCAAGTGCAAGCCTATCTTAAATAAGAAAAATAAAAAAAAACAGTCTGAGCAATAAAGTTTTCTTATTCTGGTGTTCCGCAGGCACGTACCCGTTCCGCGCGCTAGGTCACCGCAGCCACGGCGCCACGGACGCCAAGCTCACGAGCGCGCGCCTGCGCAAGGCGCACCAGTTCATCGCCGTCGCCAGCCCCGCACACGACGCGGCAAAAGGCATCCCGCCCTTCCAGTCAGTATAACACAATAGAGCCCGAAAAATCGCTCTCAACTCCTTGAGTGCGAACTTTAGATGCTGTTCTATATGACAATGGCATCTCAAGTTCGCTCTGGTTGAGAGCGATTTATTAATACGAAGATAGATTCCGACATAATCACTAGGAATCCAGACTATTTAGATACAATATTAAAAAAGAAAATCCCTTTATTATGGTCTTGTGCAATGTGGTGATCGACAGAAAAGCCGAAAAAAAATTAAAACTGACGGTGAAGATACAATGATTCCTGAAATATATGAATTTAGTTATTGACCATAATTCTTCCTTTAGGAGCAGACAGCTAAGAAGAATGGATTCTCAAAATATTACACAGTGGCATAATAAATAAAATTGTACTTTCTTCATGATGAAACATTAAAACTTCACAGATGGAGTAAATTCGACCTGGGGTCCAAGATCTCTCACGTGGGACACCCCGACAAGTGGACCTTCCCCCCCATTCTGCACCGCTGGGAGTGGGCATAATGCTGATGGATGAGTTTGCTACAACAGAATTGAGACCATCACTGGGTGCTTCAAGAACTCACAGACCTATAATGCGCAGAAGAAAGACGTAACTGGATAGAAGAAATAGTTTCGAAAACTATTGTTTCGAAAGACTACAATGAAAAATTACTATAAACGGCTGATGCATGGTGAAGTTTAGAGTAATAGCCCACCTATCACAATAATACTCATCATAAAAGAGATTTCAAATCGAATATTAGGAGGTGGTAGCATACACTACAAGGCATGTAGAAACTTTTGGTCTCATTATCACTAATGTGATAGCGTCTTTGTAATTATAAGAACTTTTGTGTAGTAAATACTCTTATCTATACTTATAATAAATCTGTAGAAAGGTCAATTCTGTACATTAAATATATTTTCAAAATAACTATCAGGGGGTGATTAGTGATCGATACTGATGCCAAAAATGCAATCAGTAAAATTTTTGTCTGTCTGTCTGTATGTTCCTTATAGAAACAAAAACTACTGGACGGATTTTGACGAAACTTTGTACAATTATTCTTTATACTCCTGGGCATATTATAGGATACTTTTCATCACGCTACAATAAATAGGAGCAGAGTAGTAAAGGGAAATATTGGGAAAACGGGAGAATTTACTCCATTTTTTAAGCTTCTGTCGCGTGTGCAGCTTTAATGGTTAAAGTTACATAAAAATCATGTACGACGGAAATATTCTTCATAAAATTGCCTAAAAATATCCCTTAACAGCATTTGTCTATCTTTCATGGTTGACTCACAATAACACGTGTAACATCCTGATCCAGATTGGTTTGAACGCGCTAATCTCAGTAACAACTGGTTCGAATTGACAAAATCTTTTGTATTGGATAGTCCACTTACTATTTGTCGAGGAAGGCTTTAAGCTATCTATAGTAACACTGTGTAAAGAAACGAAACCCATGCGGACGGAGTCGCTGGCGGCCGCTAGTTGTAAATAAAACCTGTAAATGTATTATCAGGATAAACCAAAAGACAATTATTACCATAGTGATATATTGAAATCATATGTTTACATGCTAAGTTTTTACATTATTTTGATAAATAAATCATGTTTACAAATCACATACTTCATTTACTAGATTAAGCAGCAATATATGACTTTATATACAATAGAATTGCAACTCAACCAACAACTAACTCAAACAAGATGTCAGTTAGTTACGACATGCATTCATAGCACTTTCATACAAAATATAACATACAGCCTTGGCCAAAAGTATTAGGCACCCTACGTTTTACTTAAATTAATGGATTAAAACAGCTACTACTTTCTAAATGGATTCGTTACAGTTAGTATATAAGAAAATGAATATAAAAAGCTTATTATTTAGTGGGTCCACCTTTGGATTTAATAACTACACTAACTCTATGAGGCTCGCTGCGTACTATCTTGGGGCACTCTACCATTTCTATGGCATGCCATTCTTGAAATAATGAATTTTTCGGTGCCGTTTTCGATGATATGCTGTGTTCTTTGATTCTTCGCTTCAAAATGCCCCAAAGATGTCCAATAGGACTAAGATCTGGGGACTGCGCAGGTCAATCCAACAAATCAATGTTACTGTCAGTAAACGAGTGCATCGTAGTGGCTGACTTATGACAGGGCGCGTTGGCTTGTTGGAATACGACTCCATCTAAGTTGGTGTCACCAAAAATGCTAGTTGGTGAAGGTTCAAGCGCAGTTTCAAGTACTTGCATGCACTTTTCACTGCTCGTACCACCTTCACCAAACAACATTTCACCAACTCCATTTGCCGCCATGCAATCCCAGACCATTTTACTGCCTCCTCTGTGCTTTACAGTAGGTACGACGCAGTCTGGATGGTATTCTTCACCGATAAGTCGTCTCACGATGGTCATACAGGGTGGTCCAAACATTTGTGTACGAATAAAAAAAATCAATTTATTTGAATTAGTATTATTTATAAAGAATGAAATAAATTAAATGAATGATTAATCTCATTAGTAATGAAAACATAAAAACCAAATTACTACGAGGTTGAATTCATCAGGCCACACCACATTGGGCCAATCCTCCTCGGTGAAATGTTGGTGTCGTAGAGCCCACTCCAGCCGCTTTCTTCTGTTTGTTTCTGACAGCCATGGCTTTTCCCTTGCTTTATAAACCTTTTAAGCCCACTTCACCAAGTCTTCTTCTAACAGTGCGAGCACTTGTTGGCTTTCCAATCTCTTCAGATAAGGCAGCAGCAAGCTCAGATGAAGTTTTCTCACGATTTTTAACGAATTCACGTATTAATTTTCTACCCTCACGCACTGTTGTCACACGTTTTCCGCCAGTTCTGGGTTTATTTGCGTGAGTGCCAGTCTGAGCGAACCGTTTGATGGCAGATTGCACGGCACAGCGCCAGCACCTCACCAACTTGACAATTTCTTTGTGCGACTTGCCTTGTTCATAGAGAAGTTGTATTTTGACTCGATTTTCTGAAGTAATTTCACTTCTTTTTGGCATTTTGAAATAAATTAGGTATCAATCTAATTGCTTCAACAGAAAAGAAAACTTGTTGACTCGTAAAAGTTCCGCACACAAGTGAGCAACTACTGACGGGAAAGACCGCGAGAATACCAAATCCTTTGTTTTTGGGCACCAGGTGTTTTATGACCTTTACAAGTAGCCGCTTGCCATTCCTAGAGATTATTTAAGACACCAGCATAACATCTAGAATAAGCATTTAGCCATTGTTTAATTAGGAAACATGTAAAGTGAATTTTTTTGGGGTGCCTAATACTTTTGGCCAAGGCTGTACAACATGGAATAATAATAATACATTTTGATAACCTTCAATATCTAAAAGTTTCCACCAATTGAAGAATAGACACCTAACACAATTGTGATTTGGATATCTAAAACATGGATAGACACCTAGCACAAATAGTGTTGCAGTAATAGAACCTTTGCATAACAAGATATAGATAATCAAAATGTTATAGAATTTGTTGCTAACTCTCCATCTCCATAGTTGGCTAGCATTCTGACATTTTCAATTGATTTTGAAGAAGAGTACATAATAATCATTTATTCAATACATTTATGTCTTTTCAGTGGTTATCTACACATCACACTTGCAACTAATGAGAATATAGCTCCTCTATAACTTATTCAAATAACTGCCTACATATTTTTTATAATTTTCTACTTTTTATATCAACATATTTATTTTAGTATAAATATGGTTCACAAAAGATCTTCTGAAGAATGATTTATTATAGCCAATACACCATTGTATAAAAAATGCATGCAAAATCATTGAATGGGTTGTGAATGACTATACATAACCCTTATCAATATCCACATACAATCTTACAGTTTTCCCATCAATGCTTTACCAAGCATTGATCAAAATATTACACTTAACCATAGTTAGAGAACTTCTTTGAACATTATTAACAAAGTGCGTTATCATAGGCGTCTCAGCAGAGTATTGTATCCAACATTGAATAAATAATACATAAACAAGTTTACTCCAAAGAGTTGAGCATGAGAAGTTGTTTTAACACCTTGGTCTGTGACGTTTCCCTTATCTCTCCGGCCAGGAACATTTCATCAACTACTGTGTACACCTGGAAAATAAAAATTAAAAACATAGTTTGGAAGCAATGTCCAAAGCAACCGGCACAAGCACTAGGATGATGAATTTATTCTCTCATGGCTAGTAATGGCTTTGCCTAGAAGATATTTAAGTTGTAAATTATTCAACAGTTTGTTATGGAACTTTTGTAACCATAATTCAAAGCTATTCCAGCTCCAAACTGTCAATCTTTTAATACATGCACAATATACATGTTTCTTTTTAAGAACTGTTTCATAAACAGGTCATATTTAAATTGTACATTGCGGGGGTAGTTTTAATATCTTAATATAACTACTTTCTTTAATCACATGACACTGTAGATACGAAATGATAATTACCTTATAAAAGTTGAATACAAGGTCTAGCTCACAAACATTGTGGAAATACTCATTGAGCACCTCTACAAAGTTGTGAATAGCCTCCAGGTAACACAGGTTGTTGTCATTCACATCCACGCATATGCAGAAATACAGACCCGCATATCGTCTGTACACAATTTTGAAATTTCTGAACTGGAAATACAAAAAGTTACAATTATTGGGACAGTATTTCTCAATTCTCAACATGTTCAAGAAATATTTCTCAATTGTAGACATGTTAAAAAATTCATAATAGGATAAATTTTCAGCTGGGTTTCTGCACAAGTCAACTCTTGAACTGATTAAATAGAAAAAGAGTTTAGTATAGAATACCTTACAATAAATCCCTAAAGCAATATGTCATGAATTTCATGAAAAAATTAAACAGTTGACGATTAAAAAGACGAGAAATTAAGACAATAATTGGTAACAACTAATTATTAAGATTCTTAAATTACAGAAAATATATATGTGTTATACCTCAACAAAATTAGTGTGTTTGGCGTCCCGAACTGTTACTACGGCGTGGACCTCTTCTATGAGCTTCTGTTTCTCGTCATCATCGAAATTCATATACCACTTTGCTAGACGAGTCTTCCCCGCTCGGTTTTGGATCAAAATGAATCGTATCTGCAAATTAACACAAAAATTGCGGTGAAACAAATACAAAACCATTAAATTCACGACAAAGCTAATGTTACATCTTACATACCATTTTATATTTGGATTAATTTCGTGTTGTGAAAAAAGAAATCGGAATCAATTTGTCGACGCCTCCCCTTTTTAATTTTGACAGATGACGAGACGACTGCCTGCCTGCTGACTGACAGATCAACAGGCAATCGCCATGGCTCTTGCCATTTTGAGTATTGTCCAAAAAAGTAAATATTGTCTACGATATTAAATTATAACTAAGAGTCAAACTTTCTTATTTGTAAAATCTCAACGCAATGATATAAAACCACCATTATTCATTTATAACGTAAAAATAGGAGCAATAACCAGTTTTTTAATATTATTTTTTGTCTATGCTATGACAAAGGAAATGATACCATTTTCAGTACACATCAACCTTGGTAGAATATGGTAGTTTTGGTTATGTTAATAAAACCGGTCAAAATGTTTAAGGCATGATAAGAAGAGACCTTAACTCATTTGTAATTATTGTTATAAACATAAACAGTGAATTTATAAGTGTAAAAAATAATAACGAACCATCTTTGAAATAAGTTACCACGTATGTTGGATGTTTTTTATATTCTTACATGGCAATGTAAATATTGAGTTGTTTTTCAATTTTCAGTGGATTTTTGACGTTGCTTCTACTTGCTCGCTTTTATTAACAATTTTCCTCCATGTAGTGCTTAGGTTTCCATAATGTGTCTAATTAAGTAGTTTTGTAGGATAATAGAACTTTAAACTTAAATGACGCCCACGAAAACCACAAAAACTGAAGTAGAAATGGTGATACGAAACAGAAAGACTGTAATGAAAGACGGAATCATGACAATGTCGGGTATCGGCGAGCCTTCAGTTTTTCACGCGCTTGTGGTCATATTTTTGGAGTTTTTCGCGTGGGGACTACTAACTATGCCGATAATATCTGTGTTAAACGCCACCTTTCCGGATCACACGTTCCTCATGAACGGATTGATAATGGGCATCAAGGGCATCCTGTCGTTCCTGTCCGCGCCTCTGATCGGCGCCCTGTCGGACGTGTGGGGTCGCAAGTTCTTCCTGCTGGTGACAGTGTTCTTCACGTGCGCGCCGATCCCTTTGATGACGATCAACACTTGGTGGTTCTTCGCCATGATCAGTATCAGCGGAGTGTTCGCCGTGACGTTCTCGATCGTGTTCGCGTACGTCGCCGACGTGACGACGGAGGCGGAGCGGTCGCGCGCCTACGGGCTCGTCTCCGCCACGTTCGCGGCGAGCATGGTGATCTCCCCGGCGCTCGGCGCCTACCTGATGGACAGGTACGGCGAGGCGCTCGTGGTCGCCGCCGCCACGGCCGTCGCAGTGCTGGACGTGTTCTTCATCATGGTCGCCGTGCCGGAAAGTTTACCGGAAAAGGTCCGGCCCAGCGGCTGGGGCCCGGCCATCAGCTGGGAGCAGGCGGACCCCTTCGCGGCTCTGAAGAAAGTCGGAGCGGAGCGTACAGTGCTAATGTTGTGCGTGGCCGTGTTCCTCTCGTACCTGCCGGAAGCGGGACAGTACTCGTGCATATTCGTGTATCTAAAACTAGTGATGGGTTTCGGTGTGGTGCAAGTGGCGATATTCATCGCGATAGTGGGCGTGCTCAGCATAGCGGTGCAGGTGATCCTCGGGTTCCTGATGCGGTCGCTGGGCGCGAAGCACACCATCATGGTGGGGCTGCTGTTCGAGATGCTGCAGCTGATGTGGTACGGGTTCGGCAGCCGCATGTGGATGATGTGGGCGGCGGGCGTGCTGGCGGCGCTGGGCTCGGTCACGTACCCCGCCATCAGCGCGTACGTGTCGGTCAACAGCCGCGCCGACCGGCAGGGCGTCGTGCAGGGCATGGTGACGGGCGTGCGCGGCCTGTGCAACGGGCTCGGCCCCGCCATGTTCGGCGTGATCTTCTACCTGTTCCACGTGGACCTGAACGAGGAGCACGTGGGCGCGGGCGCGGGCGACAAGCCGCAGCAGGAGCGCTACGTGCGCATGGTGCCGGGCCCGCCGTTCGTGCTGGGCGCGCTGCTGGTGATCTGCGCGCTGCTGGTGGCGGCGTTCCTGCCCGAGGACGGCGCGGCGGCGGGCATGCGGCGCGCGTCGCCCGAGCTGCGCTACGAGGTGGAGCGCGGCCGGCGCGTGGCGGGCCCGCTGTCGCCGCTCATGGCGCCCGAGTCGGCCGCGCTCTAGCTGTCGGCGAAGGCCGGCCGCGCGGCCAGCGTCTGATTCTCTGCCGTGGTGCGCCCCGCGCTGCGGCCGCATTTACACGGTACCAAAGCTGACTCCAGTGAGCGAGTGAGTTGTTCTGATCCGTTGCACCGTTACATTCCCGCGAATCCAGCGCTTGGTGTTTTAAGCTTTATGATACTGTTTTTGTAACTTTCGACTCAAAGTGTACATAATAATTTGTCTGAATAAAATCATTGAAATCGTTAGATTCCTCTGTTTCATGTTTCGAGTGAGCGTCATTCTATCTGTTTTGATCTATTGGAAATGTTTACTCACCCAATTAATTGAGTCATGCTATTATCTCGAGTAGTATTGAAGTCTGTGGCTTATTGAACTATGTGGAATTGATAATGCTTATGAAACAGTCGCTGACATCTTCCATATAATTGTGCCCTATCCATCTTCAAGTACCTCACTTAGATTATATGTAAATGTTAAAAAGGCAATGCAACCTTAAAGGTTTATGCCAAACTTTTGATAGAGGTCTGGAGGTAGATCTGTTGTGACTCTAAGGACTGAATTTCAGGTCCCGGTGAGGTATTTAATAAGCATAGTAATCTTAAAATCAGATCAAACGTAGATATTTAGAAGTTCAAGATATGATGAAAAACATATTGCATTGATATGCTTTGTGGCCAAAATATGTGAAGCTTGTGTGAGGACTGGAACTTTTATTAATTTATGTATCAGACCCCAATCCTCTACATTACTTTGACACATTGTGTCTAGTTACACTTGTAATAAGTTATAGTTAGAGCCGGCTCTTATGAATTTTGTTTAGAATTTATTTTTGATTCAAAGTTGATTTGAAAATGTTCATAAAACAACATCTGATAAAACTGTGTGAATAATTTCATTAGTAGCGACCTGTTTTGAATTAAACATTTTGAACTAAAGTTAACTGAAATAGGCATGATCAATAATAATAATGTAAATATTTTCTGATATTGTTAAACTTGAGACCAAATGTTTAGTTAAATTAAGATAACAAATCCATACTTCCATACTAATATTATAAATGGGAAAGTGTGTCTGTCTGTATGTTTGTCTTTCTTTCACGGCAAAACGGAGCGATGAATTGCCGTGATTTTTTATGTGGAGATATTTGAAGGGATGGAGAGTAACATAGGCTACTTTTTGACTCATTCCAAAAAATCGATATCCACGCGGACGAAGTCGCGGGCGGCCGCTAGTAGCTCATAAAATGAGGATCAACTTCTCTTTACTTTGCAGATCAATGATATCACAAAAATAAGAAAGTAACTCAATATTTTTATCATCTCCTATTTCTTTTTTATCAATCTCCTAGATGTCATGTTATGGATGATATTTAATGTCAACTAGGTGCTAATTAACTGCAATTCTCTACTTCCCTTTTTTAAGGGAAAATGTACTCGTAATTCATCTAAGTATCTAATAGATATCAAATAGGCCAGCTATAAATCGTTACTCCCAATTTGAATGCCAGTCCATTACAATGATTCTAAAACCCAATCCATCATTTATTTTATTAAACTAACAAACTGTGCTTTCTATACTTACTTGGTTTATTTCTATGTATAACATTTTACTGTCAACTAGCAGCCGCCAGCGACTTCTTTCTCGTGGATTTCGGTTTCATGTAAAGTTTCATATCCTATTTTAGTGGAGTTATAGTACCGGATACCTACGTCATAACATCCAGGTGTGCGTTGAAAGATAACTATGTCAGTCAATAAGGCACCTTTAAGTTATATATTTTTTTATTAACATTTCCGCATAATCAATGATATCCGATTTATTTAGGTCATTCATTACAAAACTGCAGACAATGCCTCAATACGTGATGCATTGTATTGCAAAGCCTTCTTCCGATTTCCCTCGTGTATTGTAGTTGTGGTGCACAATTGGTCGCCTTTGCGCCTTCACTACACAATCTCAAACAGAAATAGATAAAAGATATGAATCACCACCAGAATTAAATCGTGTGAGTAGGTCTATATTAACGAGAAAAGGATCGGTTACATGTGCATCCCTCGATCTAATTACGATACATTAATTTTATTCAGGTGTAGTGTAGATTTTATAACAAGGTAGGGAATCCATTTTTATCATGGTTTGGAATTATAAATGGCAATTATGTATTTTGATGAAGATCCTGGTAGATATGCCCAGTTTAAAAATTAGGTTAACGAGCAACGAAAGGCTTCCGTCACGCTTTAGCTTTACCCCCAAAAAGCCGTAAAAGTAACTGAGATTTAAGTCCTTATCGCCCAGAAGGGAGCAAGTACCTTCGACGTGTGAAGAATGGATTCCCTCCCTTGTTTTGTTTTCGCCAAGAATGCAGAATATTGATTCTATTGCTCATTGAGGCACTTGACAGGTGCAAGCGATAGCAAACACCTCCAGTCTCAAGGTCAAAAACGGAACAGTTTTTGCTAACATGTTGATCGAATCGAAAGAAACGTTACACTAGAAGACACTTTGTCTTTAACCTTGATAATAAGATGACGAGTTGGTCGACTAATTAATAAACACGGGATATAGAATGAAACTGTACCTTTAAGGTCATCTGTAATCATCAAGATGTTGTTACAACTGATGACTTGGGACTTTTTACTACGGAACAATATGAGAGTCTGATTGCAGAATTTTTACAATTCGCTTAGGTATATTTTTCTCAGATAGCTTTAATATTGCATCATTACATTAAGCAGTATTTCACAAAATAAGTCCTTACGTGTCGATTCGTTTCACTTCTTATCTTTAAAGCGTCAACATTTGTGGCGAAATATTTGCAAATGAATGTAGTTTATTGGCGATGTTTCCAAACTGAAACCCTTAAGATCCTGGCACTCGGTGCCGCCACACTCGTAAATAGCGAGTTCCCCATCGAACAAGGGGAGAATATAGATTTATTTATGATAATAATCGAGGTCAGAAGGTTCGCGTCGCGATTTCTTCTTCGTATGTGTTATGCTGATGTTGCATGCGCGGTTTTGGTGCAGTTACGAGCAGCTGATCCATGAAAGATCCATGTATTGAAAATCTTAAATCCCTCAATTGTAACTTACTTTTCACACCCAATTGACTGATGGTTTTCTTGCCGAAATGTTGCTTATTTTTCACATTCAATAGATTGATTTTCTTGCCTTTTTTGGTAAAAACCAGAAATATTCTTCTCATGATTGTGATCTTACGTGATTCTTTTAAATATCGTGCGTGATGTTTAGTACATATTTGCATTTACTTAAATCAAATAGACGAGGCCAGACTTGTTGGTGATATTTTCAGCCTTTTCAAATTCCTTTAATCATGTTGTTTAATTATATATTGCCGGCCTTAGATCAGACAATAATGTCTAACTAAAGTATTACGAAGCTTGTCGTCATTTATTCAACATGAATAGAGATTAGCTGCGGAATCGCATCGTGTGCTGCTGGCGTGTTTTCCCACACGTATAACACCGCACCGCGACTTGATGCTATCAAGGTTGACACCAATATTTATATTTTTTCTGTACTCGCTTTTAGTGATTCATTCATACATCTAACTTTGTGCCCTGGAACTGTGATGCCCCAATAAATAAAAAAGACTTCAATATTTCGTAAGACGCAAATTTTAAATGGTACAAAACAGGTTAAAGCCTAGCCTATCAATTAGCTTAACCATTAAATAGGTATGTGCTTAAATTGTCTTCTTATTGCTGCTTAATTATTGTGATTGTTCTCATTAACGACTATTGATGTCGTGACGACAATTCTTATTAACATCTCAGATAGTTACAAATGGAGGAGGGCTCAATTAGTAACCATCTGACCGTAATATTACCGATATGACTGAATTACCGTAATATCGAATTTATTATCTATCGAATCGTGTAATACGTAGAAGCCCATTTTGTTAGGAGATAACTTAACTAGCTAAATCTGCAATTAAAATATCAGTAATTATGATTTATTATGGGGAGATCAGAAAAACTTTATATGGGATATCGTCATACCATGAAATTGTAATGCGTATTAAAAACACACGTTCATTTGCAAGTTAACCTTTATGAATCTCTTAAAATGTACTTATCTTTCATCTACGTCACAAAAGTTCCAATACCCATTGTCTTCGGAAAAAACTTGACGATGCATCGTCTACCTTTCAGGTTAAGGCCAAACGCAAGCCAGCAACCAAAAACAAGTTTAAACAAAGCAGCTGCTCGCTTGGCAATGACATTGAAGCAACTGATTCAAGCTTGCCAAAAGTTACGGAGCTCCTAGGTAACGGTCGAGTCACTCGCAACTTGCGTACTGCCTGCATACGTAGTTGCAGATATTTATGTCATTCATTATGTTATAACGGGAAGAAAAATCATTCTTGATGTAAGCGGCCGTGTCTGCTGACAGTTCGCAGCTCACAGTTGCAATGCCAAAGAACTCTGCAATGAGCCCCTTACATGAGCAGGTGTGGCATGTAATGTTTCTAGCAATAACAAAACAGTAGCGAAATGCAAGGATTTGTGAGACATAACACTTTCAGCCGCTTTGGTATGTTTCCTATTTTTTCTTTTTAGGACCTATTTTTTTAAACAAGTCATTTATGTAAAGCTATCATGATAGTAACTTTGGCTTCACATGCATTGCATCTTAAGTGCAGGCCAGTCCGTAATACTAACTGTTTTTAGTCTATGCTAATATACCGTTGCACTACCATTACCCAAACCTTGTAAGTCACACGGTCCAGCGTGAAACTTTTACAAATGAACAAATAATGTGATGTAAAATTCTGGATATAGTTTATCGCTTTGGTGAAATCAATAAACCCAGACGAGTCCTACTTTATTCAATGATAGATTAGACTTGTTACCACGGCATTTAACGCCCTAGTTAACTTATTTAGTTTCTTTATAATTTGTTTATTCGTAAATAACCTTGTTGGCTTTTGCCACCTCAAAAGTTTGACTAAAGAATAATAGAATCGCCAGGATATATCGTATGTGAGCCACTGGTCGCTAAAAATGTATTGGTTGGCGCAAACCGTGCGAAACTAAACTCATATAAATAAACACACTTGGGCAACGTTAAACTAAAATAGTTCTGGATTGTTATAACAATAAGTATTTGTATTGACAGACGATTGCATCATCTGTGGGCACACCAAAGCGCTCGACTCTTAAAAAATTCTAAAATGCTTTATTGTTTCCAAGCTCTCGAATCTCAGTTACGTCTTTAGTGATAGGTCGCAGTTTTTTCCCTCTTTATGACTATACATACAGTCGTTTCTACCATTGCTTTGCTACTGTGTATTGAAACTTGCGGCAGGTGGAGTTGATAAGCTTTATCACTGGCTCGTTGAGTCACCGCCACGGCCATCGCGCCACTCGCGTATCGCGCCGGTCGCACGTGCGGCAAAACAACTTGCCATTCTGCTGTGTCTCTGCTGGAATTGTGCCATCGAAACCGTAGCAACCGCAGCCGCGTAAAACAATGTTCTTTCCGTTTAGTGTACTCTGCACCGATTTCCTTTTTTGCGGATAATTTTGCCAAACGCTTAGACGTGAAGTCTCCTTATTGAGTATCGCCTACAACGTAGGTTTCACCTTCTACAAAGGCACAGTTAATTCAGTATTGCTTCATTCTTCTCGTAATTGGACGATCTGACCCGAACTTTGACAGTGAATGCATTTTTGGGGTCTACCTACCTGTACGTACTGTGTTTACTGTTACGGGATTAAATTCCTTAAAAGCAAGTTAGGTACTTTAGGCCTAGGATGAAAGTTATTCATCCTTAAGAGGGGGTGTAAAAAATATCGCGTATTTTCAAACACATTTTAAACCTTGAAAATGAACTTCAAATGACCCGAAAAAAAAATCGTAGATATTCAAGCATCGTTCCTAAATAGTTATCACAGAAAATATTGAAAAAATTGCAATTTTCAGTGATAAAAAAAATCTTGAAGTTGCGTCTGACTTGATTTTTGGTTACATTTATTTCCGAGACGATGCATTTTGGTGAACCAATATTTTGGCATATAATATCAAATTATATTATCTAAATATTTATCACAGAACATTTTGAAAAAATATCATATTTTACGAGTTATTCAAAGAAAACTAGTTTGGCGCTTACTACGTTCATATTCCGCGCTGTAAGCTATCGTCTGTCGCACCTGGCGCGTGCTCACAGGCATGTTTTGTTTCATCGGTTAGTCGCAACCTCTCCGTTGAGACGAGAAGACTATGATTCAGTACTCTCCCGGCTCGAAAAAATATTTCGTAAAATTATTATAAGGATTGACGTGAATGACGGATCGGCCGAGAACAGTATATGCAAGAAAGAACGATGCTTTCAAATAGTCGCTTGTTGGAAGACTTAGTAGCAATTTGAAATTGAAAGTTTACAATTCCAGCCTAAACTATTAAAACTTATTTTTCATAATCAGTCTTTTACTGTGTACAATAAATGGACGAATAAATTAGGTGTTGCGGCAATATAATGTGTAAATAATTTATTTTGTGTATTACTGTTACTAGATAAGAGATTTACGATTTAGAAGTTTTTGTTTTGCTCCTTTGAAACGTGACAATCTATACATAAAATATTTTAATATTTAAACTGTGCAAGAGTAACTGTATGACATAGTGAGAGTACGAAAGAAAATGTATTGAAAAATATTGTTACAACGAGGTAATAAACCCGTTCAAAAAAATGGTGTTTCAAAAAGCAACTTTCAACTTTCTTGCCTATAGATTACTGCTTCCTAAAGTCGGTAGTAGAATTTTTCAGTATTGTGCTATTATTATTGACGATTTAAAAGTGCCACACCGAGATCTACATAAATATAGTATATTTCGATTTTGATTTGGTTGACGGGAATCAGTAGTGTGTCTGTGTGTGTGGGAATCATGCAACTCATAGTAAATGATATTATAGGTAAGGGAGACGTTAATTTCAATTGCGGTACATGCAACTGCAAAAAAATTACACTGTATTTTAAAATCAAAAATTTTGTATTTCACAAATATGTTTACCTACGTTTTTTAAACTAGTATAATAATTTTGTAGAATTAAGAAATTTAGGAGTACTGCCCATTCCCTAAAAGTAAGAAATAGTTCTGCCAAGCAGTCGATCCAGCTCGGGTACCGAGCTCCTAACCACACTGTGTTGGTGTAGTAACGGAACTCTATATTGTGGCGATGCAGATGGGGCCTTATTTCAAAACACATTAAAATTAACCAGGCCGTAATTATTTTTATGCAATCATTGTAAATATAGCACATTGCAAATTAATGAATGTTCATTAATTCTTACAAGTTGATTAACAACGATTTAACACGTCTTTTTTTAAACCTACTAGCACTTAAACGGGCCTGGCCGTTCTCAGGAAATGGAAAATACAAATAAATCTTTTTTTAAAGATTTTTTGTATTGCCATTGGTTTTCAGATACCTACGTCAGTTAAATAATTAAAAATCTAGAATAATAAGAATGACATGGTTCTCATTCTTATTCATGTGCACAGCGACAAGAATTTGATAAATTCACAAATTATTGTCGACGTTATTTAAAAAATCTTGTATCTTATAATGTCCTTTTCTCTTTGAGCAATTCTTTATTTTAAGTCTAATTAGATGTAAAGGTGCAAAATTACGGTTTACGGTTTAAGACATTTATTTCTCAATTACAGAATACATGTTATTCACTTTCACTGAGAAACACTGGATAACAATTAGTAATTATTCTGTACGTTTAACACAAGCACTAGTAGTAACTAAGTAAATAATTTATTAGTAGATCTGAATTTATGTTAGTATTTCCATTTTTCTCAATTTTAATGAGGGTATTTGTCTTAATACACACAACAATACTCGAGCGAGAAAGACGAGTCAGTCACAGTTCTATTACGTATCGAAAAACAGTTGCTGTCATAGATGCCATTTGCTGCCATGTGTGAGGAATCATGCAGATTTAAAACATTTAAAGTAAAATCAAAAATTGGAAGACAAAATTAAAATTTAAAGATTAAATTAAAATTTACAAAGATTTTGTAGTTAAAAAAACATATTATACAATTATTAAGTAAATAACTTGCGCGTACCTTTGCGTATTAATAACTACCAGAAAAAAGTACAATACAAGTCACTCAAAGCATAAACAAAATAAATCATTATAATACTAACATTTATGTATTACTAGCTTTCCAACGCATAGTTACGTCATCCTGCTTCCAATACTCTCTTTGACAATTTTTATCTGATTTACTTTGAATACTGTGCGGAATCGCCCGAAACAAATTGAAGTGGCGACCTCTGTCTCATTGCGTTGAAGTCATAGGACGAGAGGGGGCCGAGGAAGCGCGCGGGTGCGATCCGATGGGTGTCGAAATTGATGCGCCCTCTTAATCTCATCTCAATTCTATCTTATTTAATATTAAACTGAATAAACCTTTATAAATAGAACAATGCCCCACTTACAAATCTAAATACGGAAAATCCCTCACTCAATAAAGATAATGTTTTGAATTCCGCTTCGTCTTTTACTTCTGGGATTTCGTAATCGATTTTCCTTTATATTATCTTTCCAAGTCTAAGTCATCTTTTATGTCGAACTTTGCGCGAAAGAACATATTTATTTATTGAGTTCGTGGGAGAACATTCACTCGCCTGATTCATCCATTTCAGCTTATCTCAATAGATCCCTAGATTCTTTCGAATTATGGTTTTTTTGGTTATTATATGAACTTTACTTTACTCTTACATATACAAAACTCTTTAATATGCATAAGTAAATAAACAAATCAATTTAAAAGATAAAATAATAAAGTCCCTACCGCGATAAGAAATCTTTGCGACCATATTAACCGTACCGTCTGGATGACCCTGTTTAAAATAACGATATTTGTCAACCTAGTATAGTAGAGGTATTTAAATATTTTGACCTCCGCCAGACAAGGGTCTATAACTTATGATTTACGATATCTCTGACAGCTTTCGATATCTTCGCCATCTGAACTCGAGCTATAAAAGACAAATAATGTATGATTTAGGTTTTTAGTAGTCTATCTATAACATTTCGAGGCCTGGGCATTTGCATTTGGGTCACAAAATATAAGCATCTACTATCATTGAAGTTTTTCTCCTTTTGTGAACCTAAATTGTGTGATCATAAACTTCTTGTTTTCCATCATAAAACAAAATCTATTAATATAAAAAATATATTTGTATTGAATTATCATTGGTAACATATTACATCTATGTTACCAGTACGAATACAAATTCCACTCAGTAAAGATAACGATGACAAATATGTTAGGTAAACAATGATAAAAGGGCCTGTATACTTAGTTTTCTAATGAATTAACTTCAGACATGTTTGTAAGTTTACTCACACGTACGATAACCTTTGTTTTATAAAATCGCGTCATAGTTATCAAGATACATGTATCATAATAAATGTTTTCAAGAAAACACAAATACATTTTTTATACTGTCGTAAAGTTTTCTGTTTTCTTATTCTGTATAATCGGATAATGTACGGCAAAAATGCATAATAGAGTCTAGAACAAAAGCATTTGAGCTGGTACTACCAGCCAGCAAAGTATTTGCATAGCTGGTCTGGCGAAATATCCATCACCTATTGTTCCGCCCACGTCATCTACCATGACGTCAGCTCTTGGGGAACAGACATCGACTTTCCTTTAATATTTTTCCTTTAACTTGCTCCAACAATTATTGCATATAAAAGTAAAGTCGCTAAAGAAAATTGTATTAAGTCCTCATTTGATTCCCCGTGTTGTTTCCTGACAAAATGCTTATTTATCCAATTTTTATAGAAATAGTGGTATTCATCGTATGTTTATAACTGGTTATCACGCCACTCTTCAAACTGGTTTTAAATCCTGCAAATAAATTGAATGCCATTGTGCTATTCACAAAATCTTCGTAACATTTTAAATGCGTCTCCTTGAAAATCCATTCCGCAAGAGATCTGGCGACGTTCAGGGATCTCAAGCAATCTTTAAATAGTTGTAATGTTTGTTTTACGTAAACTAAACGTTCAAGGGCGTTCGTTGACAACCGAAATGTTTCCAATATAATCCAAACTAGTATTTCATTATATTTTGAGCGGCATAAACCTACTTGGTTGTGACAACGTCGGTTTAGGCGTAGTTACTCTTAATATTCACTTTAAATATGTAACGTTTATTTGTACGATATAGATTAAAGTTTTGAGTACGTTACATTGTTGCCAAGCCAAGAGCATGCAACCAAACTAAGTTAGAATAGGCTCGGTCATAATTCAAGCACTAGTTATGAACCTAATTACAAAGTTAAATTGGTTAAATCGACGTCGGCTACCAAATGTTAAGGGCGCGTAATGCTGCGTCTGACCCGTTGGAAAAACTAGAACGAACGATTTACCCACTTGATGTTTTCAAACAGTTCACTGCTGTATGTAAATGGATAACAATCATAACTCATACCTTCATTATGTAATAAGAACGCAGGAACAATTAAACTGTTGCGAATTAGTCCAGCTCTATGTATATTTTAACAATCATAGATATATGTATGTATGAATCAGTTTGGTAATTAAATCCGCATATAGCTTGACCATGAAAATAGACAAACCGCATTTAAATATCCGTTATCTATTTTTAGTAATTAAGATCATGCACAATGTACGAGCATAATTTTTATTAGGAGTCTGTTTATAAATATAGGACATTTGCGTTTATTAAAAAAAACGCGACCAGTGGTCTAAATAGAGTATTTCCTTACATTTTATTAAAGTATTTGCATACTTGCAGCCGGCGTGCAAGCGCCATTTTATTTATTGGCAGTCATTTTTATTCAATTTTGAAATAGCTGAACCATTGACCTCATCTGACTGGAATAATAGATGTTGATAGTCAGTTCGCCCTTTAAGCTTGATGAGAACATGCATAATTTCTGCATATTTAAAACTTCTACGAGCAACTATCTTTATCAGAATATGTACGCCCGGTGATTCATACTTCGTAATTGTCCTATATAGGTTACTGCACCAGCCATGACGTTATAAACGATAAACATGTATAATAACGCTGTATGATCTCCTACAGTTTTTACATTATTCAGGACTAACATTTTATAATATTTAAAATTCTGCTAATAGGTACTTCAGACAAGTTTACAAACTTTTATAGTCTGCAGTTTTTTCTTAATTGAATGGAAGTTACACTGTATCAAGTTACGTGAGAACCAAGAGTAAGGCCAATTAGTAATTAGAGAACGCGTGGGCATAACACCTCCTCTGGGACAGCGTTCATTACACAAGCTGCCAAACACAGATATGAAACCATTGAACACATCAAGTTTTTAATTAAGGAGAATTCAAATTATTGGGTTTCTGGAAGCGAAGGTTAAGTGGATGAGGTGAATGGCTGAAATCTCTGAAATATGAAATGGCGAATACCTACTAAGCTAGACATGAGTTCTTTTAATTAATCAAAAATCAGATGTATGACAATTTAAATAAGACTAATTCTATTTATTTTTTATTCAAAATACATGCTAAGGAATTTAATTCTTTCAAGATCTACTTATTTGTCTGGCGCGATGGCGTGCAGAAGTGATTGCAATGTCACAATGGTCGCGAGTTCGTTCTCCGCTAGTACAAACACAGGTGTTGCTATGTGTTTCCTATAATAAAAACCAGGTAAACATATGTAAAATAAAGTGCCTACTTAATATTTTACGCACTTTCTATACAAGAACTTAATGGAAAAATATAGTCAAAAAACAATATTGAGCATTGTTTCCAATGCTTTTAATGCGCTTGAACGAGTCCAAGACTAGTAAGCCTGACATTTACCAAGCAAGTCGTCAGGGGTCGTAAATAAGGTTTTAGCATAGGTACTTAACGCACTTTAATGTTTTTTTTATTGGCAAACATTATAATGACAGTAGGTCTAATGGGCGTACGTACCCTCGGTGGGAGGCGCCTGCCTCACCCTCTACCCTGACTTAAAACTAAAAGTAACAATGTGTAACATGTCTTACATGCCTTTAAGAAGGTTAATTTCATATGTGATTCAGACTTAGTCATGCCTTGGTAGTATTTTCCATTTATTTTCTGAGGAAAAGTCTTCACGATGCCATCTAACATACGCGAACCAAGTTGTTAGCTCTACGACGATAGCAATAAACGATCGCCCCCATCCCCCCAAAAGTGCGCCATTAAACGTGTGTTGTTTTGCATCGCTAATTTAAGTATTTTTCTTATTTTTTTCGAGTTCATTGAACATTGATCTAAGGATTTTAAAAATTGACATGTAAAATGAAATTATTCACACTACCATCGATTGCATATTGAGGACTTTTTTTTGTTGTTTTTAATATTGTTTCAAGGTCTTAAGTACCTCTAGTTACTTATTGAATTGTATTGAACATGTAAATTAAAATTAAGCACCTAACTACTTTAATTATTGTTCTAAAATTTGTGTGATGTGTGAGCTCTACTAGTATTTTTTGTTAGTTTTAATTTACAGGTATTATTGTACTATTGTGAAATATGGCTCATCTTCGCAGAGACAAAGTCTCAAAAAGTTTAACGTTCCTTCTGATCGTATGGTTCTTCGCAGGAATATTGTACAGAAACTCGTAAAAATAACTTTCAGTACATATTATTGTAATATTCTTTCTGGCAATATTCGTCGGCCATTGAGGATTAAATCTGATTTATTCCTCCGTGCGATCAAAAGGGCGGTAAATGAAGCTTTTCTAAATTTAAATCGGATGTGTTATGATTGACACATCTATTGATTGTAACACGCGTGTCGCTAGCGTCAGCAGTGCGAGCGGCAGCGGAGTCGCTCCGGCGCCTGGAAGCGCGACGAGACGTTGTGTATTTGTAAATAAATCTTGTAAGATAATGTAATTTGTTTCCCTTTAGCAATAAGTGTTGAATCGTTCACATTTTATTTGTGTTGAGTGAGACATCCTTCCCGAGCGGGGCGGCCGTCACCCCGAGCGAGTAAAATTTGAAAACGATTTTGTCAAAATATCTCGTGCTACTGTAGGAGATTTGTAATGTAAACTATTTTATTAGGTGCCTGAGCAAATGTTATTATAATTTATGTATTGTATATTGAATTTGTAATATAGTGAGATAACTATTTAGATTTTAGACTTATTTTATTATTATAAAGTTAAGCACTATTATGCGGTATTTTTGTTACTGGAAGAGGACATATCTACGACAATTTGATATTGACACAGCTTTTTCGGCTCGTGAGTATTGCGCCGTGTTGATGAGAATGCCCACTATTGAATATTTTCTCCTCTCAACAACACGGTGGGATATTTAAAGTTCTACTTTGTTTTGTGAAAATTGCCAAATGAAAATCTGTAGTGAACATAGATATACCTACCTAATATAATAGTGAATAGAAAGTATTATTAAATTAGCTATTTCAGTAACTAACTAACAAAGCGGACTGTACGATGAGGTCAATTAAACTTCTTGTGGCACAAACATGATCACCCGCGTTTAGGCCTTCGCTTGGGTTCCTGTCAGCCATGACTCGCCGCACGTTGGCGTGGCTACGGTCAAGGATGGAAGCCTTACCGATGCCAAACGCAATCTGTTGCTTTTGCGAAAATCTCAAAAGAAACAGATTTTGTCACACGAAACTAAACGCGATATTTTTAATTTAAAATTATTCCGTTAGACTTCTAAAGAAAAGATTTTAATAAGAGGACACATGGGCGGTGAAACTCCAATATTGGGTTACTTTGAGACGCTGTTTGTTACAATTTGATTGGGAACTATTTTTCGCCAAAAAGGCATCGTCGTAGCTACTCCAACTGCTACAATGAGATACAAAAAGGTAATTGGGATCGAGACGCGGAAAACGTAAAACCTTATTTCATTTGTTTCGCTGTCTGCACCTCGAAGTAATTTTCTAAAACCGAATCCCCTATTTTGTGACGCGCATTAGTTTATTGTACGTGTGGTACGACCGCCGGCAGACTGTATGCCTTCGACACAATCCGTCCTCTGACCTCTAAATATGTTATTATCGTGGAAATCTGCCTTTACGAGTATCTCGGCCTCCCGACGCCCGATTCAGCGCTGACAAGACCTACAGAGCTCAATTTGTATAAAATATTTTATATACCTTTCTGTACACTGAAAAAGCTAAGCATTTCCTTAAGAGTGAGATATTTATTTTCCCTAAACATGTATTTAAATTAATGGTGAGATGGTATTTTAATAGAACAGTACAAGTGTTTTTCCATGAACGTCGTTCAAATGTAAGTGATAATGTATTACGTGCACAAGGGATAATTTTGTATTGTAAGACTAAATAATAACTATGATAATATAAATAGAGTACTAGTGTCAGCAGAATGCGCCGCGTACGGCTGTTCTAAGCTGCGAGAGCATTTCATAGGCTTGGACAAACCCTAGCTTGCAGTGGCGGCGCTCCGCGCGGAGGCCCGTGTTGTCGCAGTGGTCCCTCCGCGGGAGCGCCGCGCCCGCTGCCGCCGACAACAGTTTTAAGTTATTATTTAGTCATAAATATGAATATTTGGAATCTATAAATATTTTCGAGTATAACGTTGAATGTACAATGACAGAGTATCTGCGGCGGCACGTGTGTGCCACTTGTGTGTGATCACGTACCATACTGTGCTTCTATGTTGAAACATTAATAAATCTGATTGTAGCCAATTTGTAGTTTTTCTGCGAGTTGAGAGGGTTCGCGTGTCGCTGGCGCCGTTCCAGGACCCTTGTTTGACTGGAATTCAGAGTAGGGTAATAAGTTGCGTTCTAAAGGATAATTTATATATACGAAGTTAAAGGGTCCTCTGCCAAAGTGTAGGTATATAGATTTAGTATTTTACCATTTTTTTGTAATGTTTATCCTGCCTCGATGGTCCAGTGGCTTAAGTACTAGGCCGTCCCGGGGTCCTAGGTTCGATTCCTGGGTAAAATTTGTTTCGATTTTTCTAAACACTGCTCAGGATTATTAAGCCAAAGACCAATTTTGTAAAAAAAAACATGATTTCAAATGATGGCCTTTGCTCTGCTGTGGGTCATAAAAGTTATAATAGGCTGATACTTTTCTATACTTTACTCTCTCCTTAAGATTTACCTAAATATCGTGGGCTCAACGAGTTATTAAGACTAAAGTTAACTCATGAGTTCTGCTTAGAATGGTTTATACGATGCTATTAGTGGATATCGCCACATTTATGTATTAATTCCTACAATTACTTTGCTGTGAAAGTGCCCGACTTAGGGCGCCAAAAGACAATGCTTCCTTACCTTAATCAAAGGCCACGCCTTGTATAAAGGGGGACAGAGTGTAGACGCTTAAATCGCGTAATCCACTCGTGACTTATATCTCGACGCGACTGCAGCTCCCCTGGGATACAAATGTGCAACAAACAAACACACGACTGCTTTGCATTTAGACTGCACCAGATGCGTTGACATTGAGAATATAGATGACACAAACAAATCTTAGGTGATGATAGAAGCCAGCTTACGGTTTATTCTCAGTCATTCTACTTTTAGAAACAGAGGTCCTAGGGTCTGTTTGTCTCATTACCTACTTACCGCATTTGCTCCCATCGAGTCACACCCAACCATGGGCCGGTCAAGTATAAAGATAAAATAAAGATATTTATTCAGCAATTAGATTTACAAAGAAATTCTTTTGCACGTCAATAATTTTTTACCCTACTAGCACTTCGATATGGATCAGGGATTGGGACAGATAGTCACACAGATTTATGCTGTACCTAATTACCAATATTTATTGTAATGCTGTATCACGTATGAAGTAACATCAAATGGATTGTGCATTTGTGTAGGTAAGTAAGTACTCATTTGTGTAGGTAAGTAAGTAAAGTTGGAACGCAAGCAAATGTATAGCGAATGTTCGTAGTATCATTAAAGTGAATGTTCGTGAGGCATATGTGACGAATGTTCGTAGTGTTATTGAAGTGAATGTTCGTTAGTGTCATATGTTGCGAATGTTCGTAATGTCATATGTGGCGAATGTTCGTAGTGTCATATGTTGCGAATGTTCGTAATGTCATATGTGGCGAATGTTCGTAGTGTCATATGTTGCGAATGTTCGTAGTGTCATATGTTGCGAATGTTCGTTAGTGTCATATGTTGCAAATGTTCGTAATGTCATATGTTGCGAATGTTCGTTAGTGTCATATGTTGCGAATGTTAGTAATGTCATATGTTGCGAATGTTCGTAATGTCATATGTTGCGAATGTTCGTAGTGTCATATATTGCGAATGTTCGTAGTGTCATATGTTGCGAATGTTCGTAGTGTCATATGTTGCAAATGTTCGTAGTAACTATCATATGTTGCGAATGTTCGTAATGTCATATGTGGCGAATGTTCGTAGTGTCCTTGAAGTGAATGTTCGTAATGTCATGTTCGTGGTTTCATATGTGGCGAATGTTCGTGGTGTAATATGTGGCGAATGTTCGTAGTGCCCTTGAAGTGAATGATGGTGAGGCATATGTAACGAATGTTCGTAGTGTTATTGAAGTGAATGTTCGTTAGTGTCATACGTTGCGAATGTTCGTAATGTCATATATTGCGAATGTTCGTAGTGTCATATGTTCCGAATGTTCGTAATGTCATATGTGGCGAATGTTCGTAGTGTCCTTGAAGTGAATGTTCGTAATGTCATGTTCGTGGTTTCATATTATGTGGCGAATGTTCGTGGTGTCATATGTGGCGAATGTTCGTAGTGCCCTTGAAGTGAATGTTCGTGAGGCATATGCGACGAATGTTCGTAGTGTTATTGAAGTGAATGTTCGTTAGTGTCATATGTTGCGAATGTTCGTAGTGTCATATGTTGCGAATGTTCGTGGTGTAATTGAAGTGAATGTTCGTATTGTCGTCATATGTTGCGAATGTTCGTTATGTGAGTCATACCTATGTGGTGAATGTTCGTAGTGTCATTGAAGTGAATGTTCGTGGTGTTCAAAACAGTAAGTAATATTATGATGATGATGATGATGATGATGATGATGATGATGATGATGATGATGATGATGATGATGATGATGATGATGATGATGATGATGATGATGATGATGATGATGATGGTGATGATGATGATGATGATGATGATGATGATGATGATAATGGTGATGATGATGATGATGATGCTGCCGAAGGAACGGCAGTCATTATTTTGAAGAGTACAAAATTGACAACATTTATTGTTAGCGGGTAACTGCCCATTTTTTTATAAGGTACTATAATTCAAAAACCATTTCGAGATTTTCGCTAAATTGACACAGAAAAAATGTTTTTTAATTTTTTTCATTCAGTATTTTTAAATTCAATGCTCGTCGGATCCGCACACATTCAATCTTGTCCTAGCTTTGGCGATCGTGAATTAAAAAAAAGAAACGTAGGTTTGACACTGTTTATTGTCAAACTGACAGAAAACTGTGCATGTGTGTGTACATTTATCATACAGTGTTGCCAGATTGGCAAAACTCCTGGCCAATCGGGGAAAAACTCATGTTTTTGAATATTGCGACAAAATTATAACTCAGTTGATGTACCAGATTTAATTTTATAGCTTTATGATGATATGAAATCTTACTAAAACATTATTTACGTTAGTTTAAAGTAAGAACTGGGTACTTAAGTGGCACTTAAGGTACTTGGGCAACATTTTTCATGAATTTACCCTAGAGTCTCCTGGCAACATTTGTGTGAACTTCCGTCATTCAAGTTTATTTTTTAAAATAGCAAAGAAAAATGTTCGTTCATCCCATGACATTGACATACGCTCTTTTAGAATAAGTCGTTTTTAAATAATTTATTTTGCAAAAAGGAAAGAAAATAAACGAAAAAGAAAAAGTACGTAAGTTTTACTTTTTGAAAATCTTTCAGAATAGAAAATAAAAACAGCACATGAAAAAATTTAAAATGTTGTCAATTATCACGTTTTTTATTTATTTAATCGCATAAAATCCTCCTATCTAATAACGGTACACCGTACATCCTCAGATGAATGAATACCATAGATGCTCTGTATTTCACGCTTGAGTGTCTCTGTCACCGGAATATAATCCGAACCACTAGTTTATAAACTACCTAGGAAGTTTATAAACTGACGTAAGATTGTAAACTAAGGAGACGTCGTATTATTTTGCGCCCTCATTTTCGTAAGTTTATCATTTTACGACGTCTCGCGGTAAGTTTATAAACCAACCAACGGATATCCAATCATAAGATAATAAACGTTTCGACTAATCACAGAACGCTTTTGATTTTACGCTTCTTCATAATACGGAAAATAACACACTGCGCTCTGATTGGTCGATGTTGATGTAATGTTGAAATTGTCCATAGACTTAGGTGCAAAAAGACCTGCCAAACTATGTATAATCTTTTAATGTAAAGTGTATGTCGAACATGGATTTTTAAGGGTTTACAAAAAAATAATAACCCTAACCTACCTACAACCTTTGGGACGAATGAGTAAATGTGATGGATGGATTGAAGTAGATTTTTTTTTGCAAACCCTTAAAAATCTTAGACATTTTACATTATTTATGTCAAAGTCATTATAAAAATAACCCTAACCTACCTACAACTATTGTGACAAAACATTTTACATTATTTTAGCATGGCCACTATAAAACATTCTTAGCTCCGTGGAAAACTTGAGAAAGGGAAGAGACACGTTGCCCTATCAACCAATCAGAGCGCACTTAGCGCTTACTTGTTATTTTCCGTATGGGTTCCGTAAGTTTATAAACTTACGAAAATGTTGGCGTAAAATAATACAATTTATCTCCAGATTATGATCTTACGAAAGTTAATAAACTTACTGAAAAAAATACGTAAGTTTATAAACTTACAGTTTTTGTTATTTTCCGGTGACATCTCCACCTTTTGGTAGAAACGTCAAGCGATGGAGAACGAGCCAGGACAGACAGACATGACGAAACTATAAGGGTTCCTATTTCAACTACGGAACCCTAAAAATGCATAGCAATTTAGACACCACTACGAAATACCTAACATTCGTATTATAAGAAAAAGTAGAAGCAAGTGAGCAAAAAAATGGTTTAGTATAACATTTTTACATTAAGTTTTAGATAAATTTCGAATTTCAGTTTGACCATGGTAAATTTTAATTTTGTTTTTTTTTTGGTCCGTAGCAAATTGCAAAATACAGAGCCGTACGTATAGATTTTTCATGTCTCTTTTTCACTTTTTATATATTCCTGGCCAAATAGGCAAAAGTTAAGCGTATGTCCGACCTACCTACATAACGTAGCAGAATTAGTTTTTTGCGAGGGTTGAAAAATTCTGCCCACAGTTAGCCAGGGCAGTGGTAGGTACCATTCTTGAAAAGACATGCCAGACAGACAAGTTTATACCTACCCACTTACGCAGAATTAAAAATATGAAAGACGTATTAGAACTTCGTAAACCTTGCTTTTATGTCCATTACGAGATGAAATTGATCAAAACAATAAGCAGATAGGTGTAACATATACGTTAACATTCTCAAAGTAAGTATTTCTGGTTGACGTATTAAACTAGAAAACAAAAGAAAAGTACTGATAAGGTACTTACAGTTTTTGATCGCACAAACCACTACGGATTTGTCCATTGTCTAATTTAGTTGGCTTCCAGAGGTGAAACACATTTACACGATTTTTCACACTTCATACGGCCACGAAATAATTAATAATAACGTTCACTAACTTTGATCACATTGTAATAGCCAGATTGTTCAATTCAGGATCATAGTCGCAACCCTTTGGCTCCGAGGCAATGGCGGAGGACGCAACCGGGAGATGCGCACGTATATAAACATTTTTGTTTCAGGTATTTGTAATGTAAAGTCTCAGAAAACCATGGACGGGAGCCTCACTTGTCCGTCAATTATTTGTGATTGAGGTGAGGGTACACCGATAATTAACAAACGCGTTTACATAATGATGTGAGGGACTCGAGACTTCCGCTGCTAGTGACGTTGGTTAATGAACGAAACGTGTTCAGGAATTACTCTTAACATTCTTACATATTAATTATTATAAAAAGATATCTAAAAAATACAATAATTATTTTAACACAAAAAACTAGTTTTTTAAAAATAGGTATTCAAAGTTTAATATTTTGATTACGAATGTAGGAGGTAATATTTTAGAGGCGTTAAAATTAATCTGGAGAAAGTAATAAAACAAAACGCATAATTTACAAAAACTTTAATCTGTTATGAGTACCTACCTAACTACTTACGAGGAAACAATAACTTTTTTAATTAATCTAAATAAATGTTAGCAAGGTAGTTAATGGCACAGGAAATTTAAAGGACTTGCTTATAAATTATACCGTCAGCACGCTTTGTAGGCCTTTCTTTTACTGGGTAGTAAATAGTTTTATGATACAAAAAGTTAATTCAGTAGTTAGTTACAATATCAAAACGTTGTTCCAATAATACTCGCGCGAGAAAAAAGGAAATAAAGCATTTAATGATAATAACGACTTTATCAAAAACTCGTAGATTCACGAATGACGTAGGTGTGGTGGCTCTCTTATTTTCACGATCAACTAAGTTTTTATTAAAGCATTGATTTGATTTCAGAATGCTTTAACTATACTGGCTACTTGCCACGGTTAATAATACTAAAATAAATACAGGATATACTAAAATAAAATATATATCCAAATGACTGCGCACTGAAACACATTGAAGTGAAATTCGGAAACGAAACATACCGTCATTACTCGTCGCTTATCATCATCACGTTTCAGGTGACGTGCGGCGCTGGCGGCTGGTGAACGATCTACATAAATACCTAAAACAAAATGCCTTCACACGTGTTAACGTAGGTATTTCGTTTACCACTGCTCAACAACTTTCGATAACACATTAAAACGTTATCTATTGATATCAAAATAATGCTAGCGGAATATTTAAAGGCGGCAGAAAAAGAAAACGCCCTTTACACACTGCGACTTAATGTTCAAGTTACATAGGTATACCCACAATAAATGCAAGCCTTGATGCAGACGCACCTCTACAATTGCAACTCTTTTACAAACGCGCTAGAGCCGAATTCATATTCTAGCCGGAGCAACAAATCCCAACCAATGATTTAAACAAATGCGCTCGACTTACAGTGCCCGAGTGCACGCCAACAGATGCAATCCCGTCCATTACCTTCAAAGCAAGAAAAACGCAAGACTTATTTACTGTCACCGGAGAGCATTTGGAGTAAACTTTTATGGGGTTAAGTGGTTTTTTGGTTCCCCACCAGATTTATTAAAGGACTGGATTATGGAATAGAAGGCTGCATGAAGACGGTTGATTTTCGCAACAAACTAATCAGAAAAAGGATTCATAAAAAATCATTGAAACAAAAACAAAAAGAAAAGAAAATCCAAATGTTGACATCTCTTAGTGCAGATGGCAGTAGCGAGATCTATCAAATATTGTTGTTCATTGGCATTTCGTTATAACGTCACTTGACTTTCATTATTGTCCGCCGCCGATGGTTTTGTAACCACGTCCTTCTGCACTATATACAATGAATATCGTAGACTTTCCATTCAAGAACGGTTCATGAGTCATAGCAAAGTGACGTCATAATATTAATGATGTGCCGCCATATTTACAAGTTACGCATTATTTTTGTCCAAATTAACAAACTATTACTTTAGTTAATACGCTTTCTCAGTGCATTCTACATCTTTTATAGTGACAATGACAAACATTAATATTGCCATCAATGAATTATAACACAATGCATAATTCAGTCAGGCGATGGTAATTGTTGTTAAATTAAAAAATATGCACTGAATTTCTTAGTTTCGGGACAAAATATAACAGAAAGTTTCTAACAATTTCATTGTCCTAGTAAATGCCACGAAATGATAAAAAATCGAATTACCAAACTCGCCCTTATTACGCTACAACTTATTAACGCAACGGTCCTCAGAGTCAGAGGTATAATTTTCTGTCAGTCCGTTCTGATTGGAAACATCAGTGACGTAAGAATCATTCAAATATCCATTTATTTTGTTTGTTATGACGATGATTAACGCGGGCGGTCCCAGGGATTCCCTTGTAGAATATCAGCCGTCAGACTGCAACACGATTGCGCAAATGGAATGATTAGTTCATCAAATATCCAATTGAGATTTTATATCTTGATGATTATATATTCATTAAAAAAATCCCAACATCCAATTTAGATAAAAAAGGTAATTAATATATAATGATAGGGCATAATCTGACATCACACATTACCAACCATTAATGGAATTAAATTTTGAAAATACAGAGGTTCATATAAATAAAATAAACATGTTTATGCACAAATGAGTAACTGGGTATTTTGTTTGTTTATCACCTTAATATTTTTAATTGATGATATAGTGTATGTTATTAATAAATAACAAGATCTTTACTTTCTCTCATGTCTCGCCCATTAATAAATTACCACAGATCCTTACTTCATCAACACTCTAACGAGACAGTAGGCACCTGCAACATCCAGTAATTTAGGAGTATTTCTTGAATTTATTTGTTCATTATGTTAACTTCTAATGGCCCTACAAGTGGAATTTACATATCGGCCTCGTTTCAAACCGCGGAAACGTACATACAAATTACAGTTTTGAAGTTATCAGTAGCAAATATATAATCTAATTGTAATAAATTACATCCTATTTGACTTTCAAACGAAAACTCACGTGTTGTATAATGTATTTGTGGTTCATAAGCAGTTTTTTGGGTCACTGAATTTTAGGGTAAACAATTTGCACAGGTAGAGAAAGTTTGCTACAATGCTTAAATACAAATGATATTATCGTGTGGGCGCTAAGAAAGTTTGCGATGTTTCAACGTTCAGAAATGTATACATATTTACAGGATTGAATGTGAAGATATAACCCTTTGAAACGAAATTAGTCTTGAGTCAAGGTCTACACATAAATCATACGTGTAAAATCAACTGAGAAATACCAAAGCCAGAATAAGTGTCATTTGTTTATTAAAACTATGTTACAAGTTGATAATTTACATGAACTTTAGTTGGTAACGGTAGATTGAAAGAAAGTTTCTCTGCTAAAAGTAGTGTAGAAAAATAAAGTCTACCCTTTTATGCTTTGGTCTTTTAGTATGTTAATTAAAGTCGGTTCTATTGTTTGGTTCTCATACGTCGAGTTGCGGAAACCTGCCCACTCTAATACTAAGTTAGTTACAATTAAAAATACTGGCCATAAAAAATACTTACACACTACAAAATAGTCAAAACAAAACTAAAACACGATTGCAACCGATCGCCATAAACATGATCATAATAAAACTATATTACAAAGTTAGTGATGTTCAACCTACGATATAGTTAATTGTTAATATGAATAACAACAAAATATTGCATTTAAAGTTAAAATGTTTAAAATGTTAGTAAGTTATATACTGTGGTCTACTAACTATACTAGAGAATTAGAGGTGTCAAGTACTTCGCCCTATCTTGGAGGACAATGGTTAAAATAAAGGCAAAAGTCTTTGCTTCATTTTTCTGTACTGCACAGAAAAATACACATAAAACCTTGCCCACCTATTTAATAAAGAGATTACTCTACTCTACTACAGTTGATATTTTGTAATCTTCTGTCGTTATTTTACAAGTTATAATAAAAGTTACTTTGTACACTGTCGAGATTATTTCATCAAAGGCGGGACCATTAATTACTTATCGGGCGAAATAGCCAAATTAAACTACCCCAGCGGTCCAACCTCATGGTTGAATGCATTATAGTAAAACCCCAACCCGTTCCCCATCACTTTGTCCCTGAATCCAAACCGAATAGCGTTCACGAGACGTTTCTCATGGCCATCTGGAGTTCGAACCTCCTGTTGGTCCGCACGCCCTTGATAACCGATCTATTCTCCGTTCGCGCCACCTTCCTCTTGTCGGAGAGGGAGGTGAAAGACTTCTCCCTCATGATGGTTGCTTTGGCCACGTCCTTCCTGGATGTGGTGACGCCGGCGAGTGAGGGTAGAGTGGGCTGCCTGGTAAGGGCCGGGGGCTTGTGTGTGCCGGGGCGGGGCTTGGGCGGGACGCTGAATGGGTTGACGCCGAGGTCCATCTTGAAGCCGAAGCGCGTGTAGCCGGGCCGCAGCGACATCAGCGTCGGCAGCTTCGGCGTCTTCGTGGGAGTCTCGGTTTTCTTTGCAGATTCTTTGACGGACTTCACGGGGTCCCCTGCTGGTGCTGAAAAGAATTAAACCAGTTATATATCGCAATAAAATAAGTGTGTATCGCTACAGTAACATTGCGATTTGCCCAACCTTCCGTCTGGAAGGAACCTAGGTCCAGCGGCAGACTGCAACTAGCGGGTGATGATGCTGCGATCCCTTTCGCATCATCCTACAGTTAACCTTTCGTATGCGGGAAGGGTGCGTAAATCTGTACCCGTGCGTCGTCTGCGGCAACATAGCGCGAGTTTAAGACCGTATTTCAAGTGTATATGTTTCAAAATAGAGTTGAAAGTGTCACAGGTCATCTGAACACTGATCAGTGTTACCGCAGTTTCATACTAGAACACTGATCAGTGCTAAAGCAACTGAAGGGTTAAATTGAGTATTGCCTGCATAGCGGCCAAGGGTCCGTTAAATTGCATAAGTACATAAGCCTCCCATGGCGATAGCTTCGTGCTGAGTAATGTGGTTATTGAACCCATTAGTACTACAACAAGTTAGAATTCTGTTCATCTAGTTTTGAAACTTTTTAGCTTAAGCGAATTCAGACTTTGCCAAGGGTCATGTTACTAGAGAGAAACATACATATTTTGAACATTGCCTTCATTCTGTATCTAGCTAGGTTTAACCTTTCAACATGTGTGTGCATCATTGTTATTTTAGACTGTATTACAAGGGGTTGAAGTTCTATTTATGGCGACATCTACCTACAAAAGCTGAGAGGTTAACACCTCCCCATTATACCAGGCGTTATGGAATTACGTCAAGTAAAACACGTCTTCGAACTTTGAACTAATCGCTTATTGTTTGTTACCCATTGTCTAACATTTTGGCTGAAAACGTGTGCGTCTGGAAGTGACATCTGACGATTTATAGGTATGGAATTTTTCTGATATACGAATGAAAACACACTCCTCGATAGGGGTCAGTGGAATGAATGCGTAGTTGTGGGTATGTGTTTAAAAGGGCCTGGTTCTGTCCCTTAAAAGTTCTGTGATTCAGAATTCTGTAACAGTCCAAGTTCGGAAGTTGGCGGTGTAATTACATCTCCATACCTACAGTCTCAAAGGCACATAAAGTCGTTTGTCCAGAAATAAGGAATGGAGAGCACTTATGCTTTAGAACGTAGCTTAAGCCCTGGCTTATAATTATAATAATTACCCGCGTGGTAGGTTGTGATATACATGATACACAGATAGGGGGACAAAATTATATTTGCATCCAACATAATAAGTACACCCAGTGAAAAATATACTCATTTTAGATCGCAAACTGAAGATCACAGGTGAAGGTTAAATAACAATGGAATAGTTTATGAAAAAATTTAAAATAAATAATATACAATTTAACAGAAAAATAAGCATATTTTAAAAATCCAACATGTAGCTTCATTGTTTGCCATACGATTATCCGACGTCAATTTAAATAGAATTAGATGTAATGACCATATCTGGTTGTTGAGTTCTGTTATTAATTTAGTTCAGTGTTGCAGGTACGAAATTGTTCCACGTGACTTTTGTCCTCTGATAGCATTAGAGGCACGTGGATGACCAGTTTGCCACGCTGGTAGTTCTATGACCGCCTGATGATACAGTTAGCCATGGTTGACCAAAAGCAAAACATCATTTGTTTACGTTGGATTCAGAAATGCTTCTGCGTAGGAGTTAATGAACTGTTATTAAAGCGCGATTAGGAATTTGGCGTTTTATGTTTAATCCGAAATCAAGAAATAAGTTTTTTCAGGATGTTTGAGTCCAAATTTAAATTGGTCGTTGAAAAAAAAATAAAGCCTCATCTTAAATCGATGCAGCACGTAGACTATAAATGGATACAAATTGTCGCTACTAAACATTATCAGACGCGATTGTTTTAATTATTATTGATAGCCAAAATGAAATTTTCTTTATTGGAAGATTTTTCGATTCGACGTATAAAATTTTGAATGATACCTATATGCTTTGATCTGGATTTTCACAACATTGGCATTACCAAATTGGCTCCGAGTGGGACGTTTAATGTATGTTAGAGAAGAAAAATATGATGTTTAAAACTAGGTGTAGGTACATAATCACGCAAGATAAAGAAATGACCAAATTGTATCACTGATACGAAAAATTACAGTCAACACCTGATAACCGACACCTACGTTTCGGCGAATGATTACGGAATCTTTAACTTATCGCATTACGACACCCGCCGCTTGATAACACTCATTGCAGGGCTTTTCCGATAAACTGGTAAGAACAATTATAATAAGAAAGACTGTAAATTTTATGAGGCGTGTATATACAAGATTATTATTTTTTATAGATATGTATTAAAAATAACTATATACAATTCACACGTGTCGCTCACATCATCCCACGTTACAGATTAAAAATTAATCTCCAGTTTATAATAAACAAATCACAACAACAATGACTTTCCATAAATTAATTTGTATCGTGTCTAATTTTTGCAATTAAATCAATCAGAGAAAAAAAAAAACAAAAAAGTAAGAGGGAGCGACCCACCCAGAGGTTCACCTGATGGTAAGCGATAACCGCCGCTGTGATCAAAGGGGCGGTACAGCTTTGCTGGTAGTGTCGTGGCTGTTCATGAATCTCGGACTCGCACTATAGGCAGAGTTTTGCAGAGGGTATAACCCACCCTCACTCTCATGGGGGGGTGGAGCAGCGGCCCTTCAGGATGCCAGGAGTCCTACACACCATCCTGGCCCCCGTCATGTGTGACGGCGCTTACAACGTTTTCCACAGCGTTCAAGGACGTAACAGCTGCGCTGTCGACCTTTGCTCGAGAGCCCAAAGTATGTAGCGTGTGCATATAATGTTGTTGTATGTAATTTATTATTAGGTTGATTTAGCAATCAAGCAGGGCATTTCCACGTTGCAATCAATCACAGTGACTCGAGAGCCGGGTCGGATGCGTATCGCATACGTGCGAGACGCGCGTCATGGTTCAACATTTGCTGTTCAATAGTAGCTCTTATGCCCCTGACATAAGGGTGTTACACAGTCCAATGGATTTCGTCTGACGTTCGGTGGTCTGTACTGATATCACGCCTGGCAAATCAATCACATCGGCAACGAGTTACCGGTAACTGTTATCAGTTCTCTAGAGGTTAACGACAGGAAAGATTGTTGTAACCAAATGTCATGCAATATCACATTGTATGACCGCATCAAGCAGTTTAAGACCACAGTGTAATGAGTAACATGGACAATGTATAACTTTACCAAAAGCACATAAACGTCTAGTGGTTCAAGTACCGCGCCGTGAAGTGCGATATCGTAGGTATATTTTATGTCAAGAACGGCTGAAATACATTCTTATACTCAAACGGAGGCAAAAACCTCGAAATTAGGGTCCAAGTATTTTCTGGTAGAAACCGGGGGATACATAGCCGGATATTTGGTAATAACCTACATGAATACGGGTGGTCACAAGGCCCCCCGATACGATTCAGGGTAAATGGTGGCATGTACAAAGGCCCCAGATATAATAAACAATGAAAAAAAAATCCTTGGACTAACACACTAATTGCCTTGACTAAGCTGGAAGATTGCACTACAGATGTTAAGGAACAAATAGACCTACTTGAAACATACTTAAAAACTCCATTCTCTCTCGTATATCGCAAGAGCTCCAGTGGTCATCATTACCTGCGGGAGTGGTCGGCTTGAGCGTGACGGGGCTGAGCAGCTGCTGCGCGCGCCTGGCCCGGCGGCGCTGGCAGTCGTCGAGCGACTCCATCTTGTCGAAGCGGCGCTGGTGCAGCGCGGCGAAGTCCGGCAGCTTGGTGCGCGCCGGACGCGAGCCCGGCGTCGCGCCCGCAGCCGCTGCCGACTTGCGCGGCGTCACCGGCTCCGACGGTTTCACTGATCACAACGTTCAAAATCTTATTAATTTTATAAATGTGCAAGTTTGTTATCTGGATGTTTGTCCGTCAATCACGCTGCAACTACATACTGGACGGATTTTGCTGAAATTTGGTATACGGGTAGGGTATGGGCTGACTTAGGTGATAGGATTTTTATCACGGTTAAATGCTTCCATGGGATAAACCAAAAATGCGCGAACGAAGTCGGGGGCGGCCGCTAGTAGTTGCCTTGGGCTAACACACCTATTGCCTAGCTCGAAGCTTGTTACGGAACGGATAGACATACTTAAATACTTATATAACCATCCATGACTCGAGTACAAATGCTGATGTTCATCAACCAACTGTGGCCCCTAGCGGGATTCGAACCCGCGACCCTCAGTTTTGTAGCCAGGGTCTCTGACCACTAGTCTAACGGGCCATTCAAATAAAGGATCGAGATGTCCGGCTCTCCGTACTGTAGGACTCTTTCTAGGAGAGGCCTATGTCCGGCGGTAGACTGTCCTAAGCTAATGATGATAATGATTATGATGATGAAACTGAGCTTGAAGCTTGTACTCAAGATGCTAGCGAACGAATAATAAAAAATACTGTCCACCTGTAACTTTCCTTGTATGGATGCTTATATTCAACATAAAAAAAAAAAAATTTGCTCCTAGTAGGGTTCGAACCCGCGGGCCACGTTTTATAGGCACTAAGCCAACTTCTTCTTATAACTTTACTATCTCTCATAACTTTAGCAAAATGCTGTAAAAATTTTCCTTCCGCGTACCATTTATGTCATATATTATGTTTTTCGGAGAATGTTAACTAAAAACTATCATGTGTCATACACACGTGCGCTTATCATATAATTTATTGTCACTCATAGTCTTTTCGTACGATATCAATTATCTGATAAGCGTATTTTGATAGGTGCGCGGCGTCTCATTTTTGTATTTTCTTTGTGTTGATTGACTGATAAAAACGAAATTTATTTTTGTCCGAGTTGAATAAACTTCCGTAGTAAAACTAGATAGTTAATTAGCCTTTTGATTTTGATCGAAACGCCCTTTGATTTATTTATGTGTTGTAAGTTCCAGTCTAACGATTATGTAAAGAATAACCTTAAATCTGAAACGCCAAAGACGTTAAATTCCAAAATTCTAATTAAAAAGTGTTAATTGAATAGCAATAATAAAACATTTTATTAAATTTCGGCGGTATGCGCTTTAAAGTATTAGGCTACACAACGCCATCTCGCGAGCAGACTTTAAACTTACTGCGGTACTAAGATGATAAATGCTGATGATGATGAAAAGATGATAATATTGGTTTGACTTCATAATAAGTTGCTAGATAACATTTTAACTTATTTAAGTCCCATTACTCAAATAAATACATATAACCCATCCGATACAAACAGCCATGTTCAAGCAGACAAATGTTGGTCCTCTGCAGGGATCCAAATCGCGTCATCTTGCTGAAGTCAATTTTTTAATTCACCAAATAAATCGTCAAAACGTTGTTAAGGGTTCAATACTGTAATGCCCTGGCGCGATAATGGGTGACCGATTTTTTGTAGGAGAAAAATAGAACGTATTGATAGCAATGGAGCGACGAACACGTTCTACAATAAGTAGGTCAAAAATAACATAGGGAAGGAGTCGTAGGAAAAATCTGACTATCGATCATTCCGAAGTCGGTGGTAGATTCAATTTGTTGTTTTTTATTATTATTGACGATTCACAAGTGCTTTTATGAGGCCTATTTGAATAAAGTATATTTTGATTGATTGATTGATTGATCCTACTTGCCCTGATGTGATAGAGCAGCATATTGAAGTGGCAGCCATTCTCGAGGGCGGGAAGAAGCTTCTCCCTTTTTCTTGTTTTAGTTTATATTGTACGTCTTTTGTCGTGCAAATGTAGTCAACAAATAAGTGCTGGTAATTATTGTTCCATGACTTACCGACGGCACTGACGGTCCTGGGGCGGGCGGGGCGCGCGGCGGGCGGGTGCGCGCGGGCCCGCTTGGCGCGCGAGTCCTCCGCGTCGCTCTGCGTGTACGAGCGCTTGCGGCTCGCCGGCCGCACCGGCGCCGGCGCAGGCGCTGCAACACAAAGGGAGATTAACAGATACATACCTTGATTCTGACTTTAATACAATTAAATGCAAAAGCACAATTGCAATTAGAATAAAATTAGTGAGATAGGTACTAAAAATATACCATCTAGAGGACAGGAGGAGTTATAATGTTCACTATGGTGAAACTTTTTTACCTTTGGTTCCAAAGCCCTTAATAATTTATAAGTTATATTAACATACATACAAAAATTGACATGCTTTTTTAACTTTGTCTTTAAAAATAAAGAGTACACAATATTCAAAATACTGGAAATAATACAAAAAGCAAGTAGGCAACTAGTCAAGGTACCTATTACAAAATAAAGTAAAATAACTCACCACTGTCCTCAACTACGAAGCTCTTATTGGAGCCTTTCATGCTGGACTTGATCACCGTCTTCTTCTGCTGCATCGCGAGCACGGGGTCGCCGACCGGGCTGCAGAACATGACGCGCGGGGTGCGCGGCGCCGGGCCCGCCAGCGACGAGCGCCGCGACGCCTTCTCGATGGAGCGCGTCACGTTCAACATGCACTTCTCCTTCTGCGAACTCTTGGAGAACGGGAACGGAGTGCTGCCCGGGGATGGCAGCGACATCCGCTTTTTAGGAGTAACTTTAGTAATTTTGACTTTGGGGGAGTTGACCACGTCCGGACCATCTTTAGTAAATGTTCCTTCACGTTTCAGAGGTGTGAGTGATGGTTGTTTTTCTTCCTCTTTTCCAGTTTTGGGAGGTGTCGGATCCATTGCCAGTGATTCGTCCATACTGCTTTCAATCAACACTGGAGTTGTGTTTACAATGTTTTCAGTCCTCGAGTCATCACTTGTAATGCTTATTCGGGAGTTTTCATCAGACTTGTCGAGAGTGACATTCGATGCGCTGTCCGAGCTGATTAGTGAAGATTTAGAGGAACCAGATTTATCTTCAGCTTTTTCGTACGTTGAGTTTAGTTTGGTTTCTTTTTCAAAAGTGGAGTTGAGGGTCCGAACATCAGAATTTTCAGATTTTTCAAATGTGGAATTCAATGTAGATTGCTTGGAGTTTTCCAAAGAGTTTGATGAGGAATGGGATACTGAATTTTTTGCTTCTTTTGTTCCATCAAATGTTGTGTTCAGAGATCTTCGGGACCTGTTATTCCTTTCAAATGTAGAATTTAAAGTTTCAGGTTCTTTTGATTTATCAAAAGTGGAATCTTTTATTTTCTCATATGTGGAGTTCAAAGTGGATTGCTTCTCATTCGATTTCTCAAAGGTTGAGTTCAATGAAGCCTGTTTGGTTAATGATTTCTCAAATGTAGAATTTAATTGGTGTGATTTTTTTGACTTCTGATTTGCCTCATTAATGAGTATTGTTTCACAATCTTTGGATTTATCAAATGTAGAATTCAAGACTTGTTCTTCCAACTGTTCATGTGAAACTGATTTTGAAGACAGTCTCGTCAATTTGTTTTCTTCAGTTTTGCTTCTCCTTACTTTTTTAGGAGTTGGTGTAGGTGCACTTATCTCAACACTGGAATTCAGCTTCTTATTTACCTTCAATGGCGTGTCTATTTTGTCAAATGTAGAATTTTTTATACTAGATTTTCTGCTACAACGGGATTCTTTTTCATAAGTTCCATTCAATACTGCTGGAGTATCCTGAGGTCTGTTTAGACCTTGGCTTTCTTTGGGGGACTTATTATCTTTAGATCTACGAGATTTGTTCTCCAAATTGTTCTCAGCATTTGATAGCTTTATTTTCTTAGAGCTTTGATCAACTGTTTCAGAAAGACATGCAGTTGCTATATCTTCACAGCTGTCGGCTTTTAGTCTCTTAGAACCTCTACGTGGAGATGGGACAGGTAAACTATTTGGTTTTACTTTTTTTTTTACAGAGTTTGTCTTTTCCGGGCTGCCTGCAGCACTGTGGAAAGAATCTAGAGAATCATTGGTTTTGTTTAACCGACTGATTTCTGGCACAATTTCCTCCTCAGTAAAGGAATTTATTTTTTTGCCTTTCTTCTTCTTGGGCTTCTTTTGCACTATCGCTGGAATTTCAATTTCATTTACTTCAATTTCAACATTTTCTTTCTTCTTTTTGTTTTTCCTGCTTTTTTTGGATTTAACATAGTCTACTACCTGAGCGACATAATTATCTTCATTTAAATTTTCGGATAGTTTTTTAGTTCGTCGCGTCTGTCTGACCGCTCTCTCGCTGTCTTGCGACTTCTTCGCTAAAATATTAAGGTCTTGTTCTTTGAGCATGAGTGTGTCTCCATTCAAGTGTACTTGCGTCTCACAGCCTCCGGCGTCGTCGTCAATGGGGTAGCTCACATAGTTACTCCGTTTCTTGCTTTTGGGCACGACTACTTCTTCATTTTCCTTTAAAGGCTTTAAACGCTTACTTCTTGTCTTTCTCTCACTTCTAACGGCCATTTCATCACTTGGTTCCACTATATTTTCATGAAGTGAACCATGAATCCCTGTAATAAATAAGATATTGGGTTTTGAAACTGATCATAACAGATTACACAGAATATTTACTTCAAACAAATTCTTACGTTTTCCAGATCGCGTAGACATTTTCAACTGATAATTGGCACTATTTCTTGATTGATATTATAAAAAAGAATTACTGTTTATATTTATTTTGTTGAAAATCCGTTTCATAACGTTTTCAGTTTTTAAACAATGTCAAAGTCAAACCGTCAAACATTTTTTGTTTTTTTTTATCTTGAGTTGTGGTGAGTGTGCCTTGGCCATACGCTTTTTCGCATTCTACTATATAAAAACGCGATTTGGTTGTGTTGTGGTATGGGCATTATTTGTAAAAAAAAACTAGAATTATTGTAGTGGTAGAAATAGAAGTAGTTTTAAGTAAAGTGTTTTTGGGAGCAAAAGCAGCTGCTATAAAAAATAACACCTCACTGTAAAAGTAAACTGTCACTTTGTCACTGTCAAAACAACTCGCAAAGCCGTTACGGCTAGGTTACTTTTTCATCGATTTAACACAATAAATTCCTCCATACACAATCATGCTAACGATGCTATGTGTCTACAGTGTTTTTTTATAATAATGTTGTGATTTCTCATTCAAGAATTTGCGTGATAAGCAAATGAAAGGCGCTGAGCTCGCAGCTATTAGTTCGGACAGGTAGATGACTCAATACCGAGAATAAACAATGGATAAGCCGTGGGTGTTGACTTCTGCATTAATTTGGTTGTTTATTAGAGTGTGTACCGGAGAACGCGGTAATTATCTGGGCTGCTACACGGTTCACGTGGAGGAACTACTAAATACCCATACGGGCCAGTCCGTCGACGTCTGCCTGACAGCCTGTGAGCAAGTTTACTACAAGTATGCGGTGATCGGTAGCGAGTCGACATGCTTCTGTGGGAACGCGGCCGGGCAGTTCAAGGTCCAGCCGGAGCTGTGCGACACGCCGTGCCCGAAGAACGAGACGCAGAAGTGCGGCGGCGCCAACGCGTCCAGCGTGTACGACACCGACGTCACGGCGCCGGGCCCGCCCTCCTCCATCGAAGTCATCAACATCACCGAGACCACCGCGCGCGTCACTTGGACGCAGCCCTACGCATACACTTTTATCACTGGATACATTATGAGGGCCGTGGTCCTGGAAACATATGCAGATTTTATCCTTCCCCCCCTTGAATGGCGACTTTCGAACTTTACATTCCATAATGAGCTGTTGAACTTACAACCGGGCTCTACGTACAGAATCAGTGTTGTTGCTGTCAATTATGATGAGGAGGGGGCAAATATTACTACTCAATTGACAACTGTAATAGGCACTCCTAACCCCAGTCCTCCTGACATAGAGATTAGAGAAAGACGAGGCGACAAGATGGTCATTCACATTCCTGAAGCAAAAAATGTGAACGGCCCTGTTTCAATGTACCGTGTTGTTGTGTCAGTAGAACTGTATCAGCAGGGATATATCACCGAGACCCTCGGCAATCACAGTTATGCCAAGGAGCATGGTTTTCCATACTACATTACAGCAGAACTGGATCCTTATGACATTAAAAATGACTTCATTATTGGTGACAAAGTTACTTACAATGGATATTACAATGCCCCATTGCCATTGACTAATGACATTGAAGTATCTCTAGGGATAGTAAGTGAAAAAAATCACGTGAAGAAAATTAGATATGCCGAGTCGACCAAGAAGATCATCCTCAACATAAATGAACCTGAGGAGGTGTCTCCCTTGGTGGTGGCCCTAGGAGCTGGCATTGCTATTGGGGTAGTTCTACTGTTAATAGGTGTAGGGCTTCTTATAATTCTTAGAAAAAGGATAACTATGGCTCGCATTCAAAGGGGCTCTCAATCTATGCCGCTGAGTCTTAGTGAGCCTTGTGTTGAAATAGAAAATACAGGTTTCCTGCAGGACGAGGAAGAAAGGGTAGATTATTATGGGAATTTGAAACGCAAGCTTTGGAATATCCCAAGAAACTTAATTGATATTGACATATCCTGTGTAGTAGGGCTGGGCAGCTACGGGAAGTTCACCAAAGGGAAAGTACAACAACATGGAGCTCAGACTACAGGATTAGTGCAGGTCGTATCAGACAGGGAGCTGGAGAGGCCTGACAAGAAATTAATGTTGCAGGAATTGGACCTCCTAATAAAATCAAGTGAACATGAAAATGTGATATCTCTAATAGGAATATGTGAAACTAACACGACACTATTTGTTGTCCTACAAGACTCAAGATACGGTTTAAAGGAAATGTTGCTGCAGAGCCGGCACAGAGATCTCCAGAACAACAAATTTTGTCTCATCACCGAAAGTAAGCTGCTGCAAATATGCGTGGACGTCGCGAATGGCATGGAGTACCTGCACAGTAAAAAGATTACGCACAAGCGGCTGGCCTGCCGCAACATCGTGATCGGCGACGGCGGCGGCGCCAAGGTGTCGGGCTTCGGGCTGGCGCACATGCGGCCGCTGCACGAGACGCCGGACTACACGCGCTGGACGGCGCACGAGATGCTGCGCCAGACGCGCTTCCACGCCAAGGCGGACGTGTGGTCGTTCGGCTGCCTGGTGTGGGAGGCGCTGACGCTGGGCGCGACGCCGTACGCGCAGTCGGCGGGCGCGGACGTGGCGGCGCGCGTGCTGCGCGGCATGCGCCCGTCGCAGCCGTCGTACGTGGGCGACGAGCTGTTCCAGCTGTGCCTGCAGTGCTGGCAGGTGGACCCCGACGAGCGGCCCAGCTTCTCCTCGCTGTTGAACGAGCTCGTGCCCTTCACCGAGGGCCCCGCGACGCGCTGCTTGAGCTTTACTCATTATAACGGCTTTAATTACGAACCTCACATTCCACAGTATGAAATAGTTTCCTAGTGAATCTCTTATAATATGTAATAAGTAAGGTCCTGCAGCTCTTAAGTTTAGATTGTTTTACTCTGTAGTACTATAAGTACATCTGTAGGTTTTATTGTATCCAAAGATGATTTTGTGTCTTGAAATCAATGTATTCGGAACCTTTTGCTGCCATTTGCATAGCCCCTTTTATGAGGTTTTTGATGAAATTGGACAATAATGTCTACACTCGCTCAAAATTCTTATACATTTTTGATAAGTACTGCATATTTGTAATCTCTGTTACCAGTGATATATACCATAAATAAATAGGCTACTTCTTACCTACTTGATGATAATGATCTTCAGCCTAATATAGTTGTAGTAGTAGATCTCTTCCACAATTTGAACGAATGTCGGTACATTCGAAGTAATTTAACCTAATAAGTATATAGTGTAATGTAACTGCTTTAAAAAGTATAGAGATTGTGTATAAGTTAGTTCTTAAGATTTATGATCGAGTAGACAATTTATTGTAGAGTACTGTTGTATTGTATTTGAACAATAGTACGACGTGTAAAGTAATATGATTTAGTTGCAGGGTAAGTTTTGTTACTAAGGACATGACATTGTTTTTGATATTTAGATTTAGGTTTTATTATTTTGATCAAACTTTCTCAATCCGTCCATTGGTATTTTAAAATCTAATTTATATTCATTTTAAGTTGTTTATACATCACATTTACTTAACTTTTAGGTATTTATAATGAGACATTGCAATATATAATTTTGAAGTATAAATGTTTTTTTCTTACTAAGTTCAGCTTAACACATCTCTACAGTTGGTAGGTAGGTTTTTTATTTAGTGGCATTACGTAGTCTCATTAATGACATCATTCGTGTCATCTTGAGAATTTAAGACGAATTTTATTGTTCATCTTATATATCAATATAATCAAGTTGTTTGTTAGTTTACTACGGACCTTTTATCACACTTCGTCATCATCCTAGCGCTTCTTCACGAAAGTTATCCATTTTGTTCAACTGCTTGAACTAATAGTTGAACATACTGGAACTAATGATCCTCGGCCATTGCTGCGGAGCCCAGAGTAGGTTTTGACTATAGCCAGAATTTTATTGACCGACCTGGTTATTACAAGAAACCAGTACGGTGCCAACGGCTTAACGTGCCTTCCAAAATGCTTCCGAATCACGGAATCATCAGTGTTATCGGACAATCAGGTGATTCAAGCCTGCAATGTCCTTATCAAACTGAGAAAACCCACTCAAAGTCAAAGTGTTCCTCGCGGGATTTGAACCCATGCCCTCCGAGGTTTTTAATTACAGAGCTCTAACCACTACACCACGAATGCAGTCGACCTTTAAGTACCTAATATACATACTTAAAGCAGGAAAAAGTGGCAGATTAAAACAACATCAATATCATTTTGCATTTATTTAATGTTAATATAATATAGACAATGTTCAAGGTACCTTTTAATTGGTTTTCGAGCTTTTAAACACTAAGACATTGTAACCTTCCATTTTACCTCTTATCTTATACAACATTGCAAAATAACACTTCATTAAAAATCAATCTGACAACTAAAATAATAAACAATGACTAAAATATACCGAATTTTTAATTCAAACATGTAACATTTCCATTTCAAACTTAATTAAATTATTTCTCGTACATAACATTGCAGACCCGTTTATAGTAAACCGAGATAACAAAAACTAATAATAAAAATAAAACTCCATCACTGAACTGTACAGAACAAATGTGTTCAACATATCGCGTCGCGGACAACGGACCGAGCCGGCGCGGGGCGCCGCCTGCCTACACTTAAAATACGCAACAAGTTATAATTCAATAGAATTAGTATAACATATCAATCTCAACATGTGTAAAGGTTGATGAGACAACGACTGAACGGCGCTTGGTCTCGGGCCGGCGCCCGGCGCTCCGGCGCTCGCGCGGGAGCGGCCTCGACCGACGCGTGCTGCGGACCAGTGACCAGTATGCAGTGCACCGCGGGAGTCGCACACGACTACATCCTTGCGGACGATTCCACATGAAACCGAGCGAAAATTTTAATGATAATAAACAATTATATATTACAATAATCCCTACCGATTGGGACGCGTACGTGACGATGTCATTATGCGCGAGTTGATTCCTCAGTCTTTAATAAATTGATGACAATGAGCAAGGAGAAGAACGTAAATGAAACAATGTTATGCAATTATATACAGATTGTGAGTTCGTAGCGCGCCGCCCGGCGGCTGCGCGGCCGCTGCGCCTCGGCGACCTCGTCCGCGACCGACGACGACCGGGTCCAGTCGGACAGCAGCTAGGCGGCGAGTCGCAGCGGCGCGGAGCGGGGCGGGCGGCGCGGTGGTCGTGTGCGATTCGCGCCCATCACAAACAAGCGTTATGGTGATGTCTTAATGTTGAGTTCGACTTGAACGCACAGCCATTTTCCTAAACACAGTATCGAACCTTACTCTAGCCTAGCGCACCCAACGGCTGCCACCTTCTCTTGTATACCCACTAAACTACCTATAGTAATTACAATAAACCACTCTATCAACAAATTCAACAACATTTAGCTATTAAAATTAAAAGGAGGATGAGATGCGCGGTCTCCGAGTTGGCACCCGTCCCGGCTCACATGCCACCTTGCCACCACACCGTAACCGTACAATGAAGAATGACAACTAGCTACCTTATCCTACAACATTGAAATTCCTTAATGTTAACAGCGTTATATATGATCGAGAAGAGTGCGGAAGGGGACGACAGCGACACTAGACAGACTACGCTGCCACAACCAGGTCCGGTGACGGCCGCCGAGGCTGGCGCGGCCCGGCGACGCATATCACAGACACAGCTACTCCGCCTCGGCGGTTCACGTCCGATTTCTGAATATTAACTCGATTACGTAAAATAGTCGGGACGACGTTGCACTATTTATTATCTTTCCACACGATAAACTTTAATCAGATAATGTTACCACACTAAATTATTATTCAAGTAGTCACGATAATATACTCTCAAATATTGTAACAACTTCAGTATAACAACGTTAACATTTTCCAGTATTTTTTTTAAATTATCTATACGTACCCATATTATATTGTTTTAATATGTAAATTACAACTAACTAGAATTCCATGGATAACTACAGTCGGGAGCGTTCCCGCGGCGCCACCGAAAGATGAAGCGTTCGGTATATTACAGCGAGGGTTGACAGAGGTCAGTGGGAGAAGGAGAAGCGAACAAGTCTACGCGCGTCCGGCCGGCGGACGTCCACCTCGCTGGTCTTTAATTACAAACTTTATACTTATAACAACGCATCAACTATGTTTAACAATTTCGGCTAAATGATCACCACAGATCGGCAGGAAGCAGGACTTCGCTAGCTGGAATGTGGGCGCGCCGCGGGAGCGCCGCGCGGCAGGGCGTCAGCTGCTACGCGAGGGCAAGAGAGGGAGCTAACAAGGCGGCCGAGAGTGGAGCCGCGGCGACTGCGGCGCCCTGCCGCCCGACAATACCGTGCAGAGAGACAGAATGGAAACGCAGCAGAAGAGTGAAGGACCCCAACCCGACGGAGACATGCCGTGACATCCGTCCGACGAAACGCTTCGATAATTGACGATTCACTTACACGTACCGACTAATCAAGATTTAGTTCCAATAAAATTGAGCTTGTAAAATCGACGTTTACAGGCATAACGCAGGAGGATCCGCCGTCACGCCTGGGCCTGCCGGGCCCGCGATCGCGACTCCGCACGCACTACCGACTATATTACACATTTGGGTATGTATTAACAAACGACAACTTCTAGTTATTTTGCAAAGATATTGCTTATTTAAAGTCGCTATGAGCTCTTTTGAGCCCATTGCAGATTGTTTTCACGGCGTACTTGCCTCTTTACACATAAGTTTTATCTATTGAAAAGTAGTGACGACATCTAAAGAAGTGAATGAAGCATTTCCGTGCGATCGCAAGCGAGGCCGACCTCGTTTAATTGACAAAAGACGATATCTGCACCTACCCCCAATATACATACAATAGATGAGAGAGTCGAAAAACACCAGAAAGTTTGAACAGCGATACCTATACATTTTAAAGATTGAATATATAATAATAATATCTAACTACGTTATGCGACTACCGCGTATCAGTAATGGTACCTACATAACACACGAGTAGATCAGTAACAATACCACTTAGCTATCGAGATGTCGTTGGACAGTTGCAGAGCTTACAACGATTTAATATTATTTATCACTAGGTAATATTTTTCACATTTCACGGAAGTACGAGGTTATGGCGTCCCGAACGTGATCCACTCCGATTAAACTATTTAAAACGTGCATCGGATGAGAATTCATCTCTCAATTCCTTCACTTACAAACTATCGTAAATAACTCATTTAAGCCGATTCAAGTAATAGTAACATTTATTATGATTACGATTTCATTTTGTACTTCTTTCCTTCTGTGATAAGTATTCACCGCCATACCGAAGCTACCCGGGATGTCGCGCGGCCCGTGGCGTGGCGCCCGCCGTGGGGCCGGGCGCTGCGGCACTTGGCGCCCGCCGTGGGGCTCGCTGGGCGGCACTCACCCGCCACCGCCGCGATGGCACTTCTGAGGTAAACGAACGACTTACAACTATCCGGCGAGGAAGTGCTGTGAATGGCCTCCGTCCTAGCGACGGGAACTGATACGAAGTACCTTGACAATGTCGACGAAACAATCACAGTTTAAACATCATTTAACACTACGGACGACGGAAACTAAACATCTTCAACGATGGCTACAACGGCGCGATAACATAAACTTTAAATCACATACGTTTGCGACTGTAAATAAGAATATTTCAATATATTGTCATCTCGAATATTAAATAGAAATCTGCTTTAAAACATTTAAAATATACATATAATTTTTCTAATAATCTGGACATGCATTCATTATTTATTACATTTAAATTGTACTTATATCGTAAAGATAAATTTAGACCGACAACAAATCAATAACTATTCAACATTCCTAATAAAATTATAACACAATATTATAAAATGTATAAAAAATAAAGATCTTTACCGAGAGAAATCAGGAATGACGACAATTCTGCTAACGGCCGCGGCGTCGACCGGCGGCCGGCGCCGGGCGCGACTCAATGGTAACATTTACAATGAAAGCAACTCGTAACCGATGTACGCAGAGGTGAATATTATACAAAAATAAAATGTGCATGGAATAGGAATTTCCGTGATAGGATATATCACAATCTTTCAATTACATATTAAACAACTCGCCTGCTACGCAGCGCGACCTCACTCGTCACATAAACGTAAAATATAGCAATATATTATGTAACACCACTACTATTATAGTACATGCAAAAAATCAATGTAGATCAATCTATCGTAAATAGGTAACTATGCGTCGACCGGGGGCGCGCGAGGCGGGCGGGCCGGCGGGTCTATCTTTAATTAAAACATTTAGTCGTATAACAACATTTCATTAAACAGGGCGCGGGAGCCGGCCCCGAGCGTCGCGCGGCCCCGGCGGCTGCGTCGCCTCGCCCCGCGGCATGAACAGAACTAAACTACGGTCAGGTAACTCGCGCCCCTCCTCCCGCTGCGAGGCGCCCGCGCAGGCGTTGACTAGAACTAAGCTATGCTACACGATGCGGCCGGCGCCGAGTCCTCCCGCGTCGCCGCACGCGCCGACACACTAATGTCTTTGTCGCGTGAGCGGCGCACGCTTCAAATTGCACTCCTGAAATACAACATTTGTTTCGGACGTCACTTATTCTGACATTCGTCCGAATTCGGTCGGCGTCACTAAGCCTACGTGTGGCTGGCGCGTGCGGCGGCGGTGTCGCGCCCGCCGCCCGCCGTCGCGCGCGCGTTTATTGCTTCCGTGAAAACCAAACTTGCCTCGAGTGCGTCCTACCGAGTTCCGGATGCGCAGTCTTGCCATATTTCCTAGTACACTCTCCTATTAATTTGAAATCACTTACCTACCTAATTTAAACAATATTAAAATAATAATTAGAATTAACATGTCACATAAACTCAGTAGTCAATAAATTATAAATGTAATCGTAAAATTAAAAGTAACGAATGTACTAAATTATATTATTATGAAACGACTTCCTCTCCCGAGTCAAAGAATGAATTTGATGCCGAAGTTTTTTTAGTCATTTTGCGACCTACGCACGTCGGCCGACCGAGCTGCGGCTCGACAGCGGCGGCCGCGACCTATCCCACCCTGGAGCGCCTGCGAAGCGTCGCTCGACATGCTACCACACAGGTAGCTAGCCTACCCCGCGCGTCGGGAATGGCAAGACTGCGCAGCCGGCGGCGGCGGGCGACGGGCGGGCAGGCGTGTGGGCGCGGGCAGGGTTGGCGCCTACTGCATGAGGCCGGAGATGGCGTTGTGGCGCGTGCGCTTGAGCTCCTCCTCCTGGATCTTCTGCTCGATGAGGTACTGCGCGCTGCTGATGGCGGTGGGCGTGCCCGTGATGGTGACGATGCGGTTGCGCGTGCCCGGCGCGAACGTGCCCTTCTTCGAGATCTGGATGTTCGCGCCCGACATCTGCTGGATCTCCACGAGGCTGCGCCCGCCGGGACCTGGAAAGAACCCGATCGAACACATGTACCTTCACGTTTTACGGGCATGGTGTGCTTACCGCGGCGCCGAGGGAACATTAGTGATTTGGTATTTTTTTATAGTTCAAAGTTGAGTTTCTAATGTATCGGCGTTTATTCCATTATTTTCGACGGATGACCGAAATTTAGTAATTTGCAAATACCACATAGTAATAAATAAGTTTATTAATCTTAGTAGGTCAGGTCCACGACACAGGACTATCGCAAGTGCGGACTCACCGAGAATGGCCCCGACGATGACCTCGGCGATCTCGACGTTCTTGGAGTCCTTGGCGCCGGCGTCGGCGGGCGTGGGGCTCTTGGAGAGCGGCAGCAGCGACGCGGACGGGAACACGCCGCCCACGCCGCCGACGCCGCCCACGCCGCCCGACAGCGAGATGGGCGCCACGGCTGGGGGGCGAAGCGCCTCGAATGCAACCTCCGCGAAACGCTCTAGCGAGCCGCCGCGCGCGCCGCCTGCGGACGCACGCGAGTACTGCGGGGCGGGCGGGGCGGGGCGGGGCGGGGCGGCGGGGCGGCGGCGGGCGGCGGCGGGGCGGGGCGGGCTCGCAGCGGTTACATTAGAACGTTTCGCGCTGTCGCCAAGACGCAGAGGTTAGCCGCCGCCCAGCGCCGCCGCCTCCGCGCTCGCCGCCGCTGACACCGTCGCAGTCGCCCGGGTCATGCTAGTGCGCGCGACCGACCCACCCGCTTTCCCTTTCGGACCCGACTCCGGACCAAATTTACCCCCTCATCGAATCTAACTTAAATAAACCCCTAATCCTAGGTTGATTCGCGTTGTATTGTAAAAAAGCGACCTATTTACTTATTAAAATTATCATAAAATATAATTATTCCCGTAAACTTATTTGGCACATTTCGGTAATATTTTCGCGCCCACTCGAAGCATACTATGGCAGCCGGATTATTCAGCGGGACACGTAAGATATGCTTTTACGTGAACCGCAAAGTTTCTACTCGCGTACTCTTTCACAAAACAATGGCAACAAATATTAAAACTAACGATCGATAATAATATTTTTTCTACTTAAAATGTTCTTTGAACGCACGGTCTACTCACATGACGTTTAAAAAAGAAAAAAGGAAGTAACACAATCTACTTCTACTCGGCTAAGACCATGCATTCAAGACCGAGGACATGAGTCTACTGGTTCAGAAGTCGCAACATAATCGCACACTAGCATAACCAACGTGAGCCGCGAGTGCGTCAGACTGGACAATTTTTAAGTGAAATTTTGATCAATAAATTAGTCAATTGGTCAAAAGAGAGCGTCTTTGTAGAGGTATGGCAGCGCTGAGGTGCGGACGTGAAGAAATCGAGGTGACATGACGGACAGAAAGAACAACCCAGAATTAAATTATTGAAGTAATCCGCAAGCAAATAAGATACTAGGTGTGTACTTATTTGATAATATTAACTTGATTTTGTGTTGTTCTTTCGATTTCTGCGCTGGGGACGGTGGCGTTACACACATCGTAGCAAATATTTGGATAAAATCCACATTTATTGGAGGGCATGTCAAGACTTCACTATTGTCTTCGAAATAAGATAAATTATTATGAATTTGTAGGAAGTAGATAACTGATCTTGTAGCTGATTAAAAAAAATGACCTTAAAGAATTAGAGTCAACGCAATTTTGTCTGAACTTAATAGTCACGACTGTATTTAGGTATGCATGGTCCTTCGAGCCGGAAAGTTTTTGTATATTTTTTTATCAAGTCACATTACGTCAACTTTCAGAACAGAATAGAAGGCAGCTACGTAACTGGGTGTGTAACACCTCGCCCGCAGAGCAAAAGTTGTTATGTATTGCCGATGGTATGATGAAGCGATGTAATTTGGGCGCCACTAGTACGGGCGCGGGAACAAAGCCAATTGTTAAAAGGAATCAGCAATACAACACGTGAATAACAACCTTCAATCAAGTAGTTGTAGAACGCATGCTACTTACAAACTAATACATACAATAAGTCTAAGGATCGATGCGAATGATTTCAAATGTGTCCTTACTGTAAGCTTACGTAATGGTTGTACGAGAAGAAGCTATGTAATAGGTTCTAATAAGGTGGCGTAGAAAACTGTGTCGTGAGAAAATAAAGGTTAAAGAAAATAAAAGTCTTTTTCATAAAATTTGGCAAGTGTTATAGTAAACGGAAAGTTGACTGTAAGTAAAATAAGTATTTCAATAAAATTTTGTGAGTATAATATTTAACCGATTTTCTGATATTTACTTAATTGTTTGTATCAGAAAATTTACTATTAACATATAAGAGAAATTCACATGTAGATAAACTAATTTATTTAAAAGAATGCAACTCATAACTCAGTACAACACATTCTAGTCAACATTTGAAGAAATTCGCGTCGACCTCAAACTAGCATAAATAAAAGAAGCTTCGAAAAAAGTCGTCAAATTAATTGAAAAATAAGAGAAACTGTTAATACCGCGATAGCCAATCAGAGTCGAGATGGTGGCAAGCCGAAGCGAAGAATTTGGTTCGAAGCGGGTGGGAGCGCCCGACCGGGCAACCACGAACGGACTACACGGAATCACTATGGGCTATACACTACACTCAATGCTTGCAATACTTTACTTTTTGTGTTTCTGTTACAGACAAAATTATTTATAAAAAAATCGTCCTCCGATCTTTCAATAGTATTGTACGTGAAATTCGGGATGTTATTTGGTAAAATATCAAAGCCTTCAGTGGCAAACTCGTTGAATTCGTTGATAATACTAACACTTATAAGCAAGACAAAAACTTCAAAGTCTAAATTAACGTGTCGCATGGAAATTAAAATAAAAAAAGATTTAATAGTATTTATTTTTAGTACCATGTCACAAGAGACAATTTTCTTATAGGTATAACCCACCGTGTTTGCGTGTTTATAAGACCAGAACATTTCAAAACATAAATGCAGATGTAATCATCGTTCATATAACGATATCAATAACATTTGCATTAATAGTCGATCAATGCTCCACATATCATGGGGCAGTTTAAACCTGGTTCAGTTCAGGGATTGGTCCCGGAACGGTGGAGCCCGCCATCTCCACTCGTTCCAGTCGTCAACAGTGTAAAATTTATACCAAAATTAATTTTAGATATTATTTTGAATTAAATATTATCTTAATTAATCAAACATAAAGTAAAAGTCGCTCCAAACATCACGAATCTCATAAAAGTTCAAATGGATATTTCATTCCAACAAAAGCTTTAAGGTGTGTATAATTTTATCAAAGCATTTTGACTCCCATAAAGAAAAATAAATTATTTTTAACTTGGAAAAGCAAATATTTGTGATTCTTTAACCATCTGATACAACAAGTCATTGTGTAATTTTTAAGATGTGGGTCATGATCATGACTCAAGACCATTATTGTGAGTCATCTAATGGTTTATAACATTTAAAATCTAATAGCTAGATAAAAATAGTGATGTGTGAATCGACGGTAAACTGCGCTTCGCAATAAACGTTGTTTTAAATTGATGATGACAATGCATTATGTCATCTATTACTTGATATATATGTATATATTGTTCTGCGCAGAATGTTTAATTGTCAGTAGGTATTTGCACAAAGACGGCGGAGTGTACGTTACGTAACGAGATGCACTGACGAGTACTGCACTTGCAGTTGTGCCACAATGACGCCGGTGAAGGTCATTGTCATATCTTTTAACACTCAAAACAAATAAGGAAATATGGCGTCGATAATACTGATAATAGCAGTATATAATACTCGTATACTTTACATATGTATGTATATTTATTTATAGCTGCTCAATTTATGTTTAGAAAGGTTAGATCACGTTTAAGCATAGATCGGATAGATCAGGTAATGGACGCATAGTTTGAGTAACGCATTTATCATAGCCGTCATTGTCTAAATATCAACATTATCAAATAAAAACAAATACAATTGAGGTGGAGTGCGATATTGTGTTGGATGAATTCTATTCTTCCAAATGTGTAGTTTTAATACATTACAAAGTCTATTCAGAATTAAAATAGGAAAGTGCGCTTATGTAATTTTTGTTTTAAGCGCTCCGTCCTTATGAAGGTTTCACGTATAAAAAATACAAATTAATGATTTTAAACCTATATTATGTAGGAGGCTATATTTTCAACACTACATTAATGTAAAGTTCAACTTCTTGGTGTATTTGCCATGACCATATCGTTGAAATAAATACTTCATGAAATGGCCAAATCAGTTTGATCAGATCGTGAAATCGTCTAAATTTTTTTTGGGACGTAAGTAATACTAATATGTATTTTAATTTTCATGATAGGACTAAATCATATTGTGGTCTGTGTGTGTGTGTGTGTGTGGGTGTGTGAGTGTCGAGCGATGCGGGGACTCACCGAGGCCGACCTGTCCGATGGGCCCGAAGACGGTGGGCGGGTCCTGCGCGGGCAGCGGGAAGTAGGCGGCGGAGAGCGGCGCGTGCGCGTGCGGCAGCGGCGCCGGCAGCGCCAGGCCCAGCACGCCGTGCTTCACCAGCAGCGCCAGCGCCGCGCTGATCTCCGTCACGCCGCCCTCGCTGTACCCCGACTGCCGCAGGGCCACCTGCAGCGCATCGGCAAAGTATCTTAGACGGAGCGCCATAATACCAAAATATTTATAACTTTTTTTTAAACAATCTTGATAGTGTTTTCTTACTACCAATTTTTCGTCCTTCTTTGCATCGTGGATTTGTATCCAAAATAGGACCACGAATCGACACGAATCACATTCAGCCCTTTATGTCAGTTAATTCGTTTTCAATGAAATATGTTGTGTTATAAGCATAGTGTAGTTTCAGCATAAGGTAAAGACTTTGTTATTTCTTCCCGTATGGTCGTAACTTACGACAAAGGCACATTCGGGGGGAATGTGCAATAGCTTTCTCCTATGTAACGATCGGCAGTATTGCGAACATTCCGCCTGCCCAGTATAACGGTAAAGAATAAAAGTGGGGGAGGAATAGGTTTAGTAGAAGACTGCGACGCGTTGATAATATTTTTATTTTAGCACGGTATATTAGCTCCTCTCTGCCTGATGTTAAGCGAATAAGGAGCCTTAACTGCCATAACAACGGATGTGGTACCATAATGGTATCCTATCCGTTGGCATCGCCATACCAGCACGCAAGAAACTGCTTCACGCTTCTCTTTAAGGAATCCAGGTTATGCGAAGGAGGAAACACGCACGCTGGTAGCGCATTCCATCGCTTAATAGTTCGGCAAAGAAATGAGTTGCCAATCTTCTGGTTTTTGGAATGGTGGTCACGGTAAATGGATGATAATTATCATGTGGTACACATACCTTGATGTGGTCGAGCGTGTGCTGCGTGAGCGGCGCCGGCGGCTGCGTGCCGGGCGGCGCCAGCGACAGCGTGAGCGACAGCGCGCCCAGGCCGGCCGCCGCCGCCGCCGCCGCGCCGTTCACCAGCACCGAGCCCACGCTGCCCACGCCGCCCACAGACCCGCCGAGGCCGTGCGTCTGCAACGTGCAAGTGAGACAGTCTTAATCACTACACCAGTACACTGAACTACGCACGCGGATGATAATGTGCTCACGGTTGAAGAATAATAGAAACGCTCGCAAACACACTGTTGCGTATAACGAGCTATTAAATCAACTGCATTATATGTCCTTACCAAGTAACAAGTCTGCGAGGCTACAATATCCCCACAAACTTAAGTCTCCAGTAAAGCTTAACATATTGTTTTAATGAAAAGAAAAAAAAAAGTGAAATATCAGCCTATTAATGTCCCACTGCTGGGCAAAGGCCTCCATCATTTGAAATCATGTTTTCGTTACAAAGATGGGTATTAGCTTAATGAATCAAATAAAATTAAAAACATGGCGTCGCCGTCGCGGCGCGGTACAGCTCTCGAAGCGACCAACTTAAAATCTAGCGACAAAAAAATGGAATCTAAAAGGAAAATCTAGTGTTCAGCATCATGAGAACGAGCAAGGGTGTGTAACCACTTAAACACGCTCACGAGTGCTTTCCACCCTTTTGTCGCCGCTGATGAGATGCGGGCGATCGCCAGCCGGCTCGCCTCAAAACTAGATCTTAAACTGCATTAATTAAGCTCAAATTCCTCCGGCAACGTCCTAATTATCTCTAACCGCCGTAGAACACACTACTAAATCTTATTCGAAGAACAATAGAGTTGAAATTGCATCGGCTGAGGATGAGTGCAGTGGACAATGTTCGATGGTTGCCGAATTGGACATTCTTGGCTCTACTGGATAGCTAATAAAGCTGAAATTCGAGTGGACTTCCCGTGCGGAGACCGCAGAGCTGCGTCATTATCTAGTTACTAAGAAGCGGTCTGTGTCCGGATCACTTGCTTGTTGAGGATTCGTCATTGTATGACTAGACATGGTGGGTGTGCATTTTTGGTTTAAAATATTCCTTGTATAATTTTGTGAAAATATATAAGTATAACTATTATACCGATTAGTAATACAGAAACAAAGCTAAAATTATTAATGATTTTACCGATTTTGGTTTAAAGAGGTCCACTCTTTAACAATATTTTCTTTGCAACTATTTTACGTTGTATTGTACAGTTAATATTTCAAAGGCTTAAGTAGCTGTATGACGTGAATTAGACCTTCTTCAAAGGGATTCCAGAAATCTCCTGTCTCGACCCTACTTCAAGATTTATGTTACTACCTATGCAGTAAATTTTATATGGCAGTATTTCTTGTTTTCCTTTTATTTTGTGTATTTGCATAAAAGTAACTTTCTTTAAATAGCACCACTTTGGCAGTAAGTATTTAAAAGAGTAAAACGTAAAGTAGCACTTAGTTATTACAAATATTTGAAGGATCATTATCTTTATCATGTGTATCATATGTACAACAATGTAGAAGGCTATAAAATATTTGATTTGATTTATCATTAAGATATAGATTGACAGGGAAAAGACCATCTTGAACTAGACATGGAAGTAGGCAAAACATCAGCACAATCCGTAGACGCAACCAAGAGGAATAGGCCATATTTTCTATTTTACAACAAAAATATCGATACGCGTAAATCGTCCTCATCTACCAAGTCCGTAAAAGACCAGCCGTCAACCGAGCCGCATCTCATCACGTCGTTTGGACAGAGCAAGTCGGAGCACAGAGAGTGGCGGCGCCACAGAGTAGTAAGAGCGTGTCCAAGCCGTCACCTCGGTCACCTCGGTGGACACTGCGTAGGGCGAGCCGGTGGGGTTGTAGTTGGCCACCGGGCCCGCCACGTCCGCGTACGACACGTTCGGACACGACCCCGACTGCGGGTCGTCCACCACCTTCTGCAGGATCATCAGGCACGCCTTCTTGTTGCCCTCTTTCTCGCCTGGAAACATAAAGGTTATGTGTCATTTATTGTGCTAACATACTAACTAAAAATATTTTTATTTCTGCTCCGTTACCTATTATGAAATCACTGGAACGTTAGATAGACTTAAGTATTCTAAACAGACCAGTGTGTAATACTTTTATACAATATGTTTATCGATACTTAAGTTAGCAGGTGTAGCTTGTAAAACATCTTTTCTAAAAAAATAACGGATATAAGAAAAGGAGGTAATGATATTTTCACGCTCTTAAAATATCATCCGTAATAAGAAAATTACAGACATTTCGCCAATGCTTCGTTACGCAAAACACAGAAAACACCGCGCCCACAAAAAGCCGCATCGTGTTAAAACCCATCCAATTTACAGTAAACTAGACTAGAAAACAGGCCTAATTCGGCGTCAGACTAGGCATTGCGAGTGCCGTTGCGTGCGGCCGATTGCTGGAACGATCGCGACGGCACCATAGCACGACAAGCCCTCCCAGACAGTTTTTTTTTATACATAAACGAGTATAGTGGATTGAATTTGAATATGGCTGACCGCTTTGTCAGTGACAGAGTCGCAGCCGTGCATGCTCTGATCAAGCTACATCGAACCTTTCCGTGTCACTCGGGCATAGATCAAGCACGACTACTAATATACTTCAATGCAATGTGAGTTAGAAAATATAAGTGCCGTAATTACGCTTTCAGTTAAAGCTTTGAAGTTCGCTAATAGACGACAACGATCTACTAGTTGTTTATATTGGTAAAACAAGAAAAGTTATATCGTAAACTATACTGATCTGAACAGAAGTAACTTTAAGGGATCCCTGCCTTATAAATGGCATTCAATAATAAAAAACAAACACATTTAGTGTTTTATTAAAATAAAAAGAACGGAAAACTGAAGAGTCTAAAGAACTACGAAAGAATAAGAGAACAAACAAGACCTTTATGTACAAAGTAAGCCACTGGGTCTTCTAATTTCTCTCTCTTTTCTATAGTGGGTAACTACAGGAAATTGTTAATAAAACCTACCCGTGGACAACGTAGCTTCCGATTAATGGATAAAAATGTAAAAATTGGGTAGATTAGAGCTTGTATCGGAATAAAGCCGGCGCGGCGCTGGGGAATATCGTAACGCTATTAATTTTCATTACCGCCACCGCTGGCGGGATGCAATCAATATGATAGCCTGAAGGCATATTTAAGCCAGCCTTACAACATCCTGTGTATTTTATTTGAAGGATGATAGGTGTGAAATACATCATAGTTGTTAATGTACCTACTATATATTTAACATACAAACGAACCAAAGTCGATTTTAAATAAAATATTCCTTAAAGTCTGTGTAAGATAAATGTGGGTATTACGTTTGGCATCTCGACATTGGCCTCTTAATTTCGCTTAGGTCGCTTATCTATGTCGGCGGGTTAGTTTGCGGCTTCACTCATTGTAAGTCGGAAAAATTGGGTATAGCGCTGGCGTTACGCAAGCTGCCAACATATCGGCATATCGGCGGGCTCAGTACGTATTGGGCTTTAATTCATATAATGCTCCCACTGACCTACAACGGTGATGCATCTCTCCTGCAGCGAGAGCTCCTTGGCCTTCTGCGAGATCTGCACGTAGCTGCCGCTCTGCTCCTTGATCTGCTTGATGTAGTTGCCGCCCTTGCCGATGATCATGCCCGCCGTCGAGTTCGGCACCAGTATCTTCACCTGCAACAACGCAATTCATTCCTTTTGAGCATCAGTTCAATTACTGTCTTTTCACCATATACTTTCGGCACTAACTGTTTTTAGGGTTCCGTAGCCAAATGGCAAAAAACGGAACCCTTATAGTTTCGTCATGTCTGTCTGTCTGTCTGTCTGTCAGTCTGTCTGTCCTGGCTCGTTCTCCGCCGTTTCTGAACCGATTGCCACGAAAATTGGTGGAGAGATGTATAGTGATAATTCAAGAATTGGTTTTTAAAATAATCGAAAAATAATTATTTTTACCCCCCCTCCCATACAGCGAAAAGTAAATTCGAAAAAAAAAATTCGACTTACCCCATCGTGTGGGGTATCGTTAAAAAGGTATGTTTAAATACAATAAAACTTGCCTTGAAACCATGTGGATCAAACACCCCAGTCACGAGATATATTAATACAAAGTTAAAATTAGAGCGTCCCCCCCCCCCTTAACTTTTGAAATACTATTACAATAATTCTGAAAAAAAAGGTCCTGTATACCTCCAAGTAAGCACTTTCAACGAAAACTATAGTGAACTCTGTATCATACATAGTTATTTTTGTACAACTCGACCAACTTATGACGTACAGTTGCCCTTACTAAATGGTGTCTTAAGCGGTCGGGCCATCTTTTAGCTACGGAACCCTTTCATGGGCGTGTCCGACACGCTCTTGTTTTTCTGTGCCATCAGCGCAGCGCTGCTTTGGCAGGGTCGCCATGAAATGTGCAGGCTATGGGAGATAATGATACACAAGTTTATTATGACGGATAGGTGACGACATACATTAGCACTAAGTTGCTATACGACGTTTATTACGATAAACAATATTCTGGTATCATTGTAACCTACTGCACATATATTACAAGATACATACAATTTCTTAGAAATAGACAACAGCAGTCCAGCAGTATCATTTTTCAAGTCGTAACAAGAAAGAGCGGTAATAACAACTCTGCGCAATCACGTAATTACTGTTTTTTAACCGCAAACATAACTCGCGAATACGTTCATTAACATGCCATATAAAAATAGAATAAAATATGTAACACAGTGGTCATTTCATGACTGCAGATATATGAACCGAGTTAGTTTACTTAAACTAAACTAACTCGGTAAACTCACATTGTAAAATAGTTATAAGAATTATAAGGTTCGGTCGCGACTCTCCCCTTGCGTAATATTTGTATCGAATTAGCATTATTTTGTATAATTATTATACTTCAAGCATCTTAAAATGTTTGTCTGTAGATACATACGGACGGAGTTTTAACGAGTTTTGGAGAGTATGCGCGGACAGAGCGGACGCTTGTGTAGGTACTGTTTGCATATTCACAAAGGTTCCTTCCTATGTATTGAAGTGTCGAGTGTAATCATATCTAGCCCTTATTGCAATGAGAAAATGCAGTGAAATGCGTCCTTTTAGAAGACAGTGATGCACTTACAGTCCATACTGTTGAATATTACACAGCGGCCATTGCGGCAGAACATTTAAAGACAGCATCGATTAATGTACTGACCTACTGAGTGCTTCTTTGATGTTTCATTTAAAGAGTCAGTGTTATTGGTATACCCATACCAATGACACTGACATTACACTATTAATTTAATGTGTTAAACTTTGGTAAAATAGCTGATCATAAAGGATCTAAAAAAAATTTGGAAAAAAATAATTATTGGTCTCTGGTACTATGTCTGAAATCGGTAGCAATAAGTTAATGTCTATATGCGTTTATGTTGTAATTTTTATTTCAGCTTTTTCAACTACATATTTACGCTATTTCAACGCACACATTGCAATTTAGCTATCAAGTTAATAATTTGCATGACGAAAGCTTGCCTTTTAAAACACTGCAAACAGTACTACATAGTCGGCAGTAAATAATGGCATGGATAATAGGCGATGGAACAGCACAGATTCAGCGAGTGACATCGCAAAGCGGCGAGATAAGCACCGACGTATTGCAGTGTTTTATCGCCGGCTAACGAATGACAAACGCCAGATAATGCCGCGATACCCACGGGCACTGATAATGCGCCTAGAGCAGCTATCCTGACCTTTCGATAGTTTGTATACCGTCCATTTATCCCTAGTACGGAATTGTATTTAGAAGCGACTAAAAGATATTCCGGGTTATGGGCAGTGGGCAGTAGCGTTGCCCTTTTTAATCGTCCAACATACAATGGTCACCAACCGGCCTGCCCATGGAGGTCGCTATGTCCAGCAGAAGACTGTCAACAGACTGATAATGATGATGCCGTCATTGTAAAGACGGTTTTTAATGATTGCCTTGTGCTGAAAGGAAGGCGTACTGCACGAACTATTTATTTATTCAGTGGCCCAGTGCGGAAACGCCAGCTGTTGATAGCGCCAAATCAAATCGTTACTTGCATTAATTATTTATCGGGTCGCTCCAGATCTTAATTTAACATCGTCATACTACCGCTAGCCTGGTGAGCGGGATAATCATTTGTTCTAGTGGGTGCGGGAATAAATCTCTCTTTTAAACTAGGGCAGGATAAAAAGTTCAGCTTATTTATATTTTGGGCCACGACCTTTTCGTAAAATGTGCACTTTTTTACTGAATAACAACATACAGCTGTTTTCATACACGTTAGATAATCTGATTTTAATAATAACGTTACCTAGTATATACTCTGTATAAAATAATGCTTTGTGACGGCTTTGACCTTGTCGCGACACGCGAACAAACACTTCAATAGTGGCTCTAATAATGCATAATGATGAATGATATACTCATGTACGTACATTGGAATGTACCTATATTATTTATTTCCATTCTTGGAGGTGGGTTGGTAGATAGGGAAATTAAAATCTTAACTAAAATAAAATATCATAAGACATCTATCTATTAAAATCTTCGGAAAGAGTTAATCAATAATTTTAATTAATCTGATAACGTCTTCGCCCCTTACGTCCTTACATGGAATCAATACCCAAAAACTTCAGTTTTTCTATGACTTCTAGCGAGGGAGGGGCGGTGTTCAACAGCCCGTGAAATGAGTAATCGCCGCAAACTTCATGAAACAATCAATAAAGACGCGAGGCCGCGGCGATTTGTATCAATGTATTAGCGGCTCTCGCCGACCGCCGGGGCCCGGCGACCTTATCGCCGCAATTTTATGCGGATCGGATTAGCCCGGCGCGATTTGAATAACTTAAGCCGCATTTACATAATGCGAGCACTACACTTTCTCCTGGAGCCTGCTTTGGCTATTACCACTTTTGGTCTCGTGGGACATCCGTAAATTCAGACCGATAAACTACAATTATAACCTATTAGACGTTCCCATGGAAAAAGTTAGTGACATTAAAGATTTAGGCATAATTTTGGACTATAAATTAGATTTTCACGGACACATATTAAACATATGTAAATCAGCGCATAGGATGCTTGGTTTTGTTATCAGAACAGCTTCACGGTTTGGAAATGTGGCAGTTGCCAAAGTATTATTTTTCGCATACGTTCGTAGCAAGTTGGAATATGGAGCAGTTATTTGGGATCCCTTTGAGGAAAAATATGCTCTTATGTTAGAGAAAATACAAAGGAAATTTTCCCGCTGGCTCTATAAAAAACTTTACGGTTATTATCCTTATATGTATCCGTCGCTATTTGTATCCGGTATGGTCGGGCTTGATACTTTGAAACTCCGAAGAAAGATTCTCATGGTGATACATTATCTGTCGGTTCTGCGCCAGAGGATCGATAACCCGGGCATACTTGAGAGGCTCGGCATCGCGGTGCCCAGTGTCTCGTGGGACTCGAACGGGCTGGTGGCCCCGCGCCGCCGGCCGCGTCTGCTGGCGCTGCCCGCGGCTCGCACGCGCCGCGGCAGGAATGCGCCTACGAACCGAGCTCTTCGTACCATTGGGGACTTACTTGCTCAGCACTTTGAGATAGACCTTTTTGCGGACAGTTTTGGCCAACTCTGCTTTCAAATTGTTGCTATTTTGAGAGGGCAATGTGATTTATGACATGTATTTAGATTTATATTGATTTTGACTGTACTAACTTATAACTAATTTTGACATGTTTTTATTATGATTATGACCTGTATTATGTGTAATTTTCTAACATTAATTTTCATGATTAGAAATGCTTGGTTGTTATATTATTTTATTAAGTATTATTCTTCTTGTTTTAATCTTAATGGCGCTTTGGAATTTTTGTTTCTGTTAGCTTTAAGATATCTTAAATAAATAAATAAATAAATAAAATAAAATAGACCCGACTACTGGTACGAGGAAGAGATGCGCCTTGGTTAATTGGTAAAGCAGGATATTTCGATGCCTATTCCAAAATAAGATCGGGTGGCGCTTAGACGGTGAAATACAGACAAAGAAGCAAAATATGGGACAAAAGAAAAACAAATTGCATTATGTAAGGCACGTTCAAAAGTTTGGCAAATAACATTATTTAAATGAACCCCAGTATTCTGGAAAAGCAGTGTCTATAATGAGATATGATACGAGTACAGACGAGCACCGGCACGAATGACAAATGCGCTACAGACGTAAAAATAATTAAGAGTATTTCTCTTGACAGAGTCTCCATAGATACAAATTGGAAATAAACAAAACCTTAATGTGGGAGATTGTTCTTTTTAGCGAAAAAACAAATGGTGCTAGCAACAGGATTTTTCTTTGTTATTATCCAAGGCAGACAGCATTTTCTCGCCGCCGCATAATCCGGAGGCTCGTTCTATTTCTTCTTTTATTTAAGATTTTTCTTTCCTATCTCTGTCGGCAAACCAGATTGGGAAATAAGTGGGCAATCTATTTCGCATTTTTGCAGTGTTAACTACTTTCGGTTGACGGTGGAGGGACCGTTTTTCGCTTTTATCTGTGCGACGTTCTCATTCGATTTTTTATTTTATCATCCGAGAGGAAAACAGGAAGATACGAAGCGTGAAAACGTTTCAAACGTTAAATTTAATTTTTACTTATTCCATTTATAGGTGTCAGTTGTTCGCTTGGGTATTCGTGCGGGTGACGATATTATTACATCGGTGAGTATGATGGGCCCAAAGGTTTAGAACCAAAAATGTGCAAATATCATTAAAGTTCACAAAATAAGTACAGAAAATGAGTGCACCAACACAAGTGCACTGTTATATCACTCACAGCATGGAGTAACAGTAGGGCAGTAGCAATCAAAATCGATCGATAAGAAATCAGACCAAGGACCCACGTCTACACGTGCTTTACGAAGCAAAGGGGTGTAATTAGGTACGCTATTTCCATACGAACTTGCTACTGAAGATTTTCCAGTCAGAAAACTTAATTAAAGTTTCACCCATGCACCTTTTTTGCAGGAGGACGCATTTAGCAGGCATAATTGCATAAAAAGAATTCTCCTGCAAATTACAAAATGTCGATTTCGCTCTGAACCTACCTCACTCTCATATCTAATCGTCAAGTTCATTGTTAAGAGCTGATGACGTCACGGTTGCGTGAGCTGTTTCCGTGCAGCGATCGGGAAGTTGATAAACCACTGCAGCAATGTAACCTCCAACGGATTTATAGTTCAAATGGAATAATATTTTGTACCGCGATCACGTGGTGAGCCGTAATGGTTTTAACCGTCTCTTAAAATGTCAACCTACTATAACATTATTGGAGACTATTGCATACATGTTCAAACCATTATCACTTATCTTATCTTGATAAGTCTTCAATAATCCCATAGGCTAGTTGCCTCATATCACCATTTATAAAATCACTTTTAATTCGAATATTATTCCGTACAAGGGTCCAAAATATGTAAACTTCATTAAATATTAATATGGGATTGCTGCAAAAATTCAACTTAAACCCGATCCTTTTTTACTTTTTTTTCTCTTGATTGAAAACACCGTCCGCCATGATTCTACGTCACCAATATTGTAAACAAGACAAATTCAAACGACAGTTTCGACAGTTTATTCGTGGTCTTTTATTTAAACACGTTGATTGTTGTTTATTTCACTATTAAAATATAATACACTTCACATTTGTTGAAAACAAACCTGCCCAAAATAGATACTTTGATGGTTGCAAAATGTTTTGCTCCAAATTCTTATTCGCAAATTCTCATCACTGGGTACTTTTATCCACAACTTCTTATTGATGTATTCTTACATTCACGCACGATACAATAGTGGTAATTCATAAATGTATCATGTAATCTCTACGAAGACATGGTTTTAATTCCGATAAACACTTTTCGGTTATGTCACGCGTATTGTTGACAAGAACAGTGACGCCACGGCATAGACAATCATGGCGGACGGCGTTTACGGTAGTATAGTGAAATTAATAATTTTAAATTCAAAATACAGTTGAATAGGTGCTTCAAAAAAATTTAATATTTTTTTTATGTTGTAATATAATCGTAATGAACCGTTCTATCAAATAATAAAAATAGTGGCAACTAGCCTATTGCATTATGCAAACTATACGTGAATGCGCTTATATTTAGTCCTTATACAAATACTTCTCCTAAGTAAAATACTTTACAAAAGCAGGTTTAAAGAAACAGTTTAGCGACGATCGTGCAGTCCCAACCGCAGACACTCATTATCATAAGTGGTTTCGTGAATGGTTCACAACAGGAGAATGACATGAAAGGGATTGGGATTGAAATTATAATTTGAGCAGTTTTAGAATAAATGCGTTTATATTCCAAATGCAGGCACGCGATCCAAAACTGATAAAATTATTATTTATATTAGTATTTTACCAATAATATCCCCAAGGGTTCGATACTTCTAATACTTTAGTTCATTTCACATACCAGTAGTAGTGCAAAGAACGACTCCCATACCAACATTGCATATTCAAAAAAATCATATAAATATGGCAGCATACTACAAACAAAGTACAAAGAGACGTGCCACCCCCAAGAGTATTTCCCGATGCTTATAAAAAGGCGTTCGCAGGTGTCAGGGTATCTCCCGCACCGATTCCCTGAGGCATCCTCGATACCTTGCGTCCCGACATGACAAATCGACGAGCGACAACGTACAAATGTGTTTTGTAGCTCGACTAAAGTCCGCGTAGCTTCGATCAGCGCGCAAACAATATATCAATACGCTGGGCGCGTGCACGAAGCAGGGATGCCAGATATACACTTGCATTACGACAAATGCACATACGCGTAGAGCATACTCTGCAAACATAGGCATTTTATGATGTTCGATCACTTTTTACAAGTGTTTGTCCCGATATTTTCGAGCTTTCTACACCTGTTATACTTGGGCACTGATCTCTTGAAAGATTCGTTGCTTTTGTTTGGCTAACATATGAATAACAATCCAGTCTTTCTTCTACATCTACAAAGTTCCCAGCATTCATTTCTAATGAACAACAAACCTGTCTTTCATACATCTACGCGACGTTTCACGCTCAATTACTGTCACTTATAGCATCACTATCTATTCGTATACGACTGCGCTGGCATCCTTAGTTCTCTCTCGCGACCTTGCAGCCAATTTCCCGCTGCGCGCGCGGCTGCACATAAGACGCTGGGCCTCATTACAACAATTGCCGTGTCACCGTACACATCTCCGTTCGCACTTCAGACGTCTTTGAACTGATCATTATCGAGATTTATCTTTTGTATTTTACTTTCAAATGTCTTTCGCATTTCCATACGATAAGTGGGGTTTGGCTTGATGGAAATTTTCTAGTTTTGTATTGTAACCGTATCAGAAGCGTAAAGTAAAGCCCGTAAAGTATAAGAGGGCACTAGTTCTTGAAGTTGATAAAGTAGTTTCAATAAGTGTCGTAAATAGTATATATCTCCCTAAATCGTACTTTATAATATAGAAATAAATACCAACTAGGTTACGTGATTACATGATCCCTTGTATACCTTAATCACATAACCCTTAAGAATAAGGTGTTGTGGTTAATTAAAATATCACGTCTCTCTGGAGTTTACGGTTAGATTTTTCTTTCTTTGTACTCAAGGCGTCGCAAGATTACTTTTAAGACAAAGAGAAGGCTGTAATTGGTTAATTTTCGTACAAATTAGAAAGCAGGTTGTTTGGAGCGTATTTATCGAAATCAAACACCGTTCGAGGGCGTCTAATTAGATACGAGTTAATCAGGGCTCTTTACGCGCGAACGTTCCTGTCGGAGTAATTAGTTGCGAGATTTATTCGCGAGTATGCCACTGAGACAAACAACGACTTGTGTTTTGAGGAAATGTTTTAAGATTTGTATTAATTTAGGAAATGTTATTTAACGTTGACTTATTCATTGATGCTGATGTAAAGGAAGTTATTTTTAGAAAGTCAATCTTGCTCATAAATCCTCCAAAAATTGCACTTAGTTTAATTACGTCAAAGCAATCTGATTAATAACAATGATTTGACTTTGATTTTCAGTTAATAAGCACATATTTGTATCGAAAAATATTTCAAAAGTAGTTTTTTGTGATATAAGATTTTAGACTTTCGCGTTGCATTATTACTATACTGTTAGTGTTGTGTGCCGTGAAAGTGTGGGTGACAATTTAATAAATGACAATTTGGGGGTAGAGGAAGAACATTCTCAACCGCGCCCGAGCAGACGACGCCCCGCTTCACCAGTCCGCTTGCGACCACGGCTGTTGTAACGCAGTCGAAACGTCAAGCAGTAAGTAGTATACATATACTACATAATTAATATCGCGTTAAGTCCCGTTAAATAATACTAGTTTTTTGTGACTTAAAATTCTTTCGATACCCAAATAATAAGAACAATAAAGCTTCGGCAATAATTACTTTTAAGACAGAGAATTTTCGTACCCGTGTATAATGTATTTACGCCTACGTGGCATGGCAAAGTCGGTCGGACAGTACACCCGGAGCAGCGTGAGGGTGAGGGAGGGCACAACATCCCCAACTCGCTGCAAGTTAGCAAACCGGGGTCGGCAGCGCGTCGCCGCTCTCAGACGCCAACTCGATTAAACACCGGTCGATTTTGCGATTTGTGCGTAAACTACACGCACCTTTCATCTCATTAGCAGTTCGCGAACAAAGTTGTTGCCAAAACGCGTTTCTATTCTGTGCCGAAACTTTTGAATCATAGATATAAACTAAGTTGTTACCGGGAACGCTTTTAAATAATTAAATGTTCTATGAACTTTTTATTAATAGGACTCAGAGAGTTCTCCGCCAGACCCGTTTACAGGTAACTCTAGATTACGGCACGATGACACGGGTAGTCAAAGGCATGAATGAATGTAATGTTGGGTGTTTCTGAATTATATTGTCGCTAGAGGTATACACCTCGTTTAAATACCGTTAAAATGATAGCATAACTTGGTTGGTAAATAAAAATAAGGCATTGAGAATTACACTTCAAGTATCACGTTATAATATGCCGTTTTGAAGTTCTTTAACAATTATTGAAAAAACTATGCAAGTCGTTTTACTAACACTGCCTCCAACGGTTCCACTGCATCTATCTATTAGAAACTCATCAACCATAATTACAAGCGTTTTGCTGTCGTCTGTGTCTATGCCATTATCACACGCTATCATTTGATGGAAGTTTGAGTCGATAGTTATCTTACAATATAATATAGTATATAATAGCAAGGAGCATTTTTGTCATTTATATTGTGTTTGTTGTGTATCTGAATGCCTATACGAAGCCTGCATTTATGTCATATGCTCATAGTGAAACGGCACAGCAATATTTGGAAATACACTGCCGCTATTATACTGCAAATTGCGAGCGACAATTGTTTCCAAAACCATAGTACAGATTGCATCCGTAAAGCAACAATATTGTGAGTACGAACAATATCACTGTTAGCCGCAGCGCAATCCACGTTATCTAGGTTATTAAGAGTTTACGATATTACTAACAGTAGGCACTTTTTGTATGGAAGCTTCAACAACAATACTCGTATCGTATTGATTCCGCTATACGTTTAACATCTGCGATAAACATTAACTTTTTGTTTAGACACACATCACATCTAGAACTAACAACGAGTACTCTCACGTAATACGTGCTCTATTCTGCTACTATTTATTCAACCTATTCTGCCAGTTAAAAGCTGTACAAAGCTAGAATATAAAGTTGGAAAAGCATACATCAAATTTTGCTAGTTTGGTACATGAAAATCCTCTCCAAAATCGTGAGGTAAACTATTACAAATATTGGCTTTAAACTTTCTCGACCCAAATGATACCCAGGGGTGTCTGTGAAACTAGTCCCGACCACAACTTGATACCTGCTTCTGCAAACTTGAGCAAATTAATAGATTTGATAACAAGACCATTCATACAAAACTGTAGTCAAATTTGAATGTTATTATAATAATTAGGGTGACTGTAGTACGATCATGGTGGATCTAGTTTGTGGGAAATGGAATTTATAAACGAGATTTCTTGTATGATAATATAGAGCAAGGTCACTCGATCTTGTGGTTCACCTGATGGAAAGTAACCACGGCATTTCCAAACGTTTGCAGCACAAAGCACATGTTACATAATGCAAGTTTCCTAAAAAAATTAAAGCAATTTCTTACTCAAGTTCTTAAAATATCTAACCTTATACATAGTTAACCCAAAAAGTCAGTATGTGGAGTCTCCCTATTCATAGCAGTAGCGTGGCGTACCCAATTTGTATCGGGCTCAGGGTTAGACCACTGCGCGGCAGCAGTGCACTGTGACATAACCACTGCGGTTGCAGACTGCGTCATACTTGCGGTCCCACTCAAGTGCGGGGCATATTCTTTTGATAATGGCCAACCGCACACGTAGTCTAAGATCCCGCCATACGAGCACCTTCATCGAGCTGGTTATTGGATGAGACCTATTTTATACACAATTTAACATGGCAATAATTATATTGCACAAGGGTTGCCTAGAAAATTTCAGTCCAGGATGTGATTAATTTACACTTAAAAAAGTATATTTTTTCAAAAATTTCATCGGCTTGGTTATTGAACAAATTCCATACCAATTGAGAGTATGAAGCCCATATAATGTGCAAACGTTGGGTTGCCTCTTGTTTTCCAGTCAGAACTCTCGGGTTGCCGGGTATACCTAGTCACTTGATAGGAGCATTTTGCATCGGCCTGGTTATTGAGTCAAATTTAAATGAACATAAAGATTATTTCATTATGAACACGGTGGTATAGGGTTGCCTGCGAAAAATCAGTCCAGAATTAGGGTTGCCGGATTTTGAAAAGTGAAATATTGCCGCGATGAAAAACTATTATTGATAGAAAATTTTCGTTTTAAGGAGGCTTTGGTGCTTTTTCTGGCTGATTAATTGAAGAACGATCATTTGGCAAACTTTTTAACGGTCGACCATCGTTGCTACTCATATGACGAGCAAGGAAAATCCGTAAAAAAAAATTAAGAGATAAATTTATGAATGTCATCACGAAAAGGCAGATACGCGAATTGTTTTTCATGCTTCTAAAGCAAACCCAGGCGCAAGCATTTTAATTAAGGCTTCTGATTCCGACGTTTTAATCATGTTGTTAGGAAATATGCATAAAGTAACTGAATATAAATGTTGCCCGTAACATATAATTTACTATAGAAGTATGCATACTTTTACATTACATACAATATACAGGGTGGAATCTTGAAATGGGTTTTGTTGGGCAGGTACGTTAACCCTTACCACGCCAACGTCTGATATATCAGACATTTAACTTTCGTGCCCTCGCCGCCAACGTCTTATATATCAGACATAAATATCTAACCAATTTAACTCTATTTTTTCTTATCGTTATAGTACGTGACGACATATGCATACAATTTTCAGACTGTTTATACTTTAGTTAATCAAAAATATCAATTTCATAAAGTATTATTATGTTATTTTAATGATAAATTATTAAAAACAAAACCGTGTTGAATCGACTCATACTATTTTTTTTTTACTTGGACCCTCTGCGCCAACGTCTGATATATCAGACATTGGCGTTCCATTAGTGATGTTCCATTTCAATGTTCCTACCAAAACCAGAAATCTGGTACCTCAAAATAGAAACATTCAAAAATGTAAAAATTATACAGGTTTTTGTTTTGGGCATATTTTTTGTGTGTTACGAAATCTTGCCAAGTTTTACATTGGTTAAACTTGGTAAGATTTCGTAACACACAAAAAATATGCCCAAAACAAAAACCTGTATAATCCACTCGATAATAATGCAATCGAAAATAAAGCGTTTACACTGATAAACGCTTTATTTTCGATTCATGTTTTGCATCAAAATTTGATTTGGTGGATTTGATTGATACTGGGTTTCATGATCAAATCCAGTAAATTGCATAGTATGTCACAACACTATAGCGACACGATCATGCATGAGTCTCGTACGCCAACGTCTGATATATCAGACACGGAAGTGACGTCAGAGGCGATAGATGTTTCTAGAACTACTTATTTAGTGTTGTACAATGAGGGTTGGAGATATCGATAAATTATGGAAGTACCCTGCAAAATTATGTTATTTACTGTGTTATGCTTTGCGTTGCTGTGTAGATTTATTACGTTAATAAATTAATGTTTATTGAAATATGACCACTGCAGAGGAGTTGATTAGGATTTTAGAAGGAACTGATGATGTTGAATTTGAAGTGTTCTTACATAATCAACAGGTAAGTTATAAAAAACTATAATATGTACTATAAAGCGTCCCAATCTAATGGTGCAACCATGGTTTGACACAATAAAGTGTTTGTAATTTTCTTTTTTTTTAGAGGATTATTGTACGTAGATGTATTTACATTAGAAAAACTCACCGGTCATTATTGATATTTTTATTTCATGTAACTAAAATCATAACTACTATTATAAAGGCCAAAGTTTTATATGTATGGATGTTTGTTACTCTTTCACGTAAAAACTACGGACGGAGTCGCGGGCGGCCGCTAGTAATAAAATAAAACCCAAGAAACTTAAAAAAAACTATAAATATTTTTTTCAAATGATTTATTTGTTACAAATTAATAATATCGATACTCAACATTGTCAGCACTAGTTAATCAACCAGTTATATTGCGGTGGCGTGTGGTGAACGTTTTTGACGAAAGCTCGTGGCGTGGAAAGGGTTAACCGTTACAGTTACAAGAAAACGTCGTTAGGCAACCATCCATAATTTTTTAAGATATTTTGAGCTACATTCACGGATTTTGGAAAAAAGTTACAGTCAGCAGAAAAAGTGCTGAAACTGGCTAATTTTTTTTTCATGCTAATCGATCCTATTTCATGTGAGGATCAAATGACTCTTTGGGACCATTTAGGATTTGAGTACTAGAAATGTCAGAAATCGCAAAAAACTTTTCCCATACATTTTGCAACAAAAATTCCGAAAAAAAATCATGCCATTCGGTAATGTTTCATGTGAGAATCAATACTTTGTATCAGACCATTTCAAAATATCTCAAAAAGTTATGGATTGTTTCCTAACAACGTTTTCTTGTAACTGTAACGGTTAATGTACTTGCCCAACAAAACCCATTTCAAGATTCCACCCTGTATATATATATAGAGATCTTTGTCATGACTGACAACTGCTAGTTTTAATTTCTATTTTTGTTTTATTTGAGACTAGCGGCCGCCCGCGACTCCGTCCGCGTGGATTTCTTTTTTTCGAAATAAAAAGTAGCCTATGTTCTGTCTCAGGGCCTAAAGATTGTCTGTACCAAATTTCATCAAAATCGGTTGCGAGGTTTAAGCGGGAAAGCGTAACAGACAGACAGACAGACAGACAGACAGACAGACAGACAGACAGACAGACAGACAGACAGACAGACAGAGTTACTTTCGCATTTATAATATTAGTTGGGATGAGAAGGCCTGATTATGTGTTTGTTTTAATGTTGTGTTCGTTCATGATTTATTCGAATGTGAATTTTTGATTTTTGTTATTGTATGTATTCTTCATTAGTATATTTGTAGCAAATAAACATTTTACGATTTAATATTTCTATAATTAATCTATACTAATAATAAGTCTGTCGAGAGGTCCATTCTGTACTTACATGAAATATATTTTCAAAATAACTATCAGGGGGTGATAAGTGATCGATACGGATGCCAAAAAAGTAATTAGTAAAATTTTTGTCTGTCTGTCTATCTGTCTGTCTGTATGTTCCTTATAGAAACGAAAACTACTCAAAAGATTTTGACGAAACTTGGTACAATAATAATTATTCTTCACACTCCCGGGCAGATTATAGGATACTTTTCGTCACGCTTCAATCAATAGGAGCAGCGTAGTGAAGGGAAATGGTGGGAAAAAGGGAGAAATTACTAAATTTTTTAAAGCATCTGTTGCGTGTGTTTTACATTAAGTAACATTGTAAACATGTACGACGGAAATATTCTACATAAAATTGCCTACAAAATGCCCCGCAACAGCATATGTCGTCATATGGTTGACTCACAATAACACGGGTAACTCCTGATCCAGATTGGTTTGAACGCGCTAATCTCAGGAACTACTGGTTCGAATTGACAAAATCTTTTGTGTTGGATAGTCCACTTACCATTTGTTGAGGAAGGCTTAAAGCTATCTATAGTAACACTGTGTGAGGAAACCGAAACCCAGGCGGAAGGAGACGCGAGCGGTTGCTTGTTAAAAATAAAATTAAAATTCTTCAATTTTAGTAATTCTTACTCCAAAATTATACACAGCATATCTAAATCTATCGTTATCCTTGTCATTTGCACTATCGAAAATAGTTTCTCATCACGGCAATATTTCATTTTCAAAATCCGGCAACCCTAATTCGGGACTGATTTTTCGCAGGCAACCCTATACCACCGTGTTCATAATGAAATAATCTTTATGTTCATTTAAATTTGATTCAATAACCAGGCCGATGCAAAATGCTCCTATCAAGTGACTAGGTATACCCGGCAACCCGAGAGTTCTGACTGGAAAACAAGAGGCAACCCAACGTTTGCACATTATATGGGCTTCATACTCTCGATTGGTATGGAATTTGTTCAATAACCAAGCTGTTGAAATTTTTGAAAAAATATACTTTTTTAAGTGTAAATTAATCACATCCTGGACTGAAATTTTCTAGGCAACCCTTGTGCAATATAATTATTGCCATGTTAAATTGTGTATAAAATAGGTCTCATCCAATAACCAGCTCGATGAAGGTGCTCGTATGGCGGGATCTTAGACTAACGGTATAACTATTTTCATCTCATAGTTATAGATGAAGGAAGACGTTTGACGTATGCTTTATTTCTCTTATCCGAAGGATAACTTATTTAGGATAACTGCCTCAAAAACTGGCTCAAAAACTTTGGAGGTCGTGGGTTCGAATCCCGCGGAGGTCAGAAGACTGTCGCTCCATTGTAATAACCAGGCTTGTCAATTCAGAATCAAAGTCGTAGCGTAGCCTAGGCTCCGAGTCAATGGCCGAGGATACAACCGGGAGAAGAGCTAGGATAATATTGATGTCGATGATCTAAGGATAACTTATTTACGCGCCATTGCCTTGCAGCTAAGATTCCTACTAGCTAGACCCGTAATCGTGTGTGGGCCTTAGGACTGAAGGCGTTTATTCCGCTTGTGACTAATGCAATGAATTTATTTCCACCTTTAGCATTTTGTAAACGGTGCATAATATGAATCCTAAAAACGTGTTTATATATTAGGTATTTATTATTATTAATGCAAAAAAGTTTAAAGTTCTTAAGTTACATATCAATAATATGAATTGGACTGGTATACTATGACTGAAGGTATACTTATCCCCTTGAGCCAACGACTTAATAGTTACCCTGGGACAGATATTACGTCTTCACAACATTGATCTGATGTCACTTGACGGTTGATTGGACCCAAATTATTCCACCGCTTATCTAAGCAAGGGTGTTTGCATAAACTATAGGTATACACAGGGAATTTAATTGAAGACAAACCTTCCCCATCAGACTACAGTGTAGTGACTTGCAATGAATAAGTAATAATTTTCATTAATTGTTGCTGGAAATGTACTATTATTGAATTGAATTATTCAATTTTACGAACTTGAATTTGTATTGGCACTTCTTCTGTAATCGCAAAAACTTCTTTTATATTTAAAAATACTTATATTACTCATAAGGTTGAATGAATTCTAAAACACATGTAGTTATTGTAACTGGTAATTCTTTAACATTTTATAAAACCATTTTGTTTTAAAACATAACTAGAGGACATAGTTCATGAGTTCAACCGTACTCATCCAACCTTTATATAATTTTATCAGATTAGGGGCAGATGAGCATACCATTTCACCAGAGAAACCAAAGCTTTGAAGGATAAGGTAGTCCGGTAGAATAACTCAAGAAAACGCATCATCCATCTCAGTCAAACCAACCTAAACTACTTCTACGAAAAAGCTTAATTTCATATGTTTAGTATTTCCTAGAAAAATTCGAATTAATGCCATGGTTCGACAGCTATTATATCCAATTTCTAGTTATTTAGCTGCATTAGCTTTATTTGATACCAAGAATCTATTAATTATTTCTAATAAATAAAAACAATATACCATTATTTAAACTTCTCTCGTTTTCAAAAAAGCTAACTCAATTAATTCATCTGTACACAATAAATTTTTCAGTAATTTAATTTAAAAAAAATATTTTGTTAGTTCCCTAAGTCATCCCAGATTCCTTAATTGATAAATTTATTTTCCTGATAAAAGCTCGAGGAAATTCACTGTCTATTAAAATTAAAAGAAAATGTAAAAACTTGACGAATCAAATCTGATTTTTCGACGTCGTTATTTTTCGTTTCGGTAACCCCACTTGAGTCAACGTCGAGAGAACACGGTGTAACTTGTAAGACGTCAAATCGGCGACAGGCGTTTCCGAGTAATTATCGAACTGAAAGCCCTTCGCCCCCTTCCACAGTTCCGTCCGATAAATCAGGAGACGGTTTGTTTCATTAATTCAGGCATGAGTAAATCAATATGTTATAAACGCAACACAATGTTTGGGAAGGTGAACACAACACAGGTGAATTAAGTCTATCATAAATTTACAAATGGCTAAGCATTCGGTTGTCAACCATTGTCATTGAAAATTGTTATGCGTAACGTAAAAAATAAACTTAAAAAAAATACAATACGCTCTAATCTTACGCAAAATTTCGTTCACGTATTTTTCATAAGAAATTTCTTTAAAATATAACATTTACTAAAAGACGTCGCCCTTCCCTAAAGACGTATAAAAACTCCGGCCTAACCGCTCCTGCGTACAGCGGCTTCTTTCACATAATCCGCAAAATACTTTGACCCACAACGTTAAACTTTGAAACTACAGTCCGGTACTTGTGGTCGTTAAACAAAATAAGCCGTTCAAATAAATAAAACGTATAACAATGTTCCCTTTAGTGCAGCACTTTAAGAGTTGTTTGCTAACTTTTGCAGTATGGCGCCGGATATTACGCGCTGTCTATTGAGACAGTAGAGGCTGAGAACCATTAAGTTTATTATCTGTGCCAATTTTAAAAATCCTATCACTTTTCAGTATATTTTCAGTCACGACATATATTTTTTTAGGTATGGTCTTATTCGCATTTCATTATTACACAAATAGAAAATATCTGGATATTGTACGTTACATTTTCGAATCAACTAATTGTAAAAGCATTTTCCTAATAAAATCCAAGATCGTAGAAAATTCCGAAATGTTTTGTAAGGATTCCTCCTTAATCTGAAAGGTGCCCTTAATCCTATTTGTTTCAGCCGCAATCCCACGGATAACAAGATAACGACTTAGCAAGCCGGTTATCGTCTCTCAAAAACTTTATGTACAAAATAATGTGACCTAGATAAAAAATAAAAATACAATTTGTGTTCCGTCCCGTCCATATATTCTGTGTTATTTCTTAAAGAATATTTCTGTTATAATTGGAATATACCCAATGGATTTGTTAGAGAAAATGTTACGTGGGACACAGGATACTAACTGAACAATCCCACACATTAGAATTTTCCACAAAACCACACCTCTTGGCTTTTATGAGGACCTCGGGGGCTCCCAGTCACTACACAAGCCATAACGAAAAGATCCTTTCAAACTAGAGATTAGCGTCAACAAGTCTGGGAGGGCTCAAACTTTGAGCGACTCCATTCTAAACTGGAAAAGCTTCTGCCCGACAGCGCTTATGTATGAGAAACACGACTTCAGGGAGAGTGAAGTACATAGCATTTCAATTTCATAGCGCTGGACGGTTACACGTTGTTGTACATAACAGTGCACCGCATCACAGGCGCGGACGTGCGGGGAATGCACAAGAGAAGAGACCTTATTACTATGTGCATACATAAGGGTTTTCATCAGATTAGTATGGCCCGCGGGCGCGAGACTGGCTGTAGCCGCTCCGCTCCGCTTGCTCTATCGATAACAATCGATCGAGATTGCCCGGGATTTAATTTCGTAACGTTTCATGATTTTCTTTTAACGGCAATTTAAATTCCGCGGGACGTTTTCTGTCAATGGCTTTTTATCAGATTCGGAATCGCAAAAGAAAATCGGTTTGAGGGATGATTATTTTAGGAAATATATGGGTTTCCTATGAACAGGAACAGGTTTTTAATAATATTATTATCTGTCGATTCTTTTACGTTTGTGTTTTTTTGTGTGGGTTTTCGAAGAAATTTCTCGAGATGCCAAAGCTTTTCATTATGTTACACAGGCTCTTAGTCTAAGTACCAAAGAGATTGTCGAGTCTTTGTATCTATGTAAAGAAATCATATCAGGTAGACTACAAACATCGATCGTTTCAATAGAACGTCAAAATAAACCTCAAAACCTTCAGCCGTTTGACTGACATTAGATCGTTCACGTCAAACCCGCGCACGATCAAAAAGTTTGTTGAAACAACATCCAACAATTTTCCGCGGAGCAGAGCCCTCGCGGAGGCTTCCTGCATTTACTTCACCGGGTATATTTGACTTCATTACGCCCATCGATCCTGGCCATTCGCAACGCATTTATCAGCATCCCAAGCCTATTCAATGAATCGTTATTTAACGTTCCAAAAAGCGTATTTAGCGTTCGAATTCTTTTTTTAAACAAGTAACGTTTGACCTTTTTCCACTTCCATGCACAGGTATTTGGTCATTAAAACATCTTTCAGAGGGCCACGAGCCAGTATAGCAACAGATTAAACATTATTTCGTAATCAACGAATATAGCCGTATCGCGATCAAGCGTAGCGGCAATTTACTTTCATAATATAAATAAAACTAGACGAACATGATCTACCAACTAAGGAAAGCTTCACTTCATATAATATAATGAGTACTTTTATTTTGTGACTATTTTAATATAACTTGTTATTCTTTACCCAGCTACCTTTTTATCAGCGGTTGCAAAGTGTCTCTCGGCACCATTGAAAGGAAACGACCTGATGGGTGTCAGGAGTAGGCAGGACGTCGTCCGGACCCGTCACCGGTTTGAACACTTCCGAGGCGTCCGCTTTTAAGATTAATAAATACTACTTTACCCCGCACGAGGGAATGAACGACGTCGCGGATCGCCAGTTCTAACAACAGAAACAAAATGCTCGTATTTATTAATGTGGAGTTTTTTTAAATAACATGGATGATGATAACACAAACGCTTAGCCGGGGTAGCCTTCGTGTCCGTGATATTGCAGATAAACTGCAGGAGTGTCGCCTACGTTGGTACGGCCATGTTTTACGGAAACCGGCCAGCTACGTGGGAAACAAATGTCTCACCATGCCACCACCGCCGGGTCCCGGAAGAAGGGGCAGGCCCAAGAAGTGCTGGCTTGGCGTCGTTGAAGATGACATGCGTGCCAATGGTCTTTCCACCCAGGATGCCCAAGACCGTGCGAAGTGGAGTAGGTGCAGCAGGAAAGCGGACCCTGGACTCCGAGGCAACAGCCGAGGATGCGACCGGGACAAACGCTAGGATGATGATGATGATGAGAAAAAACAACAGAACTTTTCTAGGATCCCAAGAGACATCTATTTACAGTCCAAAATAACAACAAAGAATAAATTTATTCTTCGCTGTTCTGTTATATTTTCAGTGGATCCTCGTAAATCAACCCAGAAGAGAAACGCAGAAAAATAATTTATCAAGTATCTGTCTATGCCTTATTGAATACAAGCTTTCGTACTTATTCCTTGAGAGTCGCCTTAACTTTCTTGTTGGGTGTATAAATCATAGGTAGATAATATTTTTAGGTCACCCGTAACATCTTTGCCTATAAAATAACACCATCAGCCTACAAATTTGCCTGATAGCTGAACACTGTTCTATATAACTAAATTTGGCAGACATGTGCAGCCATCCAGCGTAATGCTTAGAGATAACTCACCAGAAACATAGCTGTGGTATACGCCAATAAAGGAGGAGTACGCTCATGTTGTCATAGCAGCTTCATTAATATTTCTACATACGAACTTAAAACGATTCTTATATACACAGAATTTCAGTTATAATATATGCCCTAGTAGATTTGTGTGAGTAAACTATTAATATTAATACTTTGATGTATTAAGGACGTGCTCTTATTGCAAAAGGTATCCAGAATTCCAGATATGAATTCCATAGTCAAGTAAAGGCACTACACATCACATTACATATTAGCACGAGGGCAATAAGCATAGTCCGAGCGTCATCCATCACAAACGTCGACGACAGAACAGAGACCCGCTTGAGCTCTCACATTTTACATTACCTTTGACCCTTTTGACGCTTTTTACTTTGCGAACTTTTGGTGGGTCTGGACCACGGTCCCGAAAGCCGCTTCTCATTTTGTCTACATCTAGGTACAGTTTAATGGCGGCTTTGATTTACGACCTCTATCATTTCTTCTGCCTATCTGACCTGACACTGGCGGCATTGTTACCTGCTGAATCTCAAACAATCCTTGGCCGAGCAGATTTAATCATCTACGATATTAAGATGTTTGCCGTGTCGTTGTGCCGGTGTCGCGATGATGCGATCGCTGGGGAGGACGTTATTGAACACCATTTAATTTAGCTTGTTACGTCTAACACGATTGAATTACCATGTGATTGAATAGATTGTTGAACATTCGTAGGACTCGTCGAGAAGACACGTTGGTTACACATACCACTAAACTTAAACATTTCTAGACCCGATTCAACTTAATTTAGAGAAAATTAATCATTAAGACTTTCGGCTTATATCAATTTCTCTATTTGGTATTTGAGGCATAATATAAAATTACATTTTAACTATGTACAGATACCTACTGAAGATACCTTAATGTTAACGGCACAAACAAGAAGAATATTCACGAGGGATTTCATCAGCTTTGGACGTGCCTGGTGAATTATTTTCATGCACATATATTTCCGCTATCAGTCATTTCGGATGATTGAGCGATCCGGGAATACATATTTCTTCAAGTAAATAAGAAATGAATATGAGATCTGATATCTTGTACAAATACGTCAGTGAGTCAGTGAATAAAATAAGAACAAAATTGATATTCGGAAATCAGTAAATGGAAGGATAACACAAAACGTTGTTGGCGGTTTGGTGTTCCCGGTCAACTCCACGCCATCATAAGACGGCACCCCAGACATTCGCTCTAATGTGCCATCCATCACCGACTGAGCGTTTGTCCCAGTCACGCATGTTATTATACTGGCGGGAACGTCGCCGACGTTTATCCGGCTGCGTTTCACCGCCCGCAGTTTAGGGTTTTTGCCGAACTAGGTTAGCGATAAATGGTCGTCTTTCTTAGACGTGACAGGTGAGCTCATGTCTGGATGGATCATATTTCTGCGTCATTGGTGTGATATGTCGTGACCTAAAATTTAAGCATTGGCTCTTAAAACTATTGCTATTTTACTATTATTTATTTATTTGACTTACAAACAAAGACAACCTATAAACAGTCACTTGAGACTTCAGCAAAGAATAAAGTATCATAAATGAGTACATAGCTTTTATACAAATAGAACGTTTATAATTATTATTCATGAACCTCGCTTCCTTTCACAAAATTTGATCTTGTGATGTAAATTAAAACGTTCATTTAGACAATCCTCTCACAGCTGACGAGCTCTTGTATTAGCAAACACAAGCCTTGTCCCGTTCGCCTTTCGACAGCGAGGACCACTACAACGTAATAAAATTAATAACGAGCTTGACATTTGCTCACGACTCAAAATACACGTGAAAATTTTAATCAAATTATTCATGTCTGAGCTTAATATTAAATAAAAATATATTTTAATATCACGATATTATATCTGGTTATAGAATAATTATTTTATGAACATAACGTGGTATTAATAAAACAACGCATTTAAGTAATTTACAAACAAGTATTCATTTCAGAGTTCAAAATAAACGGGACGTTACAAAGATATTTTTGCAGTGTCAGCAAAAATATCAGTGACAGATAGAAGCGTGTTTTAATCCCAAGAATCCTTTCATAACATTGAATTTTAAATCAGTCAAAATTCCAATTAAGACATCATAATTTTGATTCCACCCCTCGGGTACGTATCCGAATTACGTAAACAGCATAAAACTCATGATATTCTGGAATTTAATAACATCCAATGTTATTGTAACTTTGACATCGAAAACATTTTTCCGTACTCTGCGGTGCGGTACGCGGGCGGATCACATCACGCAAATATTATGTACGTGCGTAAATTCACTCACAGTCAAGTGAAAAACAGTAGACTTAGATTATGTTAGAAATTGAATCAGATTGTATCGCGACAACGAAGTTTGTAAGTTTCACTTATCGACGTGTCCATCCAATATTGATTTTAAACTCGCTACTAAATTTATCATTCTATGTTTTCATAGCCTGACATATTTGAGGTGATGTGAAGCTTAATCAACTTCGTTATGCTTTGTTTTACTTTCACCTATCAATTTTTTTTAAAGGATTTACGTGCTAAGATGATTTAAAATTTAATAAGAGTGACAGTGTTACACGTTTGGGAAGGATGTGACTCAATGGAAACAAACGCTTCTTGACAATTTTGACCTAGCGGCCGCCTACGTCTCCGTCCGCGTGGACTTCGGTTTCCGCAATCAAATCAAACAAGTTTCTACACTGATCGTGACCCGCTAGAGTAGAGAGAATAACGCAAGTTCGTGCAAGTTTGTACGTTGTAAAAATCGTTTATGCGAGAATTACGAGGTACGTGACAACAAAGATTTTCCTACAGAGGATTTCGCTCCATCCCTTTATGGTCTATCATGAGCGTTGTTACGTCTCCATAGCGACGAAGGTTGGCCCGCTGGCCGTGAGAAGACAAAAAAATGTTTTCAATAATACAATACTCTTTCCTTACGTTTTAATACCAGTCCTAGCCAGTCCTAAACTTGTATATTACGATGGAGAGAACCTTTTGTCGTCTCATTACATATTCAGGGGATACGAAAGCAGGGAACCGTTGTTCGAAAGATTATTCAAACTTGATACTAATGTCAACAGCATTGTTGATATTAGAGAAGTCTCAAATAATGACCTGTACACAATTTGACATTGAGTTACAAGGGCGTGGGCGCCCGGGGCGGGGCGGGGGCGGACTTTCTCACAGTTCATATGGCAAAGGTTTGTTCACAACACAAATCTCTACTTAAAATAATCAATCATATAGTACAAGTTAATGCTTATTTCACTATACAAAATACAACTGTAATTTTGTTTTGTTACTTCACTTATTATGTTTCCCTATACTTAGGGCCAGTATAACAACTATTCTAATCATTAATATCCAGCCTACTCAGCATAATGGATAATGCACCACATACCATTTTTTTCTAAAGGTATAAAATTTTGTAGATAGGCTACAAAGCTTTACTAGAAGTGGTGAAGAAAAACACGTGATGTTTGCGCATCGCCTGCAACAAATTTTGAGCAAGAGGACTATACGAGTATGAATCGATCAGACAACGGCAGAATTTTGCATATTTATCGAGCCCCCATCCCTGCAGTGCCAAATTAACAGATTAACAGACCGACGACAGTCCAATTACAAGTTGCATAGATTTATCGTTAGATATAACCGGACATCAGAAAACAGTGTCAATAATTTAATTGACGTAACGTACTCTGGCTACGAGTGTTACTACCCCGTATGAAGAGACTGTTGCTTCACATTACTGAGCCTGTATCAGTGGCGAGGGCATAACATCAACGACAAGTTGATATTAAACAAACGTCAATAGAACAGACTTACTTGCTTATCCCTGTCCTGCGGCATTTTGGTGTCGACGCCGTCGGGGAAGGGTTTCACCAGCTCCGGCTTCTCCTTGATCTTGTCCATGATGAAGTCCAGCACCACCATGATGCCGTCCACCGACCCCGTGATCAGGCACGCGCGCTCTGTTGTACCTGGAGACAAGACATATGGAACTGTTAATTTATTTTAGAATATTATTCATATTAATGATGAATTTTATCAATAGAATCGAATCATTACGCTTGCGTCGAGAAGAATACCACCTGGCTTTACTTTTTGACATGATAAATGCATTAGTTAATCAAGTGCCTTACTATGTTATATGAATGATGACTGTTTTAAACAAAAACAAATCATAATACATATATTTGCAGCATGGAAAAAAACAGGATTCAAGGGAACGGCTGCGACAGTGGTCGCAAATTAAAACCCAGGTAGCCTAAATGATTGCCAGATAGCCTCATTGTGTTTCTCAAGACAGATTGCATGAGACACATATAGCTGACTCAGTACGCGATCATAGTGTCTATAAGGCTTAATATCTTTCAAAAAATTGTTTTTGTCACAAGCAGCATCTAACTGATTAATATACTTAAAAAACAAGAATACTAAATACTAATTGCTAACGATTAGAGTTAGGCAGTACCAAAAATAATCGTAATTCGTGAGACCTTGGAAAGCAATTGGGGCATTTACTTTTACAGGCCAAAGAGTTCGCAGGGAATTGCATCAATCTAATAATAAATTATTATAAGCTTGCCAACACGCGAAATGAAAAGTGACAAATAAACAAATAATCTGACATTGCCAAGAGATTCTCTATTTCAACATACGAGTATAACACATGTTGACTTAACCCAATATTATTAATTACACATTTATTATATTAAATAAGCAGTTCATAATAATGAGGCATTACTAAGAATTACTGTGATACTACTTGACATAGGATAGTATTTTTATGTGGCCACCGTATTACGTTGTGTAATATTATTGGCCTACACGATTGAACTATTAAAAACATCCTTTAATTTGAAGGTGTTTTTGGGACCATCTTCCTGGTGCTAAAGATGGTCCTAAAATCAACTTTACTTTATTACTCCACTTGCACAAGCCACGTAAGACATCCCTTGGGAGCATACCTGAGCAGACGGGACCCGTGATTAGCGCCGCCCGGGACTAACGACTTCGCAGATTGCGAACATTTTCACCCGGCCATGTCTCTGTCCGCTCTAATACAACCATTAATATACACGGTAGTTCCCGCCCTTCATCATGTTTGAAAATGTTGGATGTTTCTAGGGAAATTTGCTTTATACGCTAAAGAGGACATCCAAGAGTAACTGCGTACTTTCCATGTTGTGTTGGTATTGAGACGTATAGGCAACATAATCATTATTATTTTTCACGTAATACAACAAACTTCTACTATTTTAATCCGCTAACTATTTGTATTTGTATATGGTGTAGGGTATTTATATTTGGTGCTATTTATATTTGGTGTAGGGTACGATGTTAATGTGTAAATCATAAAACAGGGTCCTAATAAACTCTTAGAGATCTCACAATACAGTCGAAATTCCTGTACAAACAACCAGCTCACTATGTCGCACTAAACTATCCGAATATGTCATCGTTACATTACTGTCAATCAGAGGTTACAGGTACCTACATACTGAGAAATTCACAAGCGCGCGTTAAATAACAGTTAAGCAACGCAGGTCGCGAGTGCACGGCAGTGATTAGCGCTGGCCCGGCAGATTGTGGATATTTGCCCAGCCCGGCCGACTCCGCCATTTGCATACAAACTGGCCCAAACACACCGCCTTCCCCAATTTTTAAAACCCATTTGTGTAATCATCAACACGCAGACATGTGTTTGCCGACCGTATTCATTAAAACTTGCCATGCTTTTTAGGGTTCCGTAGCCAAAATGGCAAAAAAACGGAACCCTTATAGATTCGTCATGTCTGTCTGTCTGTCTGTCTGTCTGTCTGTCTGTCTGTCTGTCCGCCAGTCTGTCACAGCCACTTTTTTCCGAAACTATAAGTACTATACTATTGAAACTTGGTGAGTAGATGTATTCTGTGAACCGCAACAAGGTTTTCATACGAAAATAGAAAAAAAAATAAAAAATTGGGGGTCCCCATAGTTAGAACTGAAACTGAAAATATTTTTTTTCATTGAACATATACGTGTGGGGTATCTATGGATAGGTCTTTAAAAATTATATTGAGGTTTCTAAGCTCATTTTTTTCTTAAGTGAATACTTTGCGTGACAGACTCTTCCAAAGTGGAAAAAAGTGTGTCCCCCCCCTCTAACTTCTAAAGTAATAAGATGATAAATCTGAAATAAATATATAATGTACATTACCATAAAAACTACCAACGAAAATTGGTTCGAGCGAAATCTATTTAGCAGTTTTTTTAATACGTCAAAAATAGAATTTGTACGGAACCCTCAGTGCGGGAGTCCGACTCGCACTTGGCCAATTTTTATTGTATATTATATTTAATTCCGTTACTGAAAAAATTGTGACTCGGGCGAAGCCTGGAAGGAAAATAGCTAATCGGCGTACAGTGATAAAAAGTTTTGATGCTTCTTTTGCAGTCGATAAGACGAAAAATTATAATCTTGATGCGAAAATTGCATTCGTTCAACAGATTTAAGTTTTTCATTTTAGTCATACGACAAAAAAACACCTACAACTATAAAGATCTATTGAAAAATATAAAGTCCGGAGAAGAAATCATCAAACTTTAGAGCTTTGTTAACTAAACGCATCACGAAGCGATAAATTACGCGAGATAAAACATAAAAGAATTGGCCGGGAGTAAAGCGCGTTCATTCAAGGAACATTAGCCGCTATAGACAGGCCCGAGCCATTCCGCAGACGTTCCGGGAAATCCCACTCTTCAATCAAGTTTTTGTTCCCGTCTAAGAAGCGGGAGAGAAGTCTAAAAATTGGAGCAGTTTATTTAAGTAATGATTGTTTCAAGTATTCGTCAGCACCCAACTAACGCGAACTCTTCCGAAATGATGTGACTTGTGAATTGATCGTATGTAGTTGAATATTATGAAAAATACATTTATTTAGACTAAATGAATTGAGAATACATCTATAAGGATCTATGTATAAAAGATAGACCAAGCACCTGGCTTATTGGTTTTAACAATAAATTAAGTAGACAAAATAAGACAGAAGACGAAAAAACAAAAATAACTTCCAGTAAAACTCCGCGACACACTCAAGTTACACCTTAGGGAGAGCCTAACCAAATCTAATTGGCAGTTTTCTTTCCCGTCAAACAATATAAAGGATCTAAACAAACAGAAGTCTTATTACATTAATTCAAAGACCCAAAGGGTGTAAAGAGCGTAAAATCAATAAAGCCAGCGGGAGGATCGCGTAGTAAACAAAAATGAGGACGCTTCCAAATAGAGTCGACCGATTTGGTGCAATGGTTAAGAAGTTGTCTATGACGAAGAGGGCCCGGTTGTAGTCGCAAGTATGAAATGACATTCTTGTGTGTCTCAATATACCCGTTTGTATATTTACGTACAGTTAAAGAACGAAGCTTATTATTAAAATCAGTTACTCAATTGCTTAATTGAGTAACAGATTTTAGCTTAGTTCTTCGAAACATGACTAGGAGACAGACGGATCAATGAATGTGACGTTGTCAGATATGTATAGCATGATTATAAAATGTAGGCTGGTGGGTTACATCCGGCCTCGCATCGCACCGCCCGGGCGCCGCCGCTACAGGAAAAACTCGACGAGTACCACCGTGCCCCGGCAAGCCTTGCCAACTTTTACAAAATATGCATTTCGTGCAATTATATTCAATTTCGATTCTTCAAGTTCCGAACTGGGACAGCCGTTGTGCATGAATACGATGTAGAGTAACTTTTACGAATAAATACATTGATCATAAGAGTTTCAAATACCGGACTTATAGTATTACCTACCTACAATGAGAAATAAAAAACGTAAAAGGCAGATAAGTAAATTAAATAACGTAATGTTAAATGTTATCATTTAAAGAAAGCAGATTAGGGGCTATTTGATTTAACATGCACCAAAACTCTATTCGATCTTGCAATTAAAATTAGAAGACTCTAGATCACTACTGTGTCTAGATGATACAAACCAAAAGAACGTGGACAGGACAACCCACCAAGTAAACCTACTTCATTGATGAATATGAATAGTCGTCGCTCTTTTAATCAAAAAATACTCGTATACATATAGATAGACCATCCAAACTGTATCTACCGGTGAATAAATTGCACTCGATAAACCCAGTATCGGAGCGGTCCAATGCCGGCGCGTACCCCGATCCATTTCAATACGCAGCGCGGGAGCAATTAGCGAATTCCACGGAGGCGCCACGCTCCCCAACTGACCATTTGTTGAATGTGTACTATTCCAGAAAAAAATAATGGATCGCCTCTCTTTAATCGTTTCGTATTTACACTACAAATGGAAATGGTTAAACTTTAATCAAAGCCTAATTTGTAGACAACATTGGTTTTGCGTAATCTAGCTATTTTGATAGTAAGTAAGTTGAGAGTAGTGCTGGATAGTAATTCTAGCGAAAATGTGGTTACATTATTAGCGAGCAGCGTGAGAAGAACAGTATAAGGCCGATAGCCTTATAATGAATTTCTTTCCCTATTTGGTAAGTATCTGCAAAAAGGGACTAAGGACAAAGGAACGAGAGTAATGAAATTTGAATACCCAAAGAGGTTTTCCGTCGAGTAAAAAGTCAGTTATTAAATCTAGGCAAAGGTAGAATTAAATACATGCCTTGGCTTCTATGACTAGCACTTCTATAAGAAAAGTTAACAGATGAATCGATGGTAAATTCATACGTCCATAGATACAACCATTAACGGTTTTAGGTCAAAATCCGTGTTACCCTCCCCGACCGTCCCTGGCGCATCGATTGTGATGATTGATGACTCCCGCCATCTTTCCCGGATCCCTGCCAGATGGATGTGCCTGCTCTTATTCCCTACGCGCTTCATACTGTTAAGTTATCATGTTTTTGTTAATGTCATCTTGAAGAACAGTATAATTAGTAATTGGTTGCGACATAGTCTTGGAAGAGATAAGTCACCACTGTTACTACTATCGACTTCAACTTCTTTCCCTACTTAGCTACACATGCTAAGATTCACAATATTTTGAAGCAACTTAGTCCAAGAACTTGTTTTGCAGTTTCAGCCGAGGATGACCACATAATCACATTACTGTCACGAGATCGACAGCGCGCAAACAACAAAAGAGCGGGAATCACCTTGAGTGAGTCGCTGGCCGGAGGCGTATTTTGTTAACGTAATTGTCGAGGCCCTTCTAAAAGCTCATCTCTCCAAGATAGCGGAAAAATTAGACTGAAGAACATAATGTTAATGTTATAGTTCCTTGGAACTACCAAATTAATTAAATACACATTATTTAACCTAAGGCGAACCACTTGTGACATTTGATTCAAGTGAAATTAGACACATTAGCTAAATGTTTAGATTGTTAGACCATGATTTTATTAGACCCAACATCACCCTTAAAACTAGTTCTAGTCATATATTTCTTACTTCTGTAACAATTAGGAGGAACACTCCATTAAAGGGGCTTCGAAACTAATGAATAAACTGGTTCCAATTGATCACGTGCCAAGTAGTGGTTACCATAGCGCCATTCATTACACCGCGATCGTTGATACAAAATCAGCGTTTGTTCGCATTTTATTCAATTGGTTAGTAGCTTGGCTATTAAAAAGCCAACTGTTCTCGGAGTCTCGGCAGGATCCCGTCCGGGCGCGCCTACCCTGGCGAGATCCGGGACCCGGTTCCCGTATCGATCGCGAGCGTGAACGGCCCGCTGTCACGCGGTATTTGCGCAATCATACTTTATTGTTACGACTACTCCGCCGATATTTCATTCATCGGTAAATTCATCTAGCCAGTTTGCCATATCGATTAATCAATCGCTGTTTCTGCGAATCGGATTTATTAGGCTGGACATTTTGCTTCGACCCGACGCGATATTCCAATTATACTGTTGTTTTGTTCAATAATATAACCATTGATATAGGTCACTGGATTTCAAACGAAATTAATGCCAAGTTGTTAACCGAATATCACAATATTTAAGAGTCAAACCTTAAAATAACTGGCTCGTATATCAAAGGGCTCTTCTTACTGACAACGCCCGGAGCGATTCTCTGCAGCGAAGTGTCCCTCAATGAATTAGACCGTAACGACTGTACGAAAGCAGTCCCTGGATATCTTAACTAAATTTTACTCTTTTCATTAATATTGAAAGTTGACTTTACGGTCTCAGAAAGTTAACGTTTCAAGAATAAAGATAACCAATAATTATTTCGACATAATATTCTAGAGTATATTCCCACGGGGCCAGTTTTCCTCGCAACAATAGGCACAATTAGAGCTTAATAGGTGCAGACAAATTGACCACTCTGTAATAACTATCTTATTACTATCAGGAATTTAAAAAACAAAGTCTTGTGGAAATACCCAAGTAAACAGTGATTGCGCAGCGGACAGGAAAATGGCAGCGAGAAATAATAATTAACACGAGGGATACAAAGCGGTGAAAGAAAACATGGCTGTCGCGAAACAAGACTACGAACGGCCCAAGGGCCCCCCAACCCTCGTCGTTGAAGAGGGAAGGCCCTCCCAAGAGTCCGGTTTAAGAGGACCATTATAAAGCGCTACCGAGTGTCCGGTCTCGTGGGTATTCAGAATATTTACAATCATGATAATCGCACGTTAATGTTGACGCAATGAAAGACAACGACAAGTTATCTACATATGAATTACTTGTGCGTTTTAACTAAAAATTATAAATAGTGTATAAATATAACCCAACCAGTCAATAGGTTCAATTTGCAAGAAATGTCCTACTGCAAAAGTCAGGTGAAATAAAAATTACACGAACTCAAAACAGAAATGCTCAACATTACATTTATTTTAACCAAATCTACACTCACGTATCGCAATGTCGAAAAATGATTTCATCAAATTAGTTTGTATTTTTTGCGTTGGAGACAAGTATTTGAAGTATTTCATTAAACGAACCATATCCCCCGTCGGTGGGGATTACGCGTGAACGCTCCACGTGGCTCGTGAAGTTGTGACCTTCCGCAAATAAACTCACATAAAATACAGGTCAATAACCCGACAAAAATGTACGACACAAGTAAAATCTTTTTTTTTGTGTTCTTAGAGGTAGTCGGTTATATGTAATATTGTTGAAATGCTCAAGATGGTAACATGAGAACATAAATACTTCTAAGCAAATAGGTTGCTATTTAATTTCACTATCAATAAAAATTTTATGTTACAGATAGTGGAAGTATGTTAGGACTTAGGTGATAAGACGTACTAATTAATAAAGTGAAATAATAAATTAACGCACACGAAATTCTGATATAAAGTAAAATACCTGGCATCAATCAAACAAAAACTTCTAAAATGAAGAAGCCCGTACAAGCTAAATTAAGTTTTCAGATCAACAAGCCTTCATTGTCTTTATGTAAATAAATTAATTAACAGCCGAAACCCTATTCTGAAAGTGATTGAAGAGCCGACTTTCAAATTAAACAATATGTTCGAAGTGTATTTTAAATTAAACCACCAACAGAAGTTTTCCAATAACGCAATCCCGTGCCGTGGAAGTAGACAGAAGGAAGGGTTTTCCTTGACAAGGCAGTTTTCGCGGTCTGAGCTAATCTCATCCCACCAAAAACATTAAATGTAAAAAGAAGCCAAGTCTCTCTACGCAATTCTTCAATCGTCAAAAGTTTTGAGATCGCATAGAAGCCAAGTCGTGTTCAACTTAATTTGTAATAATAAACCAATATTGTGTGACTTTATCAATAGTTTTGTTTACATTACAATAACAGTGACTTGGCCATGAGCACAAGTTCAGAGTCGTTTGCTCCTTGTCATCATATTCAAATACCGTTGAATTAATGTTATTATTGTATCGATCTCATTTATTGTTATATAATCTTGTTTTTTTTAATTTAATGTTTTCGAATCATCATCATCACCATCTGCCTGCCCTGTTTACAGTATATAATATGGGGTCGGCGCAATACGCAATAATTTTTGATGAATTTTGTTTTACAAGCATCAAAGCCCAGGAGACGACAATATTTTTTATACGTAAAGAATAGATATACATTCAATTCCTCTCAATATGCCATATTATATTTCTATTTAATTGTGCTCATGGCCAAGACACTGTTATTGTAATGTAAACAAAACTATTGATAAAGTCACACAATATTGGTTTATTATTACAAATTAAGTTGAACACGACTTGGCTTCTATGCGATCTCAAAACTTTTGACGATTGAAGAATTGCGTAGAGAGACTTGGCTTCTTTTTACATTTAATGTTTTTGGTGGGATCTCATTTATTTTTTGTAGGTCTCTTTATTCAAAGGTGAAAAAATCTCGTCACCGCGGCTTAGGATATCACACTCCGTTATGACTATAGATGCGACGCCGGTTATTAACGATTTTAACCGTGCGGGTAAATATGCATTTTTCGTTAGAAACGGTTAATAACCTGCATTTTATGCATTTTACGGTTAAATTCCACTAGATTCCGCTAGATGTAAATAAGTGTTTGTATAATAATAATAGTAATTGATTGTATATTAGACGCAATTATAAATTAAAGCGACATATAATTTAACATTTACGTTTCGTAGTATTTGCGTGAAAGAGTAACAGACATCTATCCATCCATCTATTCTTACAAACTTTCGCATTTATAATCTTAGTAGGATTAGGTAGTAGGATAACATCTAAAATGAATTTTATTTATCTTTTGAATATCGATTTTCTCTTCACAAAGGAAAAAAACTATACCCTTTTTAGCTGTCACTGTCAGATAACTAACCGTTAACAACTGCATTTTATCGGTAGCTAACCAAAAATTTGGTTATTTAACGGTAGCTAACGGGTTTTTTACAACTATAGTTATGACTGATAGGTTTTCAACGCATTACTATGAGAAAATAGCTGTCTCTTTTTGTCTTGCTGTAATTTTGACAATGCTTTCTCCTTCCATTATTTCCATGACAACGGAATGGGTATTTGCTAATCATAATTCTAACCTAGCTTTTAAGTACATAATAACCCATATCTTGGCTATCCCATGAAACTGATGCATAATTTTCATATATATGGAAACTCCTTATTTTTATCTACCAAACCATTCATAAACCATCAGTGTAACGGTCAGGCGACGATATAATTTTTTGTACATAAAGAAAGACAAAGTTAACAATGCAGTCGAAATTCATACACAATGTTCTTGTAAAACCGCAAATATAAATTTGTTTCCTATCATATATAATTTATTGAGATTTTCATAATTTTTCCTTCGCTTGTAGCTAATTACCTATCTTGGTGCCAAATTTCAATGTTCTATGTTTGCTAGAAGTACCTTAGAGTTTTGATGACGAAAAGTACAAAGTTAACAATGCAGTCGAAATTCATACACAATGTTCTTGTAAAACCGCAAATATAAATTTGTTTCCTATCATATGTAATTTATTGAAGTTTTCACAATTTTTCCTTCGTTTGTAGCTAATTACCTATATTGATACCAAATTTCAATGTTCTATGTTTGCTAGAAGTACCTTAGAGTTTTGATGACGAAAAATACAAAGTTAACAATGCAGTCGAAATTCATACACAATGTTCTTGTAAAACCGCAAATATAAATTTGTTTCCTATCATATGTAATTTATTGAAGTTTTCATAATTTTTCCTTCGTTTGTAGCTAATTACCTATATTGGTGCCAAATTTCAATGTTCTATGTTTGCTAGAAGTACCTTAGAGTTTTGATGATCGGTCAGTGAGTCAGTGAGTGACAAAATGGTGTAACTTTGATCGCTCATAACTCGTAAACTATTAGTTCTAATGTCATGATATTTTGAGACTGAGCTTCTTCTGATACTAACTCGCGGTCATCGAAAACTTAAACCCCTAGCTTTGACCACATCGACACTACAAGTGGGGTGAAATAGCCGCGAAACGCTTCGAGAAAAGATGGTTACGGCCGTGCCCGCTTTTGCTCGAGACTTGGCTGGGGCACTGCCGTGCCCACAGATTCTCGGCGTCGACATTATGACGCCAGTCGTCGTTGCACTTTGCTTTATTTTACCGCAATTCTTTGTGCGCACAACGTTACCAGACGGTTTTCTTTTATTCATCAAATTAGCCAGTGACACATTTCGCTGAGAATAAGAAAACTTGCGGTCAAAATACTAGGAACCTCATGTATCATAATATGTATAAGTACTTATATATTTTTTGGCATAAGTCGTTTAATAAACTGTTATATCATTGTTTCTTCTTATATTGTCAAAATAGGTGAATATATGAAGCAATTAAAAATATACAACGCGTAGGAACAAACTAAAACATTCATGGAAGCATGTAGCCCAAACAAATTTGTTACAAGTAGGTAAGGATCCAAATCAGGCCTAATCCTGGATTACCACGGCCTATCCCGGAAAATTAACTGTATTTTCCACATGGATCCTCTGATGTAATAGTAAGCTTTACTACGTTTCAGCAGTTTTACCCCCAATACTACAAAGGATGAGCGAATTATGCGTAGACAATAGAACTTAATAGGCTCCAAGAACAAATGGAAAATTAAGATCACTTGTTAATTGTTGGAAGCGTCTGCCTAAAATTTACGATTACAGGAAACATATAATAGATATTGCGTATTGTCATGTGTTTATTTTAAGAAGTCGGTCTCTGAAATAGTTAATTCTGGAATCGTACGAGCTGTGGGAAACAATAAAAACTGTGACACAGATGATCCGCAACGACCAATTAAAACGGGCGACTAAGACAGCCGCTTCAGATAAAGAAGTAAAAGTGAGTCATCGCCGTAACTAGTTCAGTAGGGGAGCAGTGGCGGCGAGCACGTGTTACAAACATCGGTATCAGCGAAGGTCGCCACCTGAGAACCAGCCAACAATGGCGTTACTGAGACCGAGTGCACCTGACTTAACTCGCAGCGGCCGAAACACAACCTATTGTCTTCTAATTGGCTAATAGCTACAATCGCTCGGTCGGAACTTGAATACTATCTCGCTTGTTTACTCTGACGTTACCTTTTTTTTAAATCAGGCTCTTTGAATGGAAAATGAATTTGAAATGGAACAAAAGAAAAGCGAAACGAGCTGGGACATTGTCATAAAGACGTAATGAGAACTAAAGAACGAAAGTGGTTTTCATCTTTTCTTAGATAACTTTGTCCCAGATTAAGAAGAAATTATGCTTTTATTTAAAACAAAAAATACTTGCAAACGTTAGCCATTAGGATATTCAGTGGATTTTATTGCAAGTCTTAATCAGCGCCTTTAAAATCTTTCGTTGTCACCGCTTTACTTTGGTCGTTGATGACTTATTCTTACCTATAAATGAAATAAAACTTGCCAAAACCCCCTCTAAACACCACACACCAGTCTTATATAACTAGTATGTCTACTCTTTTAATAGCAATTTCTTCGACATATGGCCATTGAAAAAAATAAAGTCATCCGCATCATTCAGTTGACTTGCAAGTTTGCGCGCACCGCTCGCTCTGCTCCACTTAGGGAATGAGGCCGTCATCATAGTAATGAACCCTGGCTTTCACCTTTGCTATTAAACCCCCTTTGGCGGCTCTCAAACGGAGCGTAGTGACTCAGTAGATACTAGGTAGATATGAAATTACTTCTTTCTTTTTCGCAACCGATGTAGATGGCGCATCATTGAAAGAGCATGTGTGTGCGAATAAATTTTAAATTGAATGTATCCTCTTCGGTGTCGTTTCTAATTTGAGCTTTTTTGATCATTTCATTTTAAATAAGGCATGCCTTTGCAGGTAAAAAATAACTATGTTATTTTAAAGAGCAATATTCATTAGTAGATAATTGCAATGGGGACCAAACTCAGGCGTTCTATCGAAACTTAAGTTCACTAGCCACATGTATGTTTTTCATAGGCGTGAGATTCGAAATAACTAGGTCACGCAAGGCCGCAGCCAAATATGAGTCATGGATCAAGTGAAAATTAATGAATAGTAATAAAGCTTCAACTCTCATACGAGCTGCTGCCGCAAATGATCGGGTTTTAATAACGAGTCTCATCGGTCCGGAGTCCGGCCACGCGAGCTCGGCGCTAACTCACACCCGCTGCCAGCGATAAACAAACGACAATATACTGGGCCTGCTATTATTATTATTAGCTTTGCTTTCATATTGGACACGTCACCAGTACACACATGTGACTCCAATATAGGATATTAAACTTTGGAAATATGTTACAATAATTAAAGAAAAAGGAATAGAAAATCATAATAAAGGCTATCACGGCGGCGGCACTTCTACGCAGCAGGCCTTCTAAGTGGCAAACTATAAATATTTTTTGTTAGTCTTTATTTAGTGAAATTTTTTACGAAGAGTATACGGAACAGCACTACACAATTTTCAGTCATCAATTACAAAGATGAAATTGTGCAATTTACGTAAACCCCAAAAGCCGGGCTCGCACATGTGAACACACTGTGTGCAAATTGGAAATTTCGCCAGCGCCGAGTATTTAGGCTTCCAGGTTTATCCAGGTAGACATGAATGCCCGCTGACAATTTGATTGTACTCCCTTCGGAAATTTACACTACAATGTGAAATGCTTATAAAGCTAAAATGACAACAAACTGAATATTGCGGAATTTGCGGAACAATTTGATCGATATTTTGATTTTTAGACTTTTGTGTTTTTATCTCAAGGTAATAATAGAGTTTTTTCCAGAAAGTTGAAGAGTCTTACGAAATCAGGAAAGGTTTTTCAATTACAAATTAACGTTTAACATGAAATATAAGTGATACTTTCTCTCCATTCACAATCTCCATGAACTTATTAGTGCATTTGTTTCCGAAGCAGTCTTTATTCAGGACAACGACAAAGTCAAACTCGACTGACTGTATAATTTTGAATCTATTAACCCGGTACAATTATTGATCATTGTTGTCGGGGAGCTATCAACTAATAGTCAAATATTAGATTGTTTTGATTGGCTTAAATTGCTTTGTGTTTATTGTGGACGACTTCGACTACAACTTCTACAATACGCTTCCAAGTGCTTTCAATTACAATAGGCTTCACTGTAAGTTATTAATGTTGGTTTTGTAGGTATACCTATTTGAACACTATCAATATGATTACGTTTAGGATTCGAACATTACGATAATAACATATTGTCGTTTTTAATTGCTACTTTCGATACTGCAGACTAAAATAGTAAGACACTATATTTAAATGTAAAAATTACCCAAAAATAAAAATGTTATTGATTTTGTTGGTGGTTTTCCTGTAATATTTCACGGAGTCGTCATGACAAAAGAATGCGGCAATACGGACAGCACGTTGTCGACGAATCGAAGTCACAGCGAGATGGCACGCCGGAGACAATCGAGGAACGAGTATAACGAGATCTTCTCGAGCAGAACCGGGTGAAATTATGCAATAAACCAATGGCCCGCGTCCGACGACCGGTCCGTTGAGTAACTTCCCTTGACCTTGGGCTGGGCCGCCGCGCGCCACTTCCACGCGTAACACCTGCAGTTTAGCGCTTATTCTCGCCTGCAACGCGGTCATTATCATTTGGTATTTGTCCAATGCTGCGATAATCGAGAGCAGTGGGCCAAAAACCTATATCTAGTATACTTAGGATCAGGTAGCGCCTTGGTCGCTGTCCAATATTTGTTCAATTGTAACACAACGCTACGTTTGGCGACATGTTTGCCGCAAACATTTGCATTGTGGGCCAACGTGTTACCCGGCGGGATGGAAGGTTTCCCATGTCCCGGCGAGTGTTTGCTCTGGGCGTGCGCGCGACGCACCGCGCCGGGTGCGGGTGCGCGCGCTCACTGGGTCAGCGCAAGGCCGCACTCATAACGACGGATCATCACTATTATCCAATTATGCATGCTATTGACTTATTGTACAACTTCACGTGGACTTGTGGAGATATTATTGTCTTGTGTGGAGCGGAAAACGAAATAAACCTTGCAAGGTTTCCTACATTTATAAAGACCGCCTGTTGTTAGTGTGAATCGAAGTCCTGATTTTGTTTAATAAATGAAAGTGCTTCTCATAAGTCGCCATGAAAATAAGTAACTGTTTGTTTGTTTCATATTTCAACAAAGAAAAAAGAAGAGATTGAATGAAAGAAAATCGAAGGCAAATATAACCAATTGAGTAGTACATCGACCGAAAGCTCAACAAACACAGCATACGATCTAAAATTCATAGGAGACATAAACAGAAGATTATTCCGATGACATTGGGCAAACGAGTAAATGTAGCTGCGAGCAATAAAATAAATACCATCCAAATTACACTTGTGCAACGTCCAAAAAGTGTTGTAATCACTTAACTCTGTGGATATGCGATAGGTCTACTGGCGTTAATTCCCTCGATAAGGCAGCGGCGATATCGATTCGACACCGCGATAGCCGCAGAACAATTAACATGACAATGGAACGCCAAGTGGCTCGCAGCGAAAATTCTATCAAGCGAATAAAGACATTAACTTTGCGGAATTAATATAATTCTAGACGGACTATAGATAGAATATATTCGATACAGTTCAAGGATAATTATACCGCATCGAGCGTAGTAGATTAACGGGATTGGTGTTTTATTAGATAGTCGTGCCGTATCGATTCGATTACAAAGCGCTTACTAAACCACGCGTAATCTTATCGCGTTTGATCACTTACTACTTAGATCAAGACGATGTAGAAGTAGAATTCGAAAGGAATCTTTAGTGACCAGTAAGTTCCAACCCTTTTTTACAAAATTGACATAATGCTTCTACAATCCTAGTTATATACTGAGATAAATAACAGCTCGAAACAACTCGACGGAGTCACTAACAAGAATAAAAACGTAAACAACTTGAATTGGCTCGCGACAGAATACACCCGCGGCTTCAGGCATCGCTGGGATTCCGCAAAAAGAGTCCTTTCAGAACAACGCGCCGCAAACATCCAGGCCGCGCAAACATCTGCTTTATCAACATTGTCTTGTTTTTCACGACGGCTGGTATGAACCAACAAACAATGCGGGATGAATCTGAAGTATTCTATTTAAACCTAGTGCTTGTGTGACAATTATTTTATATGTATTTGTATGAATGATTTATGCAATCGTACTATGGAGTATAGACCAATTAATGATCGTATTATTCCTTCGTTTAAACAGAAGTTTCATAAAAGCACATTTGCTAGGAAGTTATGTAAAAATATACAGTTCTTCTTTATATTGATCTCCTCAGAGCACTGAAGACACATATAAAAAGACGACGGATATAACATAATAAATATTTCCTTACCTTTGAGAGGAAAATAAAGAAACTTCCTAATAAAAATTCTTTAAGAGTTTTCTCATAAAATCTTCGGCATCCCAGTTCCAATAGCGTACGTGAAGATTTTCTGTATGGGGCGTGAAAATCTTCACGTTTTCTTTGCCTTAAGACTGTTCTTACCGCAAAGGAAACCACGTAAAGTCCAGGGACAAAATGGGATTTGCTAAAAGACTTGTTTGACCACAATGCCCTCAAATAAAACACATTTTAATAATTCAAATCCTCAAGATATAACAATATTCAAGTTGAGGGAAGCCGTTGTTATTTGTGAAAACAAAAGGAACGAGGTCATCCCGAAATATTGAAGTCCTTTTACTCGAGCAATAACAAGTTTTATTGAAAAATCGGTCCCGAGGGATACACAGGACGGCTCTTGAACGGTTCATATTTGTAACTGGATGAATAAAAAACTCGTTTACTGTCGTAACAGTCATGGTTTCTCTTACAGTGGTGGGAAATCATGCTTTGATTTTTCTCTCAAACGTGTGTTTGTACGTAATGTTTGTACTTTTACTACTTTGGTAACTCTTCTTTGCCAAGATAGTAGTTTGCTTACTAAGTTTATTTTTTTTATTCATATAGCTTTGGATGCTTTCAGGACGGAGTTACAACGTTGAAAATTAACAAATAACACATCCTATTAGAAATTGAGAGAGAATAAGTACCCTCGGGTATTTCCGGGCGTTGGCAGCTCAATCAAACCACTGAACTTTGGAAAGTCTACTGTTGAGTAAGAGAAGGATATCATAACATGTAGACAAAATGTGTGTCTTTTCACCTAAGAAATTAGGGGATCAGAAAAACTTGCGATTCACTTCCCACGCCTTGGTCAATCGAAAGTATGAAATATTGTGTCATCAACTAACTTCCAGTCGCGGATAGCAACAGCTGAATACGAGGCAAAGTTTAAACTTTCAATATCGGTAACAAATAAACTTTAGTGTAAGATTTAAACTTGAAGGGAAGACACGTGCTGACAAACTTTCAACTTCTTGTGACCGTGTTGAGCGCACCCTTCGACGCTTTCAATCAAATCATCGAATAGTTTGTACTTTGCACATGTACTCGAATATGTAATGTACATGTATCTCAATTCGTGAAACGTATTTGATCAGGATCCGAAACGCTAGGTTGACAAATTGTATTAACACAGCTTTCCAGGTAACAAGATGTAGCCCTTAAGATGTTCTAGTGGGAATCGGCATTGAAGGAACTGAAATAGCCTCTACGTACATGTGTGTAACACAATTTAGTAGGTTCCATGAAAACGGTGGATATCAAACTGACTAAACCAATATATTGATTTATTTGTAAATTATTTGTTGATAAAATCATTATTTGAATGACGACAGACTAAACGAATAAGAGAAGTTTGACAATTACAAACAAAGTTATACACAACTTTTGTTAAAATCACAAAAGCATATTACGTATTTCGTCACGAGTTTCTCATTAAACTTTATGATTGTATATAGGGTGTAACAAAATATACTGCAAATATTTTAAGGGTGAATTCTTTAGTGGCAATGTAATCAATATCAGATATTAAAAAGTCAAAATTAATGCCTACCAAATTTTGCAATTTGTGCATTGGCCAATTTGCTCTTTTCGTCCTGCAGGCTTTTCCCCCTCTTCACCACTTTGCTTTTGGGGCAGGACAAGTGTAGTAATTGTATTACACTGATAAGACACGACCAGCTGTCTTGCATATGACAAAATTTGTACTTTTCCTAATTATTCACTCAATTTATTTTGTTGATTTTCTCGGAAACTAGCCTATTAACAAAAAAATAATACTAGACAAATTTATTACATTTCCACTAAACAATTCGCCCTTAAAATATTTGCAGTATATTTTGTTACACCTTATATATGAATGGGCAACGTTTGGCAATTACAAACAAAGGTATTAAAAACTTGAATTAACTTACTAAATAATAAATTCCTTGGACAAATACACGAAATGTCTAGGTCCAATCTAAGCTTGACGATTGAACTTTAGATGATAGAGAACGGATATATAAACTTAAGTGGCCTGGATCAGTCACCACTAGACCAGGCTTGTCTGAATTGAATCATAACAGTAACATTAATTATGTCGTATGTTCGTCACTTGTCGCCTGTTTATCGAACGCCACGCGCCGCCGCCGGCACGGGCCATGTGCGGCGAGATTGCCTGCGCTCGTTGTTATTGCAATGACAGTTTAATTGTTCATTAATACGAGTAAGCAACCCCGTCCTATCACATGTATCAATATTGCAGTTATAATAAAATAAAAAAAACTTGTAATGAGTAAGAAATTAAATTATATTTACAGTTATCAAGTAATTGTGTCTCTACAATATCAGAAAAGAAATGCCTTAACATAAAGTACGTAAAAAGTGCCGTAATCCTTGCACAATGAACTTCGCCCTAATGTAAACTGTTAACGTTAAAACCAAGTACTACTCGTATTATCGAAGCATTTCAAGCTTTATTGCTCAAACACTGTTCACGTACGAGTAAGTACTCGCCCCTAAAACGAAATGTAAACAGAAATTACTGTCATCGAAACTGTAATGCATTAATTGAAGATAACGACGGTTTTATTGCTATTGATAAATTTCTGTTCAAACGCCACAATCACAATAGATGGCTCGTATGACCCACTTTCTAACCCCTACGCACAAATCGTACCAACCCATCGTAGCGCCATTTGTTTTGTCGATATGACGTCATCATGTCACTAACACTAAATTTAACTTTTTGATAACGATCTTCGTCCACTGGTTCAAGTCAGAAGTAAATCAACTTATACTCACAACTGTTTTTTTTTCGTAATTAAACTTCATGGTTATAACATTCTAACAGACCGCAACTCAAGACATTTACCATTTGAGGTTTGATTGCATAATAAACTACCATGACATCAAGGCCGACTAACAATTGGTAAAAACTCCATAGTTCAGGTTTTGACACAGATTTTAAGCTACCTTTTATGAAGGAATCGATGGAAATCACTTTCCACCTCGTGATTTATAGCCGTCCTGTTTAATGCGTCAAAATAAATTTCATCGTTCAGTTCAATGAATTGGGGTTGATTTTGCGTATGTTAAAAACATGGCAAGTGTGAGCGAGGGTAAAGTCACAGTTCGGTATATACGACCCAATGTTTACTAGATCCTAATTTTAATCAACGCTGTAAACAGAAAGTAAATGAATTGTATCCTGACAGTACAGGAATTAAGTAGGAATAGTAATTCCGCCTTTTGGATATGTCCCACTAAAATTCCAAAACATGTTTTGCCCAACTTGGGGATGTATGGGACCCTTAGGTGGGGGATAGGATCATTAGAATAAATTAACCGTTTGGAAGGAGGGTAAAATTGACGACTCCCGAAAAGGCTCACTGTTACTTGCTCCCTGACAACCAAATTGAATGGTTAGAAATAAGTCGATATCTTGAAAATATCATACTTGGTTTAGCAGCAACCTCACGTTTCGGCCACGCGCGTACAGAACTCCAAAATGTTGCTCCGCCGCTCAATGTTTTATTACTAAATCATGCGGCGAAATTGTATCACGAACACGCAGTATTAAGTTCCCAGTGGGTTGGTCCCGTAAAAATGTCGGTATATCTTAATGCGAATCTTAATACTGAATTACGCCAAGCTTCGGCAGTAATCACGCGTCGCAGCCCACGCCATAACTCGCTGACGCCCGCCAAGTTAGTGTTTCCAGCTGGTGATGAAGCCACTGGAGTAACATTTCGTAGGCACGTCCTTGAATAGTTGAAAAGTTAAGATTTTTTTTTTAAGTTAAAAAACTTTTTAAGTTCAACACGAATTCCCTTCTTTTAGAAAAATATATGTTATAAATGGATTGCAAAGCCTAGACATGTTGTATAGGAAATTGTACCTCGACAACTTGCTAACATTAGGTTTGGACTTAAACTTACAAAGATTTAATACTGTTCACATCCCTTTCCCACTAAACCCAAACCGCAATTTGCAACCACAGAAAGAAAAGTATTTCACTTGATAAACCGCTACATCCACCGGTTAACCACCAAGTTAACAGCTCATGATATAAATAAAGGCTGAACCGTGCGGTATCTGCTACAGAACACGCTAGTTACGTAAACTCGCTCCCATTGTTCTGGTAATAAGAACTATGCGAGTATGTGAATGTGAACAAATTATCTGTCTATGTCACGGTGTCAAGACGAATGTTTTGTTATTTTTGGGTCAAGGTTGCGGCGTGGGCCAACTCGGCCGATGCCGATGGACTAGCAGCACGCGAGAGTAGTGCAGTAAGGAATGTACGTACCCTACTGTATGCAATGTATGAGGAGATGAAAACATATGACTACGAAACGTAGCTGCATACTGGTCTCGTAGCCGTAGCATATAGAGCAAGCTTTTTGTTAGTTGTTTGATCAATGTTTCAGAATGCACTAATTGCAAAATGCGCAAGTTAATCAAATGATTTAAGTGTTGGAAAGGGGTATGTGTTTTCATGCAATTGGGCGTAAATGGAGGGAGCAAATTTAAAATGGCGTGCTGTGACACAAGCAAACATCTAATTAATTTAAAGGTGAGTGCGACGATCTTAGCCTAGATCGATAGATTTACTTTACTGTTGTCACTGGCACTGCGCACGTAACCTACGCCATATTTCTATCGGCACATTTAGCGGCAACCACGCGCGTCTCCGTTGACAGGCGGCCATCGCGACGCACTTTCGATACTTTTACTAACATCTATTTCGGTTTCATTGTCATTTTTATTTAGGACATACCATCGTGGCGCTATAAAGAAAGATAATTGGAATATTTTAGTCTTATATAAAATCTGTAGGAAAATCTTAAGGAATTTTTACAGACCAGTTATTGAGCAAAAGATAGCTCAAAACGTTCTTTCTCTCTTTCTTTTGCTACTTGCTCCTTTTGTAACTTACGAAAAAATACCATTACAAGCCCCACTAATTAAAAATATTTGCTTTGTCCTCCCGAATCATGAACGTAACCTCCAATAAAGCTACCAGCCAAACCGGCCCAATAGTTCCCAAGGGACGCTAATAAATGAATTTGCTACATTACAATCTAGAATAGTTAAACCCATTACAATTTACATAGAATAGGCGAAACGATTCTACTAAAATCGTTTCCGACTATTCATTAGCATTCCAATCGTTCTCCGCAAACATTAGCCAAGCAGAATCAGATTAGTTAGATACATAGATAGTGCGCGCAACTTTGTAGCGCAGAGGACATAATCATTGCACTGGCAACTTCGCGCTCGCGGAATTGGCATCGTGGCAAATTGAAAGGCAAGTTATAGAGGTTAAAAACAATCCAAGTCTCATCGACGACTTCGCTCCACATTTGCATCTCAAAAACTGGGTCGCTTAATAGCTCCCGGGCCACTTCAACTAGAAAAAGGCATCGGCATCCGAGACATGTGCCAGAATACTAGTAATATGTCCCTATCGCTAACTGTCAAATTGCTCAACTCCTTTAAGTCATATGTAGTATGATATGAAAGCAAGTACTTATAATATGTATAATGTATAAGATATGTTAAGAAATATCTTTTTAATTAACAATTAACTTGCTAATTTGGCGTAATAAAACATTATTCATTGGCTTTATCTTAAAACTTCTAATATGTATTTAAATTTTAACTTTCATAGCTTTACCTACTACTCGTACTTACTTATATTATAACTGTCGAGAAAATTATTTTAAGTTGCGCTATTATTAGTTAAAAACTTTGGCGTTTAAACATTTCTTAAATGCATACCTATAACTCGAATACTTTGCCTAAACAAACATAATAAGCATTCAGTGATATTGTTTATCGTGTTCCTCCCAAAAGTTCGGTACGGACAAATCGCTCGTAAACCCCGCCACGTACTTAATATAATGTAAATAATTGGCCGGTCCGTAAATCCGCAATGCGCACGGCCTAGGGCTACCCGCGTAACGCCGCGCCAACTTCACGAGAATACTTCCGAATACTTCGAATACTTCGCTATTGTTAGATAGAAAAGGAGCACGGCGATTTATGGACGACTACCCAGCTGTGGAAAGAGGTTTTCATGAAAAATAAAACAAGAAACTTTGATTATAAGACGGCATCGGCAATAAATTTGGCAGAATATTCGAAGATACGGAAAGAGTTACGCAAACAATACAATATCAGAGCGGACGACTTTACGTGTAGTTTATATCACCAGGAGCAAAAGGTCTAACGAAACTCAGTAAAACAGTAGAGCCGCCTATTACTTTATTATTTAGCTCGTGTGCGCGTTCTTCATTTGTTAATTCCTTCTTTTGTGATTAAGCAATTATTGTCTCATCCAAACAGAATCTGTACGTAACTCGTTTTCAAAGGAAAAGTATCTATCTCCTCCACTTTTGGAGGAGATAACACAATTCCAGAAATACATGTACTAAGAAGCGACATCCTTGGTCGCGGTAGGCAGTCTCCGCGATACGGCATTTATGGAGTGTTTAGCTTTTATAGCCTCCGAAGCGATTCCTCCAACCAGAGGTGAAACAGCTACTCAACAGCGGTAATTTCGACGATCGCATTTCCAGGGTTCACGAGGATTCTTTGTTTATAGCATCATTACTGGACGGATCAACTTATCATCATACTCTGTTTTAGTGTTAAACATTTTGCTTCAGCTTTACGTCCTTGTCTAATGCTTAATACTGACTATTGTATTCCCCGTTGCAGAGATATTTATGGATATGCCAAACACATCTACGTAATTTGATGGAAATGTGGAGAAAAACTTATCAGCCATAATCTTACATTCTATACCAAACATCGCGTTTGCTTTTGCTCTAAAACGAGCCTGGAGCACCGTGGCTGTATGAAAATAAGCCATATTGTACACAAACTTTCAATACCGTACTGAGAACGTGAGATAATATTCTAACATGTCAAGAATAAGTAACAAAGTAACACAATACTTATGTCTCAATAGTTGTACGGTACTAATGTATTCATATTCACTTTTATTTTCGTTCTGGTGACATCACACGCGCATAAAATCATGAGCAAAAACGCAGAAGCATCTATGCGCTTATGTCGATTGGATAAGGTTAAAAGTTGATTACCTAGTTAACCAGACTCGTGTCATGTAGCATACATCCTTGACTCAAGATTGGATGATTGCACTTGTTTAGAATTACAAATGGATATACGTTACACGGCTAGGCAGTGGGTGTTCAAATTGCATTCTAATCTAGATAGACCTCAGACAATAAATAGGTATTGTTACAATTTGAAGTAGGTAACTGGATATTTTATACAATTGTTTTATTTCAGAGATTGTATTTATTCAAACACGAACCGTATTTCAGGAATTTATTAACTTCCTGAATATATTCAAAGATGGTTGCTCGTTACATTAGTAGAATCGTTGTGCTGCATAAACAATAGATTTTCTTTGTTATCTAGCGTTTCGGACTGTAAATGGTTTATTATAAAGTCTATGTAATATTAGCGTGACGTTACCTAAAATGTTCAAGTGTTAAATACTTTTAGTTTTTATGCATTCATGTGAGGTTATGAAAACAAATTCCAAAATAAAACAGTCTTTCTAAAATGTACATATTTTGAAGCATGTTCAAACTTCAAGAGCCATTTTGTTACGAATGTTTAGAATTTGACATAATTACAGGTCAAGCTCAATTACGTACAAAATTGGCTTAGCAACAGTAGGTAACTTATTAACTTAATGATGTCGTTAGTACGAGACCGTTGTTGTTGTTAAATTATACGTTTGTAAGACCACTTGAGCATTGCTGAAGTAATAAACATGTCTTATTTTTAAACATGAAGCAACTTTATTTATTTTTTATATTATTAAGCTCAGCTCGGTTGGGGAGGGTAAGGGGTCTTTAAAGGCAGGCAACGCATCTGCGACCATCGTACGGTCGTTGATGTCCATGGGCAGCGGTGTTCAGTGTTCACTTACCATCAGGTGACCCGCTTGTTCGTGTGCCTCCCTATCATATTAAAATATATATATTAAATAAATTGCTATTACTGTTTGTTTGAGTATAGATGTAAGTTAATTTCTTAATTCCAAATGTTTTGCTTGACAATAACATTACTTGCCAAATTAATTAGGATGAACCGCTTAATCCCACTTTCCAACAACGCTAACTAAATTAGCGAGATACCAATTTCATAATAGCACTTACATAATTAGAGTGTTTTCATTTCAAGGCAACGTATGAGCCATTCCATTAATATTTAATTCAAGTTTCCTTAAAAAGTGTCACGTTAAACCAAATATTCGCCGGCAATACATGTTAATGAACATTGTGTATTCTGTGATTTATTAGATCTGCAATAATTGGTTAAAAAGATGCAATGTGTTTTAATATAAGTGTTTAACCGACTTGCATTATTTACAAATACATATTAATTTAATGGCGATTGAAATTAAATACAAAATTATATTTTGTATAAAATGTGGCAAGTCAAGTAGCAGACTTTTAATAAATAAAGTATTCTTTTGAGATAAAGTATAAGAAGCTAAAACGAATTGTTATCACAAAGTCTTTTCATAAAAAAAAATTAGGAGAACCGCACATGTAGAGCTTCCTTTGATGTATGAACGTATTGAGGTCGAATAAATTCTCAAATTAAAGAAGCCAGGCCACACAAGGAAGCCGCAACTTTGGAAAAAATAATTTAGTTCGTCTCGGGAACTTGTTTTTCCTTGATATTTTCTTTCCACCAAAAAAAGATAGGGAGATTACTTTACACAATAAAGTTGGTGAAAAAGTCTCGAGTTTAAAAGTCGGTCCGCAGTACTTTGATTCTGAAGCAATTTCTCAAATTACAAAGGCGATGCGGAGTGAGGCGGAGTGAGGCAGAGCGACGACGACGCCGCGACGCCGGCGCTCAAGGCGGTTAGTGGATTAAAAATTACCACAGAGCGGCGCGCACCACCCGTTTTGAGTTTGTAGGTCGACCGGGGCTTGTGACGTCACGCGTACGGCTTCGCGATTAGACAATGCGCCGTAATGGTAATGACGAGGGAGCCCTCCAGCTCCGCTCCATTCACCACTGCTCCGCGACTCAACTCATTTACGGACTGTTTTATAGATGCGCCGTTACTTTTTATGTCTCATCTACTTTGCATGAAATATTTTCGTCGTAGAAAGTTGACTAACCCATTCATAGCGTCTGCAGTTTCGTTGTAAAATTATGTAAAGTTTATGTTCGTTTCATTTTTTTACTTAAATCCGAAAGTTGTAGAGAACGAAATCGATCTCGCGTCTTTTCAACACAATATCCTAATGGGTTCACCGCCTACAGACCTCCACCATTCACTGCCAAAATTGGTTACGGGCATAGAATCAAAGCTGGAAAACTTGTGAACCGTTCATTTCAAATGGTAAGAACGAGGATCGTTTGACCTGGCTGCATTCGACCCGTTTAAAGTCGAGAACATTTTCTTATTTGTAGTGTGTGTTCAGAATGGTTTTGTGGCCAACGAGAACTTAAAGAAGATCACACTAAATATAAGATCTGAGTACATCTGAGATCCGATCAATGTGAACCAAGTATATCATTTTCAATTCAAGGACATTGCGAGGGAATTTGAAATTCTTCAAGATTGTAGGTCAACAGGGGCTTATAAAGCCTCTTTTGTGTAGGTATTCTTTGAAGTCCGTACGCCGCGACACAAAACAGACAGTAAAGTAAAAAAGGTTTATTTACATCCAACGAAGCTTCTCCGCCGGATTTAACGTTTTCATCATCATTATTTGAAAATTCTCTACAAAAGAGCACACTTAATAGTTCTCTTAATAATTTCTTATATGATAACTATAAGATTTCAGGTTGTAGATAGGTATTCATTTTAAATAAATTCAAATATTGGCACAAAGAGATATTTGAATTTCTCATTGAAAACTCAAGATCAAAGCTTATATTTTGTTTTGTTTCAAGTAATTAATCATTGTCCACAAATCTTCGTTGCGCAAGTCAAATACAGTTTAAAAGATGAGGGTCATTCTCATCACGGTGACATGAAAAGGCCAGTCACTGATAAAGGTGGGAAATGTCATTGCTACGCTGAAAGCGACGCCGAAATAAATTCAAACAATGCAAAGAATTGTGAAATGGATACAATTTGGTTCGAGTGAAATAAAATACACCTTTTTAATATAGGCTACAGAGGTTCACATAAATCGCCAATAAATTATCAAAATATAAATCACAAATTGCAGATTCAGTAACTAAATCCATAGGCTGCCTCATCTGCTAATTGATAACAAACATAATTATTATACTGAATAAACACACCCAGTTCAAATAGTAATGGAAACAAGCTTCACCTATATTTATCTCTGTTGCTAAGTGGATTTGGTAAACTAGTAGTATATTTGTAAAAGAGCTTGTACTGACAAATCAATACACCAATGACCCGGGAACTTAACACACCATTATAATGAGAGCTTTTGCCTGAAGGAAAGTTAATGGTTATTTAACTACATATTTAAAATATATAAGGGTACGGAAATTAAGAGAAAATTATATACAGCGAGTTACTTACAAACTAGCCACGTTTGCTAGGATTTTTAAAGTTTTAAAATATGTACTAATATGAGATCCTAAGTACAACATTAACCAAAAACAGAACAGTCCACTGCTCCTTTTAGGTAGATAAAATATTTTAATTAAAGATTTTTTTTTAATCAAAATTGAACACAAAACTTGAGTACCGACCCGATTTAACAGCCGTAGCAGGAAAACTCTAAAAAATTATAATTCTGATCAAACAATAAATTAACTTATGTAAAAATGCAAAGCCAAAGGAAAGAGCATATTTTATTTCCTTTTTTGTCTGAAAAATCTTCAACATCACAAGTGTATGTGACGTGATGTTAAAACGAACAACGTTGGGATCACTCGCATAACACAGAGAATATATTTGAAATTCGCTGCATTTATACGAACAGTTAAATATAAAAGCAAAGCTGTGAGAAAATGTTCTTCTCTTTCTCACATAACGACAAATGTTATTCTAATAGACCATTATAATGGTGATGTCTGATGTTACGTTCGCGAAGGAATTGGGTTGAGTCGACTGTGTAGCGACTAGCGACCCGTTTCCGTATTCTTGATTATGGGGTAATATTTTTCTTATGTTGTTTTCGTTGGGGAAACACTTGCAAAGTAGCACTTTTGTGCCCGCATGTTGTTTTGTTTCAACACTTAGTAGAAATATTGAAAAAATAATAAGATTATGTTTCTTTACATGAAACGACAATACGAACGCTGTTTTTGCCGAACAACCAATCCAAAAAATTTATAACGGTCTAAAATTTCTAAAACTACGCTAGAATTAGAACATAGAGCCCCATAACAAGAATCCTTCAACTTTCTGAAAGTAATTTCTTTTGACAAAGAGTTATCCCGTTGGATCCGACAAAAAGCTGCTTTCAGTGAAAGAGCAGCGGCCTGTCCCGGACAAACACGGGGGTAATATTTCACAAAGCGCCGCCGTGGTGGTCGCACGGAGCGGCGCCAGGCGGGGCTCCAGACGGGGGCAGCCAGGCGGGGGCGTCCCAGCGGGGGCAGCCGCGCGGGGGCTGCACTCGATTGCTCAGGTGACGCCGCGGGCCCGGGCGAGTCGCGCTGGCTGACCTAACTTTGACCCAAGTTCGACCCACTTACTGGATGCGACTGCCGACTGCATAGTGCATGCCGCTATGTGGAACACGGTTAAGATTTGGCTTAGCTCTTGGGATATGGGCTGATTTACTGGTCGATAACTTAATAGAACTTGGGAATGAGCCACAAAGATAGTTGCTGCACAAGTTATACATATTATAATCTACATATTGTACAAATAGACAATTTTTTTTTTCTTGAGCATTAGATATATCGTTAACTATAAAGCATGGATATTGTCAACGGCTCAACTACACAAAGAATAAATATTTATAATGAAAATAAATGTGTATTTGCTTTATCAATTACCATAAATGGAATCACTTAACTCAGAAACATAATACCGGTTCTACATAACGACGTACCTATGTACATACAAATGATGTCATAATAATTAACAAACAGAGAGACTATAATAGTCCTAACTAACAAATATGTATAACTCGTGAGTTGTAAAGTAAAATATCGGCGATGCTTATGCAATCAATGATTCAAAGAGCAATTATTTTAATTATAATCGAATCGCTCTGACTCTGCGTGCAGGTGTGCGACGATATCACTGGTTACGGGTTTCCTTGATATTCTCAAGATAATATCATACATATAGATAGATAAATAATAACTGTGCCTGAACGAAACTGTATCTTCTCCAGATAACTAAGTTCACATATCTATAATATATATACATATTTATATAAAACGTGGCCCTGGAACCAGAACATGTCTGTTGATGTTCAATGTTCATGTGCGGGTATTGAACAAGTACACTTCATCAAAGATAATAAGCTTCCCAAATTCAAAATTATAACATTATAATAGGAAGAGCAATTCTACCGTGCCAATTTATACGAGAATGCTAGCCACAAAGGACTTTCGTGCAAATTAACACCTAATATTCCTATTTAGTCTGAGTGCCATTGCGGTATTGTCGGAATTCAACTAAACTTATAATAAATGAGTCTGACGGATCAGAATTAATAGGTGAAAACCGGGGGATTATTATAAAAAAAATGCTAAAGACAACGAAAACTGTCTCGAAAATCGCTTTCTTATCGCCAAGCGTAATTTTGCTCGCTGCCGAAAGCAGTGACATGAATACGAATGACAAATATGAGAGGTTATACCAGAATGCAAAAACATCAACATTTAGTCTGCATGAGAATTACAAACGTGAGTGAAATAACCAAAAATAAAATTTACGAAGCGCTTTATCGGTTACGCAGGAATTTATCATCTCACGTCATTAGTCCGGGACGCACTAAGCGTTCGAGCTTTGCAGGGTAAACCGGGGCAAATCGGGAGTAAAAGTAATCGCCGCGGCACCGTTAACGCCCGGTGTGGGGCGGACCCGCCCGGGTTGGATTTATATTGCTCTGAAACCCTCCCGTTTTTGTTCCTCCTAAGGGCTGCGCTAGCTTTGTTCTTAACTGATTTATGCCATACTACGTGTATCGCATTGTCATTGCGGACGTGTACGGTAGCGCTGTAAACAGGTGAAATTGCGAGTAAAAGTGATAGCTTAACAGGGTAACGATTACTCAGCGATAAACGCCGCCGCCGCGGGTCAGATTACCCTGAAATACCGCCGGAGCTGTACACGCCGCATGTGATTTATGTGGAGCGCCTAGGTTACCCGGATAATGAGAAACGCAGCTTTGTCATTTCCATATGATTACGCAGGATCGCTTAGACGCGAGCACTCGGCGCTAAAAGCAATCCTCGCGGCTAGATGTACGCAGCGATAGCAGCGCGGTTTGGGACCGGGTTATATTGTTCTACTTTTTGTTCCATTACTTGAGAGACGATCTCGTAAGTTGTAATATACGGGCGCAGATGTCAAGTGTAATGACCGTTTGTTTCGTAGGCAGACCTGAGCCCTTCTATTTGGGAAGGGAAAGAAAAAATAAATGTGAGTTCTCTTTGTTCGTTGTTGGTACAAGAATATCTGGGTGGGAAATCTTCTTTGCTGGTGTCTTTGTCATTGCTAAATCTAAACGATATAAAAGAATAAGGCTAGTCGATGAAACCTACAAAACCAGCATAAATTTCGGAAAAAAAGCTGTCTGCTTAAAAAAAAGGACACACCTATAGTTTCCATGTCATTACTTACAGACGCACTAAGCCACGCCAGCTGACCCCGGCGGAATCACGAATAAAGGCGATCGTTCCCATCGCGATTTACGCAGCGATAGGCGACTGACGCAAGTTACGCTAGATTTATGTAACACTAACGACCTACAACTAGGTTACCTTTTTTACCACGTTCTAGGCCGTACCTAACTTTACGAGAAGTGTTGAACTTGCTGTATTTAAAGTGTGCAAGCTGTGGTTTTTTAGATCGGAATACATCGGTTGTTACATAGGAAAATCTTCAACGTAAAATTAAGGCATATTAGAAATAGGGTTGTAACTCGTACGTCAGTCTGTCAAATCTAAGCAAAGTGGGGATAATCCGCCAAATTCAGTACGTAAATGGACATTGGACCGTTTTCCACCTCTAGTGGCGAATTCACAAAGCGGTAGCCCACATTACCCAAACCAGCAGTGATAAGGACGATAATAAAAAGTCAATTTCCTACGACTTCGATAAGGGTGAAGTAAATAGGTCATATATTTAGTTGTATCGTTTCTTATTTCTTACAGTCCTCATACTTTGGTAATAACTAATATGACTACGAGAAATGTTAAAGGTTGACTACTTGACATACTCGTTAAGTTCTTCTATTCAAGGCTAAGACGATCCCCTCCGATATTAATATTAGTACTAATGAGTCATTATTTAATGCCGAAAGCACACGACCGGTTTTGACCGTGATTTGTCGAACGTTCGCTAGATTCTAATCTTTTAATTTGTTAACAAATCATTAATCCAATCATGTACGAATGTAAAAGGTGAAAGGTGTTACTTGTTCGAAATAACGAATACTCAACACTCAACTTAACACAAACACCTTTTCCCATCCACATAGCGGACCCTGGACTCCGAGGCAACAGCCGAGGATACGACCGGGACAAACGCTAGGATGATGATGATGACCTTTTCCCATTCACTGTTTTTATTATTCAAATCAAATAGTTCATATTTGAACGAATAAAAAAATTATCCGAAAACTGCAATATTGGCACACAAATAATCCCACTCGTTATGTCCGAGTGGCCGGAACATAAACAATGTATCGGTGGCCAAACGCCGAGTCCAGTTCAATTCGCCGGCACACCCTGCTGCCCCGAATGTTCATTTCGGCAGGTCAATAACATGTTATCTGAACTTCGTACGGACTTTGTTACGCAATGCCCACTTTACGACTAATACGGTCGCCAATGACTATCGTCCAGCTTACTGGAATTTGAATTATCTTGTTTGTGAACGAAATATCGATAGACAAACGGTAATCTCAGTGACTGTCGGTTCAAAATTAAAGCTACTTTTAATGACTTGACTTCATTAATCTAAAAATAAAATATTATATTATATATATTTATTCTAGATCAAATCGATATAATTATAGACCATTTCTAGTTTTAAAGTCGCCTATGTGATCACAACCAAAAAGTATGAACGAGGTAGCAGCTCGCATATTTCAAAAGATTTTTTGCGCAACGTGATTCACCGTTCTTTAATAAAATGTCAAACAAAACCTAGCTATTGCGGTTTTATTTTATTCATTACCATAACTTCGCAAATAAGCATGTCTTATTACATCATTTTTTTCTTCTAACAGATACTGTTCGAGTTTGAAGTCAGATGGATAGTGTCCGATGTATTTATTTACTTAAACTGTTGAGTATTTGTGGTTGACTGATCACAGCGCCCGGGTAACACTACATAGCTAAGTACAGTAAGTCGCACTTTACGGTGAAAACTTGCAGTTCAATAGTAGCGTTTCTGCCCCTGAGATAAGGGCCGTGCTTTGTCTAAAGGATTTAGTCTGAGGTGCTGTAGTCTGTACTTAGCTGCTAAGTACAATCGGCTGGACACGGCGGGTGACGCAACGCGCACGCACGCCGCCTGTCAATAATGCTATTAGTGCAGTAATAAACTCCTGCACGAGCCGCCTCGCTCGCTCGCTGAGCTGCTTCTGTTTAATAAACTTCCAGCACTCGCATCTTCAAACGGGCTTGTTATGAAAATACCGAGTCGTAAACGTTTTTTCGGCTCACGAAAATCAATATTCATTGTATCAAACATAACAAAGAAAATGCACTCTCAAACACTTATTTCCTTTGTTCTCGTGAAGAAAATTATAGCGTACGTCTAACACGGAAACCTTGTCTTGACCTTGAAAGCCGTGCCGTCTAACCTGTCTAATAATTCATTAAATCATTACTTATTCCCTCGTCATTGATCGATTTCCGCTTAACTACAACTGCATTATCATCGAAGAAATGGAAAGTACCTATGAGTTTCAACTGGGTAATTTCAACTGTACAATAGGCCGTTAGTTACGCAATATACAATGGCATTAATTGTTCTAATAAGTACATAATGATATACAATGCTGTATTCAAACACAAAGCTTAATAACCATCTTCAAACTTACTACTGAATACGCAAAATGCTAATTTGTTTCTGGCGCTTGTGTTCTGTTTTCATCGGGGACAGGATTTGCGCAGCCTTCATCGGTTGAGCTGACACGAGAGCTTAAAGGGATGGAAGTTACCTGATATCATTTTAAATTTATTTAGGGTTGCTTATATAGAATAATAGCTTACCTCACAACCAAAAACCGTGAGGCGAATATATAAACTGAACAAGTAGTGGGATAATGTCTTTACATGGTGATAATAAAGCCACTTGGTGTATTAAATGACCAAATCGAACACTTAAAAACAAAATAAAAAAACATACATACATACATACAAACACTTGGACACAGAACCTCCTACAACATACGTAGATAAAAATCTATTCTAAATACAAACAAGCAATCTTGATAAGAAGGTTAAATATTTACAAGATTCCCGGCCTGCTATTATTCATTCCAGTATCGTCCTCATTTGCAAATAGTTTCCGTCGACCGTGTTTAAGGATTGAGCGATGGCTGACACAGTACTACCAGTCAACGGAGTGAAATGAAATGAAACTGTTGTCGTTTAATTCCACTGGCAGCCCTGCTGTGTCCCAACGCAGTGTTCTCGCAGGGTATTAATTAAGGCGGGATAATTATCCGCTGGCCTGGACTCCCAATTGCGACAGGTCATTACGCACACTCCCCATAGCTGAGTTATTTTCAGTACGCCATAACCTAGTTTTTTAAACATCCTCTATTAAAACGCGTCTGCAGGAAGCGTGGAAATTAAAAACTTTGCCACGCCAAATTAGGAGAGTTGTACAGTAATTGTACATGTGAATGAATGACTGTCCTCAAGTTTCCTTGGATTTATTGTCGTCGTTGAGGAAAGTTAAATCTTAAGTGTGAAGAATGTCTCTTTATTTCAGGTAACACTCCAAACTACTTTCAACTGGACTTTATTTAAGACTGGCACATATCGGTTTTGTAAATTTAATTAAACTACATAACAAAACAATACACGAATTCGATAAACATCAAATTCTGTCATGTTTATTAACGAGAGATAATCGCAATAATCACTTAATTACGACTAAGAGACATAATAGGCTAGTTGCCACTATTTTTATTATTTGATAGAACGGTTCATTACGATTATATTACAACATAAAAAAAATATGAAAATTTTTTGAAGCACCTATCCAACTGTATTTTGAATTTTAAATTATTAATTTCACTATACTACCGTAAACGCCGTCCGCCATGATGGTCTGTGCCGTGGCGTCACTGTTCTTGTCAACAATACGCGTGACATAACCAAAAAGTGTTTATCGGAATAAAAACCATGTCTTTAGACATTACATGATACATTTATGGATTACCACTATTGTATCGTGCGTGAATGTAAGAATAAATCAATAAGAAGTTGTGGATTAAAGTACCCAGTGATGAGAATTTGCGAATCAGAATTTGAAGCAAAACATTTTGCAACCATCAAAGTATCTATTTTGGGCAGGTTTGTTTTCAGTAAATGTGAAGTGTATAATATTTTAATAGTGAAATAAACAACAATCAACGCTTTTAAATAAAAGACCACGAATAACCTATCGATACTGTCGTTTGAATTTGTGTTGTTTACAATATTGTTGACGTAGAATCATGGCGGACGGTGTTTTCAATCAAGAGAAAAAAAAGTAAAAATGTATCGGGTTTAGGTTGAATTTTTGCAGCAATCCCGTATTTATATTTAATGAAGTTTACATATTTTGGACCCTTGTACGGAATAATATTCGAATTAAAAGTGATTTCATAAATGGTGATATGAGGCAACTAGCCTATTAACTATATCTATTAATTCACCATCAAATCTTGACGGTGCTCATTGCTAATGGATTCTCCAGCAACTGATAGTATTAATTATATTAATAGGAGATTAACAGCCATAACAGAAAGTGGGCGCGATTATTGCCTTTAATTACACGATCCATCCAGGTTTTTAGGGCAGGAAAGGTGATAAAAAGTGACAAATTGGCTTCGCCACGCAAAAAGTTCGCAGATTGCGGTCGCACAAATCACGACATTTTCAATTTATAACCACTCTACCCCTTTTGAGGGGTTATTTATAGACTAAAGCAAACGACCACGACACTAAGTGATATTTACTTTGTAATTTTTCAGGGAAATAATATCTATATAACAGCAATTTAAGTTTTTATACCTCTTTAGCTTTTGTGGCGCCTTCCAGATTTCGTAAATCGGTAGAAAATTATCACCATTTTAATGTTAGATCAAAAGCAGTAGTGACATGTAAGCCAAAAGACGGAGACTTAATCATCACGCCAAATAAAGCAAAGTCGAAAGAGGTATTAATAATAATTCCAGAAATGTTAATTTCTTTCTATGACGTCATTGCCAAAGAACACTCGATCAATTCGATGAAGTTGTAGTAACAATCTTCTCGCTCGAAACAATATTCCGAGGTCGTCTGGAAACTCATGTTATCGTAGTAATTAAACTGTAATTACATTGTTAATTTATTGTCGATTAGTAAGTAGTTTCTTACGAGCATTATATCGTAATGAGATATTTGGTCTTTAATAACCAATTTAAACCTATTTGTTTAACGATATGGTGAAATAATATTAACTTTAATTTTTTATCGCAAATTCTTATAAAGTTATGGAAAATAAAAAGGAAATTAACTTTTTTCGCTTTTCATAATTTTAAAAGGAGAATGCAGCAGCAAAAACCGGCCAAGAGCGTGTCGGACACGCCCATGAAAGGGTTCCGTAGCTAAAAGATGGCCCGACCGCTTAAGACACCATTTAGTAAGGGCAACTGCACGTCATAAGTTGGTCGAGTTGTATAAAAATAACTATGTATAATACAGAGTTCGCTATAGTTTTCGTTGAAAGTACTTACTTGGAGGTATACAGGACATTTTTTTCAGAATTATTTTAATAGTATTTCAAAAGTTAAGGGGGGGGGGACGCTTTTATTTTAACTTTGTATTAATATATCTCGAGACTGGGGTGTTTGATCCACATGGTTTCAAGGCAAGTTTTATTGTATTTAAAAATACCTTTTTAACGATACCCCACACGATGGGTTTGAGTCGATTTTTTTTTTCCAATTTACTTTTCGATGTATGGGAGGGGGGGTAAAAAATAATTATTTTTCGATTATTTTAAAAACCAATTCTTGAATTATCACTATGCATCTCTCCACCAATTTTCGTGGCAATCGGTTCAGAAACGGCGGAGAACGAGCCAGGACAGACAGACAGACAGACAGACAGACAGACAGACAGACATGACGAAACTATAAGGGTTCCGTTTTTTGCCATTTGGCTACGGAACCCTAAAAATGATTTTTGCTAACTTATTTAACAAGTTATTAATATTGTGTAAACCATTGATGGAAAAGTGTTTGACTTTGATGTGTTTTACCTTCGAAGGTTGTATTTGTTAATAAACCAATACAAACAAGTTATTCAGTTCAATGAACCCTAATCATAACAATAAAAAATACAAAATGTTTAAGGTTGTTAATAATATTGGAATGCCATGAGCCGCCCAATAACGATTGTGCAAATACGAGGCTCGGGGAACCTTGACACACCTATCGGATCTAACTAAAATGATGTAAGCTGCACACTTTACTACTTTGGTATTTTCAATCAAGGCCATGTGTAAAAAATGAACAGAGTTCACCAAATAGGTACACTTACTGAGTAATATCTTTTTACACTTACTAAATAATAACTTTTATTGTGTAATTTTTTTTTTTATTTTTTTTAATAGTTATGATTAAATATGGCCACATCGTGGGAGGGTCAAGTATTGAGAGAATACTTTGTCATTTAAGCGACTAAAAGCTCCTTAGAAGTATACGACGGTATAATCTGTATCCGATACCATTTGGTCGCACATCAAAAAATATGTAAATTATATGTTTTAATGCGTAATATCCCATTAATCGTGTTCAAATGTTCTCATTGTAATTAAATCTGCCGAATTAATCATATTTATTGGTTTCAGACCCGCAATTATCCGCGCTATAGCTCCGTTATAAACACCTTCCGAAATACTGTCAAAGAGAATTCGGAAACCCGGTCCGTAGGTCTTGTTTGCACTAAATTACACTTCTATTATGTTAGAGAATGATTCATGTGAAGATAAAGTCCAACTGAAAATGAATTACGCGCTCAAACTGGGTCAAAATTTTATCGCACTAAAATTCGGGCGGATATTGTATTATGCATTGTTACTGCTTTTATTAAAATTACAGCACAATGCGAGATGTTTTATCTCCGCCATTTGGAAAAGGCACAGAATAAATGTATAAAAGGGAAATCACGACCATGGATAAGCCTTTTTAGGATGTGAACCTTATTACGTTGAGAAAGAGATTTTAAGTTTTACCTTTTTCATTTTGCTCAACATTTTCTCAATGTGAAGCAATGGTACCTGAGAGAGAGGTATGTTGATTCCTTTGGCTGGAATTAAGACTACATTCAAGCTTACACCCACTGTAAGCTATGTAAAAAAGAAAAATGGAATCTTGTTTTTGCAAACTGATTGAATTGTAATGTTTCTTTTGAATTAATGAAACGTCCCGTTTACGTAGGTACATTTCGTTTACTGCGAAATTGTTGTTCTTAAAGATGATATAATTAGCCGGGAATTCATTCGCCATTCCATTATATTCATGCTTAGTCTCTTTAAAAACTAAGCATGCAGTTAATGGAATGGAAAGCTATTCCAAAAGCTCTATAAAATGGAACTACGACTGCCAACTCCTTTAAAGAGCCGACTGCATCGGACAAACTAACTCGGGAACAAAAACCGCAGTTTCGGCCAAGGCAGATTACATTACAATAACGCACCGGACGGCGGGTAATTGCATTCGGGCGGCGGCCACTGCGGCCACCGGCCACCGAGCGCCTCCGATGCGGGCGGGGCAATTATACCGATACGACGGAACTTCCATTGTATCTGAGAACTGATTTTGTGTTTATACGATTTCGATGGATTTGAGCAACCGTTTGCTTAAAATTAAGCTGGAAATTAGAGCAAGCTTATTGAGAGGGCTGCTAGATGATGACGGCTTGAATTAATAAGACTTTGTGAATGTGACAAGCTACGTATGTAAAACCGAGCAGCACGCATAATATATAAAGTTAACACATTCCTACTACAGACAGATCGTTTCAGGAAAATCCCAAGGAAATATCGTGAAAGTAAACATCCCAACATCAAATCTAAATCCTTGGGTAACCGAGCAGGTAACGGTAAGCTCGATACACCGTCAAACCCGCCCAAACGTTCAGCCCACGTCAGCTCTGACCGTCACTTAGTGCGCGGCGTCACTGGCTGTCATGGCGGTGACGTCAGCACAATAACACGCCAGTCGAACGCATCCCCCGGGACAGGTATTGTGAGCCCGACTTGCGGAAACCCGACAATAGCCCGTCGACGTAGGCCCATCCAACTATTACTTCGAAAGTTTGTATTGTATAACTTGCGTAATTCTCGAACATGCGTTCAACTTGAGCGTAACTTGAGAAGCGCTTTCTTTTATTACAATATCTATGTAAGATCTACATAGAAGGTAGGTACGATTTATCGGATGTACTGAACGAAAAGACCATAACAATAACAGTGGAGCTACCTATTTCCAAGACCGATTTGTGCAACTATTGCGGGTCAAATTACTGTTCCGGTAATTCTTCATAAAGATTAACAACGTTTTCGATTAAAAAACACCTCATTAAACGCAATTAACGCTAAGGTGTTTTTTATATATTTAGGTATTTTAGAGGAAATAGAGGAAGAGGGTAGCAATTGGCAACCTCAACTCATTCTGCGGCAGCCAAGTGGAGGACAATCAGCGCCGGCGGCAAATCTAGGTCGGCGGGTTAATTAACTAACCTATAAATCACAACATAACTTAAGACTGCCCTACGATCCATATTTCATGTCTTAGAAAATTTACGGAGAAGGGAATAGCTAACCATTCATCTTTGCAAACAGATTTGTATAGTATTTTAAATTAGAATAAGATTTTCAAGAGTGTGCTTGAAACCAAAAAGTTCTAAGAATATCTAGTTTTAAAGCTAACCGTGGAAGCTTTCCTTTATCCTGTTTATTAAAGGGAATCTATTCCTACTCTCTAGTTACCATAGGCTGATTAGATAGACACTCTCAGGTGAGACTAAAAGAAAGAAGCTACATCGTCAGGGTGATGCACATTAATTGAAACTATAGAGTAAGAGCAACAAAAGCTGCAACCACACCAATAGATGCTGCCATGTCAGTCGGCTGTCGACCCTGTTAATAGCCATGCACGTCGAGGCGCTGGTAAAAGGATGAAAAAACTATTGACGTGCAAAAAAAAATACTATGAAGATCAATTGCTGAATAAATAATTTTATTTCAATTCCGCCATTGCCAGCTCACAGTACACAGTGGACGTACCCGCCGGCACTTCCGAGAGCACAATGCAAATGTAGGTCGGCGGGTTAATTAACCAACGATAGACCATACACTGCCACTAGTGACTACGCTGCTGTAATGACAACGCACATTTTTAAAAAATAACAAGAGCACCATATTACGACGAGTGTGGCTTTATGTGTGGGGAAGAATGGTGCAAGGACTGCTCGTTTGTATTACTTGGATTATATGGTGGAGACAGACGGAAAAGTATTAATTAGCCTTGGTAATTACCGATTCTTAAGTGCATCTCTAAAGCCTACATGAATAAATTTATTCTTACAAAAAAGAGCCACGCTTGCCAAATGTAGGTACATTATGGGGAAAATTTTTAAACGTAGTACGGAAATATTGATTGAGTTTTTTCAGCAAAGACAAAAGCAATCTTGAGCATGACACGATTTTAGCTCTACATAGATATTTTAGAACTGTCATAATAAATTCATGCAGAACTGATGAGGAAAATGAAGTCCTCAAAATTCCAAGATAATGGTTTCATTATCCCCAAAATTCATCCAAGAAAGAATTCAAGTATCCAAGAGTGATCGGATAAACAAACAGAGATAAAGAAGAATTTTGCAATACAAATTAGCCTCAAATTTCCAGTTTGAAAGTGAAAACTTTCATTTTATCTGTATTGGACGTTCCGCATTCTGCGAAATTGTTCCCATGGAACGAAACAGGAAGATTTGACGTTGTTCAAATTTATTCACGTCTATTTTGTAGCCCTCCCTTTTGAAATTAAACTTGCTTCAAGTTGAAAGTTGCCTTTACTTAAGACTGATTTAAGATCGCTTCTCCTAGAGCTATTTTAATACGAATTAGAACGACTTCTTATGAAATAGGAATAATAAATAGCAAAATTTTTGTACATCTTTTGCCAAAGACAAGACTCAAATTCAGTTATAAAAACATTAATGTAATTCAACTTTTTGGTTCGTAGGGCCTTAAAACCGCAATGCCGACCTTATTACTTATTATCATTAAGATACTTCAATCGATTAGAATGTTTATCACCATCTTCTTTACAGTAATTATACTAAAGTCTAATACTTGATAAATACAACTATATCAAATGAGGTGAACAAGTCTCCACCAATAAATTATTATCAGCAAGATGGCTCAGTCTAGCATTAATTAATAGTTAACACTGAAATAAACATTGACATTATGATTATGGTAATGCCGTGTCACAGGAGAATTGACGACAGTGAGACGTCTTAGTCTGGCCTTGGAATTATGCAGTACCTACAAGTTTAAGATGAGAGTACATCACAGCAGTACATTGAAATAAGCTTCTTAGCGATCGGTATGATAATCAATAATTAGTAATTTGTTTACCAAAGTTATACTTAATTCATTTATGTTCAAAAAAAGTTATTCATTTAGTTTATGATAATCATCGCCCGTAATTTCTAAATAAATACCATTTCATTGTGTCCATTTTACATCGACAACGATATAAATATGGCGGTTAGTGATAACGGTATTTAATTTATCTAACTATTTAGACAAACACATTTATATTTTAATAAATGCAATGAATAAGATTGCCAGCAGTCATATGGTAGAGACGTTTCATAATATATCACTAATGTGCTTTATTACATTTTAAATAGTTCTGTTTATTGGCTCGTCTCCCACAAACCCAATTATGATTATCGCAGTGGAAAATTATTCTAACAGGTAATCAGCTGTACGGACACGTATGTACATATACTATGTAGTAGCTGATAGCTTACTGTTATCACAGGCAGTATATCTCCATTGTTAATAATCTGCCTTGATGCAATATTAATTGCAAGCGGCCGCCTGACATTGGACGACGGTGCATGCCCCGTTTGGCACCATATTGCGACTTTGCGAGACAATGTATTTATCTTATTATATATTCTAACCACAGAGCAAGTCTCACAGGGGCTTCTCTGAAATATTTCTGTTTATTAATTTATAATGTATAGGTTATACCTACGAGTACTCGATGACATGACGTGCTTCTGAAGTGGTATTATTTGTGATGCATTAATTTGAGACTATAAAATTTATTGATATCATATATGAGGTTAACCTACCTACAAAATCGTAAACCTGCGAACTATACGAACTGAGTATAGAAGTAAGAATGTTGAGATCACGGCCTTAAACTATTAGGTCATCTAGGCATTATACATAATACTCGTAGCTCTTATGTATAAGTTAAGGTTCTTGAGTCATGATTTCGTAGAACGCAGCAGTCGGTAACTAGATGCATTTAGCTTAGTCACTATATACAAAAATCTCACAATTTATATTTTTGGGGACGACTAAAACATGGAATTCTTCACTCAAACCACCAATTACAGAATTCATTTGCCTGCCCTGCTCCCAGTTTATCTGAGGTCGGCGCAATACGTTGACTTTTTCAATACCGGCCACCTTCCACCAATTCCAGAATACAAGTGATCAAAAGACTCACCAGGGTAGAAGTCGTGGGACTTGGACATCTTGACCCTCGCCCCCGTGTCCTTCTGCAGCTGGGCGATGGTCTCGCCGCCCTTGCCGATGATGGCGCCGGCCACCATGGACGGCACCAGCACCTTGAAGTGGTACGTCGGCTCCACCGCTGCGCAACAATGCAATAGTTAAAAACAGGAATGGATTGACGAAGTGCTGTGTCGAAGGATGGAGATGCAAAGATTATAACGCGTTTTTGGCAAAACTTGTTCTTTAAATTAGATAGAAGATATACATGAGCAGCATTGAATAAGCGTTTGAAATGGAGTAATAAAATATACAGTAATAATCTGTTCTAGTGACGTCTTCATACATTTATACATTTCATAGAGAGCGGTCCACCAAAGTGTACACACACTTTGGTGGACCGCTGTCTTTGCTTAAAAATTCAAGAAACTAAAACTGGTTAAATATAATGCTTTAAATCAACACAGAACAGCTGATCAAACTTGAATGAGGCCCTCAGTTGCCTCTATGGAAAGCTTCACATCCAAATCCTAAACAACTTTATCAACTATTGCTAAAACACGAACATTAATTACTGAAGTTTACATCAATATAGTTTTAAATAACATTTAAAATTTTGCCACTAGATGTGTGTCATATTCTTTGCATTGCCATTTTGTTAATCATGCCAACAATTTCCTCAGGTGAATTAGAATTAGATGTAATAGAAAATACGAGTACCTACATGTGAAATACTCCAATTAAACAACGTTTAATGGCTTATAGTAGTTACCGGCACGAATTTCTACAATTTGTAAATAAATATATTCTTACAAAAGCATTTATAATTTGTTGGGCATGATTAAACACAGCACTTCGATTGTAACTCAATAACTTGAACTGATGAATGAGGTTTTATGCGTGATAAAAAATAAAAACATTCGTATGATTTATGACCAATTGAAAACCATAAAACCCCAAACGTTTTAATGTACAACTAGCGATCAAAATCAGGAAAAACTAGTTTCCTGATTTTGTTCGTTTAGAACAATAGTTAATAAAATATGAGTCATTTTGTGAAGTGAATAATTATGTGTGTTTGTGTTGTAGACCACACCTCGGGCTTGTGCTGATGTCAGTCGAAATGTATGGTGTATGGCAAATGTTTGCGGGCCAACGTTGGCCGATGGGGCAACGCAGTTATTTGCGTTGTCCAATCAACAACACGGATATTTAAAGATATCGAGATTTAAGAGTATACAGGTGTATACCTTCAGTGCACGACGATTGTGATTTATCAAATACCAAACTCGCACGTGTTAGACAAATGCAAGTATTTATTTATAGCTGTTTAGTGCTGCACTTACAGCGAGTTTATAATCATGCATTTAGAGCTATTTGATTCAAGATTATTAAGAAGAAGTACGTGATGCGAGCGCTTGTAATAATAATCTTAATGTTAATTCGGTAAAGATTAGCTGATATCTACATATTTACATCCAAAACAAATCAAAGCATCTAGACTGATTGATGTTAGGAAACTAAAGCACGAAACGATGAGATAAATAAAACAGAAACATCAATTAATGCGGCTTCGCAATCAAGTCTGACCCCCGGCCTCAATTACGATGTGGATACAAAGTTATTCAACAGACGAACTCGGCTAACAGCGAACGAAGTGGAGTCAAACGTGGAGTAGAGTTGCCTCGCTAACAACCTCAATAGGCAGGCATGAAGAAGGGTATAAAGAAACTAGCTCAACGCCTACGTTCAATATGATCCAATTGAGTAGCATCCTAGAGCGGGGCGCGCCGCGGTCGACCTCATTTCAAATGGGCCACGCAGTCACCTGCCGCGGAGGTACCGTGCTCAGCAGAATTGGCGACCTTCCCGTAGCTCGAAGCGAGCATAGGTCCACCCCATCGACCAGGTGGTTTAAAACCTTTCCAAAAACAAATCTTGCAATAAACAAGTTAAAGTAGAGGGAGTTTGAATACAGATAATTCCGGCCAACATCACAATGACTGTCTTTTAAAACTAATCCCAAGTAATCCGCGTTGAGTGAATCAACTGATTCAAAATACATACACAATGAGTCAACATGACGACATTTTGAATAAAGTATGTTGTACGAGTTTCTTGGACGACAAGGAATGTTCTTAGACGTATCTTTAGGTTTGACAACATAACTTTGGAAATAAATAGCCTCATAATTTAAAACCAAAAAATATTATAGACAAGGAAAAAATCCACTAAATTCCTTCCTACCGAACTTTCTTGCCCGATAAATTGTCACCATTAAGTACTTATAGTCTCAATTACAATAAAATATATTTTTCACGTCGTGGAACTCAGGACAACCGTTCTTGTGAAAAATATATTTGTGTGAGCTGATGTGATTTAGATTTCCTTAGTCTAATATTTTTTGTGTTACAATATAATGATATTGATTTACCAATTTACTTCGTATTTCCATAACTTTGAGACAGCACGTGTAAAAAATGCATGAGCCACTATTCATCGGAAAATGTCCCGCCGTTGTTTTTAAGCAAATATTTAATTTCCATTATTGATTTTCGTTGATCGACAGTTCGCCACACATAATTTAGCTGTGATTGGGGTCCGCTTTAGTTGCTCAATGACGTCACCGAGGTTGTTTTTTGTTACATAACCGAGAAGGGCGAGACAACGCCGCATTTTGATGAATCGTGTGACGTCACGCGAACTACGACTAGCGAGTGCTGCGCGCGCTAACCTTGCGATCTATGTTTAGATGAATACTTTATAAGGCATAATTAAACAAACGGATACACCGCTGCTGCAACGAGAGTCTGTTTATGCGAAGATGCTCTACGACCTTCGCATTATCGTGTTTAAAGCTACACAACTCGAAGAGTCAATTCTCTCTAGTTTATGGGTACTTAGACCTTGTAATGTCAGAAACGTTTTACGATGTAAACTCGTCGGGAAATATTGAATATCAAAATTAAGTAACTTAATTAATTGCATTGTGGGGTTTTGAGTTATTTACACCTGCCGCAAATATGATAATAACGAAACATAAAAACACATAATTAAACAAATAATTTTATAAGGAATGATTAACAAGATTTTAATGAAAAAATTTGGACCTAATGCTGCACATAGCTTGAGAATTTCTATTTAAGGTCTCAGGTAAGCAAACTCAAAACTATAGAAATGCTACGAAAGTGCACTTCATCCTCTACAGCATTCAGCTCTGGCTCAAGATTCTCATTCTAAATTCAAAGGGAAGGAGTCACTAGGATACAAAATGAGACGTTTCTCAGTGTCATCTCGAGTCCTTTTCAAACAGCCAACCAAAGGCGAGTTCCACTTGGACCGGCGATAAACTACCGTGTTACGATGCCGAGATACAATTCAATGTGATATCCAATACAGATATTGGAAAGTTGAAAAGCATTCGAAACTTCAATCTCTGGCAGTGCAACACTGTATTTTGCTATTTTCAGTGTTCTTCTGTTAGTAACTTTGAACGTTTATTTTATTTAAACAGGAGAATTGCTGTTCTCTTAATGCATTTTTCAATCAGTGTTATATAGATCAACCATACAGGAAAATTACCTGATTTTAGTTCCCCATAAAGTTACTTAGATTGTTGCCGTTGCTACGGCCTACGCTATTAAAATACAATAAACCGAGTTCGTAGAAATGTTATCCAGTTTTTACCAACAGCAATTAATATTACTTGCAGTGTAAATAATATGTCTAATTACTAAAAATTCAAGTTCTACCCACAAGTAGATTATTAGTGAACATTTTTTCTGTCCTAATTTACCAGTAAATATTCTATCGCGCAACGCGATAAGACCGTCTGTATATTTCATTTCCTGTTCAGAAATTCTCACTCGGCTAGCAGTAGGTACATTTATTTGGTTACTTCGCTTAAATACATATGTCGTTCAATATTTATTATCCCGTATAGAAACGTGCTGTTTAGCATAATTAAGTTTTCATAGCAACAAATTAGTTAGCTCTTATAATAATCAAACTTTTATCTTTGACAAGGCTTGACACATTTCGTAGCATTTAAAGTTAATAAATAAATTAGGAACACTAAATTTAGTAATTAAAATCGGATGAATTGATAATTTTATGTAAATTAACCTATGTCCGCTAGAATAATGGAATGTTTGCCGAAATATTGTCTTAAAACATAATTACTTCAAGGACTAATTGCATAAAAGCATATTTGAAAAGGAAAACTCTAGCAAAAACCTACAACGTGTACAAGTTTCCTCAGAGGACTAAAGTTTGGGACACTCAAGAGGTTTGGGGAAATTATTGAAGGGTCGACAACACGCAAAAGGTATATAATAATAAATAGGTATTATGTAAAGCCAGCAACTTTAACAGTTTATCACTAGACAAACCGTTAGCGTATTTGCCACCAAAAACACAGCTCTTATCCAATGTCACTCGATAAATGGTCCCAGAAAGCTTACAGCATGGAAGGAACTAGGTCAAATGATAGTGTAATTTTTATCTTATGTTATTCTACGCCGTAAAGAAAACTCTTTGGAAGCTATAAGCACCTTGCACCTTTCACACAAGTCTTGATTTATAGATTGCATCGTACCACGCGGCCGCGGATCGAACGTGTCTCATAATTTTATTGTGTCGCCTGGCATGCTGACAACTGTGACAAGATTTAGACCCACGTGTATAATATGAGTTCTTATGCAAATGCGATAAGGTTTGAATTTGAATAACTTGGCCAGATAAGAAGCCGTATAAATCTCGCTAAACGTCGCGCCTAAACTTCTGACCTACATCTGCAACTGTGACGAGGGATGGAAATGAGCCGTTCATTATAAATCTGGCGTTCCATTTCAGTTTAAAATATCACAGATAGGATTTTGTTGTTTTTTTGTTTTAACGTTAATACTTTTATAATTTATTAACATTCACTGGCTCATTTTACTTCGTCTTCATAAATAACTGACTATCCTCCGTGTTTCTTTTGTGTGTTATTACGTAGTTATTTAAAGTTAAGTACCGTGATTCATACATTTTTATCGTAAAGTTTAACAGTAACCATGAAAACATTTAATTTTGTAACTATTTCAACCCTCGGTGGTATTTTTGTATAAAAGAGTCTTATAGTTAATTGATCTATTATAGAAGGAGTATTCCATTTCTTTCTGTATAACGAAATACATTTGACTTACATTAGAATTTTAATTTCCGAATGTTTTTTTACATTCATGATAGTCGAACGAAATTCTTTAAAAAAATCCAGGACGAATGGACGACAATAAAACGAAGCTCGCCGGCTCATCTCCAGCGCTAGCACCAAGGCTATAAGATTGGAAATATTGGAATCGATTTCATAAATGAAGCGGATGACGAGTAGAGCTCGTGCATTAAACATGAGCCAGCGCTGCCTCGTCACGGCCTTACGGACGTTTCTAGACAGCCCCACTAGGGACCCTACGTCTCCATTGAACTGCTGGGAAATTGCTATTTTCCAGTTGCTGGAACCAATCAGACGTCTGATTGGTTGTTTTGCAACCAGATTGATCACTGACCCCAATCTTATCTATCCTAACCAGAAGAATATTTTAAGTTCTTGAGTTGATAAGCCCTAGAAGTATATAGCCGGAGCAAAATCACAATCCTATTATTGGACTTGATGTGATTACTCCATTCAAGAACAGTTGCTACCAAAATGCTCTCTGATTGTATTTTAGCTCAATTGTAAAAAATCCTCTGAGGCCCGCAGCGTGTGAGCAGCGCGGGGCTACCCCACGGTTATCGGCGACGCGACGAGCGATCCGATCACCGTGATTTATTGCCGACAGCGACGCCGCGCAAAACTCGCAAATACATGCACTTATTCAATCGCGTTCGAATTTTAACAAGAAATCTGTTTCCTCCCTTTCCCTACATCTGTGCGTACCGAGTTGCCAGTATTAACGCAATGATAAATCGACACGAGCATTGTTTGTGTTTGCATGCATTGCATGTTTTGGATGTTATCTTATCGAGGGGAAGATATCACGGACTATCCGGAAACAGTCTGCAACTGAAAACTCTAATCTTAGAAATGCAGTATGCGGCATACGTCTAACCTACCTCATATAAAAAAAATTCGAGTCTATTTAACCGACCAAAAAATGTTGGATAACTACAAGCTTTATAAAAATGGGGGTTAAACCTTATAAGTCTTACCCTGATAGTGACGGATCGGACCGAGTGTGATTAATGGCTGTGTATGAATATATAGCAGTGGCCCGGGTGAGTTTAACACGACCTTAGGAAAATAGTCTTTAACAAGAAATACTTCCACGAAAAACTCATACATTCTGAAGTAAATGTACGCTTTTTCAGACTTCTTAAAGGAAAACCCTGGGAATACGAATACTTTAAGACTACGATCGGACAATATCACAAATTCACAATTGATGTGAGAGCAAAAAATAAAAAACCGGCCAAGAGCGTGTCGGACACGCCCATGAAAGGGTTCCGTAGCTAAAAGATGGCCCGACCGCTTAAGACACCATTTAGTAAGGGCAACTGCACGTCATAAGTTGGTCGAGTTGTATAAAAATAACTATGTATGATACAGAGTTCGCTATAGTTTTCGTTGAAAGTACTTACTTGGAGGTATACAGGACATTTTTCAGAATTATTGTAATAGTATTTCAAAAGTTAAGGGGGGGGGACGCTCTGATTTTAACTTTGTATCAATATATCTCGAGACTGGGGTGTTTGATCCACATGGTTTTAAGGCAAGTTTTATTGTATTTAAAAATACCTTTTTAACGATACCCCACACGATGGGGTAAGTCGAATTTTTTTTTTCGAATTCACTTTTCGATGTATGGGAGGGGGGGTAAAAAATAATTATTTTTCGATTATTTTAAAAACCAATTCTTGAATTATCACTATGCATCTCTCCACCAATTTTCGTGGCAATCGGTTCAGAAACGGCGGAGAACGAGCCAGGACAGACAGACAGACAGACAGACAGACAGACATGACGAAACTATAAGGGTTCCGTTTTTTGCCATTTGGCTACGGAACCCTAAAAAACCGTAAGGACTATACTATACATAGTATAGTCCTTACGGTTTTTTAGACAATTATTATGCGTTATTCCTACAGGAATAACGCATAATAATTGTCTGTTAAACTTTCCCTAAATGAAAACTAAATAGGGCAGATGTATACGAGATGTCGCAGACTTAATTTTAAAAGCTACAAAAACCAATATCAATTTAGAATTTTCGTAGCAAAATTAAAGAACTGACTTCGTTTGAAATCATCCGACTTTGAAACTCGAAGCTTTGATAAAATAACTCGTAAAACTTACCAAGATGTTATCAAAAGTTAGCTTTGAGTTGAAAACGTCTTATCAAAGCGATCCGACAATAAATACAATAGAATTCCGAAATGATCTTATTTGAATTACATTTTCTTTCTTATTCCTCAGTATTTTCGCCAAGAGATGAAGAAGTACTTTGATATTAGCTATAATTTTGTATCCGATGACAGATAACCACATAACTACTACTTCTTCACTATCTCTGGACAGTAATCGCCTTCCTAGATTGATGCCGTCAAACGGCATTTTATTGCATGGCAGTTTAATTGCCCGGTATATGCACTTTAAATACCTCTGCTCAAGAAGTTTGCGACATAGATGCAATCATTTCTGAATTTAAAGCATTAAATTAATTTTACATTTAAATTCAGAAAGAATGTTATTCCAGGAACAAATGTTGTTTTGATAATAATTTTCCCAATTTAAGTTATATTTCCGTTTGTGTGACATAATCATTCAAATCGTGTGCTATCCTTGCGTGAAGAACAAACATTAAACCGTTGTCTGCAATCATTCCACTGCTACACCTCAGTTATAGCTGAAAAATAAACGTGAACGAGGCAAAAAATACTTTTTTACGCCGCGTATGCCGACTGAATGTAAAGTTTGCCTATAAAACAGCATTTTGTTCCAAAGAAAAGATTGATGAACGTATTGGCGCAGTGCGCACACTTCCAACTCGATTACAGCCGCGTCAATAGCGCTGTTCAGTGAACGGAGAGGAACGGAAAAGTTAACTTTAAACATACGTGAAATAGAGGCCAATTTGTTTAACGTTCCACGATTAAAGTGACATTATGTCAATCAGATTTAGTACATTGATAATTAAAATATAAATACATTAACTAATGGGGTAAACAGCATACACCCTTCCGGCAAACGTTCAAAAGTGTCCTAGAACTTACTGATAATGATGAATAAAAACATTTTGATAGCAAGACATTGTCGACGTTGTTAAGCTTCTGCCAATTATGTCAAACGGAATAAATTGTTGTTGTAGTTGTTATTTACACATTGTTTCACAAATTTTCCTTGTCCTCAAAAACTTTTCCAATCAATATTAACCCAAAAATAATGTTCAATGGAACGTCTGACCATGCCGTCCCCAACATTTGATGTCGTGACTCGTGACGGTACAGTATTCATTTCATACACCGTGTTATAAAAATGACATAGCCTCAAGAGTCTGTTTACCGGGTCCTTTCGTTATCTCATGCCGTAACAATCATATCAGGAAATCGTCCAGCTGGACTTGGCACCGGCATATAGCGTCGCCGCCAAGACCCGCCAAGACCCGCCGTGACTTGCCGACTCGGCGGAGCATCGCAAATGCGCTTGGAACAAAACGTGCCTAGCCTACCAAGCCTCCGTACGAAAAAAGGTGAACTACTCGACATCTGAATGTAGGACCAATTGTTGCGAATTATACTGAAACCGGTCCCTTTTTTTGTTGAGTCATTTATTAAAGGTTCTGCGACAAGTAAGGGACAAAGTCCAAATATAGTGATATAAAAACCGGCCAAGAGCGTGTCGGACACGCCCATGAAAGGGTTCCGTAGCTAAAAAATAGCCCGACCGCTTAAGACAACATTTAGTAAGGGCAACTGCACGTCATAAGTTGGTCGAAAAATAACTATGTATGATACAGAGTTCGCTATAGTTTTCGTTGAAAGTACTTACTTGGAGGTATACAGGACATTTTTTTCAGAATTATTGTAATAGTATTTCAAAAGTTAAGGGGGGGGGACGCTCTAATTTTAACTTTGTATTAATATATCTCGAGACTGGGGTGTTTGATCCACATGGTTTCAAGGCGAGTTTTATTGTATTTAAAAATACCTGTTTAACGATACCCTACACGATGGGTTAAGTCGAATTTTTTTTTTAGAATTAACTTTTCGCTGTATGGGAGGGGGGGTAAAAAATGATTATTTTTCGATAATTTTAAAAACCAATTCTTGAATTATCACTATACATCTCTCCACCAATTTTCGTGGCAATCGGTTCAGAAACGGCGGAGAACGAACCAGGACAGACAGACAGACAGAGAGACAGACAGACAGACAGACAGACATGACGAAACTTTAAGGGTTCCGTTTTTGCCATTTGGCTACGGAACCCTAAAAAATTATAATAAGAAACATCAGTTTTCATATATGTTATTTAAAGCTATTATTTGTAATTGAAGACTATCAAACGCTTCGATAAAAATCATCAGATCATACCAGTCGTTCAAATATTTAAAGATATGTGAGGTTTCTAAGACTGAAGTGAGTCTGATATTACTTTACTACACTCACATTAAAAAGCCAACCTTTTTTTCCCTTCTCCCCGAATCTAGGTTGTTGAAATTAAGGCCTCAGAATAATAGCTAGGCGGAAAATCTCAAGACAGCATTAGTAGAACAATGCTTTCAGTGGGGTACAGGGCCGGTGGGGGGTGGGGGGTGCCTCCCGGCCTCTCCTGCTCACGGAAACGGCTGTCACTGGGACATGTAGCGGCAATGCGTGTTCTCTTAGGAAATAGGACAGCGATGTTGTTAGATCTGTATGACTATGTCCTGTAAGTTTGATTTGCGCGTCCGAACTATTTATAAAATGCATTGGTTTTATATATAATTGATTATGATAATCAATGTTACTTTAGATACGATGGTTATAGAGTAGTAGGCATAGGTAGATTTCGAATTCAGTAAGATGATGGCATAAAGAAAAATAAATCATAATACAATGGCTCTGATTCTAAAAAGCCATATTAACTGACTTTCTCTTATCCGCACCTAGATATCGGTATTTCGCTTTCGTTTGTACCTATAGTCTAAAAATATATACTTGTGAGTAATATCCGAGTAATTCATAAAAAATACAACAGTTACAGTAACACTAAACACCGCTCATCATTCTCTCGGCGTCACAGTAATTTGTGTAACAATCAAGTTATGAATTTCAAATGACCCCGCCCCGCACCGGTCGGCAGGAAAAGTTTTTCGTGTTCTTTCGCGACTTTGTTAATGCTTTATCATACTAAATAACCAACTACTATGGTGAGTAAAAATAGCGTTATTTTATCTACATGTAAAGATTTTTTGATAGTTTTTTTAAAGTGACAAATAATATGTGATACGTTGAATGAAGATGTTAAACATTCAAACAAATAACTACAAAATCATTCTTGTAGTCTTGTTTGCAGAGTGTGATGTCAGCAACGCACTCGGCAAAGAAAGTCTCGGGAATATCCCTTGGGTAAAAATAGTCTTTTAGATTAGTTTCCGACGCGCCACATTTTATCTGATAGCTCCGTGCCCGATCTAAATGAAGCGTAATATGGGTGTGAGAGGAATTATTTTAACTGCGACCTACATCAAAAAACCGGTCAAAGCCGAAATACAAATTAGAACTCCGCTTTCTTCGTTTTCAAGGGCAGTAGCATACAGAAAGAACAACCAACAAAAAACCAATTCATGATTGAAAAACGCTTGTAAGTAGAAAAAGATAAGTAAAAAAAGAATTAAAAAATATTTTAATATGTCCTATACAAAACAGATATTATCCTATGTATCTTCTACTAACCATTATCTTATCAACCAGCATAACTGGAGGCAACAGTAGCTACTCGCACTTCACAGCAACATCGCCTTGGCCGACTAATGCTAATGAATGATTGCGATAGCTTTGCGACTTGTCGAACTCACTCGATGCCCAATGCCCAAGTAAACAGTAGAATGTGGTAAGATACTAAATAATATTAACCATAACTTCGCCCGATATTTAACATTTTGTTTGACCATGGTTCATTTTTATATTAATACAGTTCTTCATAAATAATAATCAGTTTCAATCAATCATCTCGAGTCGAACTCGAATTACAAGACTTTTTTGCGACCACTTCAGAGCCATGAATGAAACGATGCTGTAAAGTCTCTTGATAGCAACATTACTCGAGACATCAACAAGGATAAACGATCGCACAGATATTATTACAAGCATTGCATCGTCGTGCTCGCTAATTCCTGAGTAAGAGATATGTCCCAGTCCGATAATCGGGGCTCCACCCACGCGGCAGATATCTATGAGATCTTTGCTCTCGTAAAGCACCGGCAAATACGCTGTAAATAAACGTTACTAGTTCAAATAGATAGAAGTAGAACCTATTTCTTCTAAATATATACGTAAAAATCACTAAGTGTAATTCAATTCGCAGAACTTTACATTAATCGAAACATGAAATCAATTTACGAAGGGTCTTTACTGGGTGAAATTCGGTTGTCAAATATTTCACGGTCTTATTTGAAACAAGATGCTAGAAGGCACAATTCCAAGATTGATTTTCTTTCAAATATTCAAATGCCACTGTGTAGCAATAATTTTGATATGCTCAAATTCATTCAGTATTCAGTGAACGCACCTATCAGGAAGTTAAGTTTAAATAATTTGCTTAACTTAAAATATGTATAAACATCCACTTTTAAAAAAGGACTACAGCAACTCAGTCTTGATATTAGCAGAAAACGCTACTGTTGACGTTAAACATGATGTCGCTTTAGATAAAAAAAAAATGGATCACGAGAGAAATGAAATACAGCAAGCTTAACAATTTATAATTACAGGCAATATATCGCTGTCAAAAACTACACTGAATAAATATTTTCCCTTGTATTCCGGCGCTTACCTCTAATTGGTCGGGTCAAATTAATTTCACATTTCATTGTCGAAAATTTGGCGAGTCCGGCCGCGACGGTCGCATTTCACGACTCAATGCGGCCGAATCACTAAAATATTAAATATCGTTCAGTGATCATATTTATTAACTTTTATTGTTTGCCAAGGAGCTTTCTGCCAACAGAGACGGCCACAACTACGAGTAATTTGATTACGTCTCAATACTGCAGTGTAAAGAAACAGTTTTAAATATATACAGCTTAAAAAAACGAACTGGTTAAAAAATTAGAACTTACTGACCATTACGTATATTCACTCTTATTTACGAAATATGAGGGACGAAAATTTCATCAAATACGTAGCAAGTAAGTACCAACCGTTTAGAAAACAACCTTTGAAGGTCGGACAAGTTAATTTAAATTTACAATGTGAACAAAGCGTCGCATTATATAGCCCCTGTTGATAAACCAGTCAGAAACAGTTACAGCAGAAGGATCTGTTTGTTTAATTTTCGTCTGTTTCAGCCCTAGTTACTAAGCGCTTCCAGAAAACGTTGATAAATATAACGAACACTGCATAAAATTACGGGCCGACGATAAATTCAAGGGCTTAAATCGTGTCTCTCCCCAAGTTCTTAATCTGCGTAATAAAGTTTAGTGCAAAATGTTTACGCTAGGCGTTGATAAATAGTGAGGATTTGCTAACTTCGCGCTTCAGCCTCCTGGACTTTCTCGGTTTCATGCAGACGCCTTTCCGTAAACGTTATATTTCACTTTCATTACCTAAATTATGTACAGACTTTAAAGGAGCTTTTTATAGAATGATAATCATAACGAAAAGAAAGAATATATATATAATCATTCACATAACGAATATTTTAACGGAAACGTTAACGAAAACATGGTTATGCGTGTTAAATGTAAAGATTGCAACAGCTACTACAAAGTTACGAGGACATGTTTCAGCACAACACTTGAGCCGGTTGTTTACACAAAAGTTATTTCGAGAATTCTCGTCATTTATTAATTTGTTGCCGGTTAGACAACCAATTCTCCTAATGGCAAGTTAGCAACAGTTAATTTTATCAGCAGAACTTGCTTCTGAGTGTTTACATGTCATAGAAGAGAAATATGAACAAAAAAACCCTATCAGGCTCTACTTCAAACATGTTGTTCATAAATGTTTTTAACAAAACGACTCAACCGTTTCATTTCAGTACAAGGTTAAAAAGAATATTCTCAAAAATGTTTTCCCAATCACCGACCAAAAAGAAATTTTGTGGTCGTTAAAATCACACCCGTGGGAAAAAGTATTCAGCAGTTACAGGTTTCGCCGATTCGAGCGGTATATCAATTCAGGTGTGGATAAATCGTTGAATTCTAGATTTGCCGGTGGATTTATGGGCTCGGCGCATCGGTGGAACATTTGCTCGGTGCTAGGCACGGGTCAGAGTCAGCCAGCATTGTGCACGCGAGTTGCATTGAGCGGTGCAGGTTTATTGGCTACTAACAGACAAGTGACAACATTTACGGCTGTGTGTTTTGTGTAATGGGTTCAATCGAAGGTGAAAAACAATAGATATTTCCTTAATTCAACTGGAAATTTTATGCTTCGGTATCACAGGAAAATTTTCCTTTTGTGACATTATGAAATAAATGATAATATCAATAATGAGAAAGAAAATAGTGTCCCCATTACACAAAAAAACACATTGTAGATCTAACGACCAACGAAGTGATAATAACTGACGCCACCGCGATAAGTGAAAAACCATTTCAGGTAGGCAATGCGGTAAGCCTGCAAAACTGAACCGTCAGATTTATAGTTCCGAACAGCTGTTAGCGCCGACCCGCCGGTGCTAGGTACCGCGGCGAGTGTGGTTACCGATGGCAATAAAATAAAGTAATTTAAACTAACCGTTTGTGTGGTGCATTCGATGTTCGATTGTGGTATGCTCTAGTGTACATTGTATCGATGTTTGTATTTATAAGCTCTTGTTTTGGATTCAGTGTGTACAAATGATATGAGCTCTGTGTAACACAATTACACATGGCACAACTACAAATAACGAATCACGACAAGAGAGTAGCTTACAAGGAATTTTATTCTAACACGTCATCAAGTCAACCCAAAAAACACTGAACTACCCAAAAAGATCCTAGCCACATCAAAACGGGAGGATTCAGGCAAACCCGAGAAAAAATTGTAAGAACGCCAGGCAAGTACCAATGTGATCCTTACTCGAACGCGCGTTCGGTTTAGATAAACGCAGACGAATAACAATAAAACACGTGTTCAGGCTCTCAAGCAGGCCTAGGTCGATTCTTTATATCCGGAACAACTGTTCGCACATCCAGCCACTCGGTGCTAGGCACGGCGGAGTGTTACACGCGGCGATAAAATTACAACTTTATTTATTCTGCTGCTGTTACTTTTATTTTCTACGTTCAGCGCTTATATAGCGCTTCGTCGAAGCCTTCGGGATAAACTTTATCTGTGTAGTCTTAATAGTTCATTTCTCCATGATAGTTCGATAAAATCGAATAGAGCCGACCTATTGAGATTTTATCAGTAGGTATAGAATAAAATAACAGTTTGTCAAAATAATAATACAACCCTACGTCCTTATACACGCGAGGGCTAGCTATAAAACTTTATTGGACAATTAGGGCTCAGCCTAAAAATATAACGTAATACGAGTGGACTTTATAGTGGATATAACTTTTTTTTACTAAATAGCCAATCAATTGCTAGTGCATAACGCTAGCATACTCTAATTTATTTTTAGGAAAGTATACTACTGGCATTGTATCTCCAATAAGAGTCTATAATCAGGATATCAGGAGGGTCACAAAATCGTCACCGATCTCACTTTGACAAAGGCCCAAGTACACGTGCTTATTCACGTTTCACTTAAGACAAGATATGACCGAGTTAAACAACCATGGCCATTAACTGTGCTATTCCCCTCACCACAATAACTCTACGACACGCGATTCCACGCGGCGACGTGTCGGATTGTTCAACAGCAATCACATTGCGTCATCACATTTTTCGTCGACGAGCAATTATGTTACTATTACGTTTAGTGCGCGTAGTTACTTTGTTAGCGTAGTTTGAATCGTTTGATATGCCATGCGTTTGACATTATTTTGACATGCGTTTAGCCATCTTACGGAAACAATACTACCGTTTATCGACAGATGATCCATGGTAGTACAACAGCAGGTCTAAACGTGATGAACATTACTCATACTGGTAATTTTGAGTGAGTTCACTTATGTCAGAAGTGCAAAACATTCGAGCCGAACTAGAGTGATATCAAACTATTTAATCTAACTAGTTAAAGCTACTATCACTATTACGTTTAGTGTGCGTTCTTACTATGTAAGCGTTTCCTTAGAACTGCGGCATTGACTTGCGGCAAGGCTTTCAACTTCATTTCTGATTCGTTCGGCATTCGACGCGCGAGTACTATTTTATGGGGGAACGTTTCATGGATATTATAATCGTATCATAGGAAAAAGGTTCTATAAAACTATTTTACTTGCTTGCGGTTATGGATTCCCCATCTGTTTCGTATGATGTAAGCCTTTTTATGTCAGCTTTTGGTTTAATAAAATTACAAAAGTTTTTCAAAGTGCAATTTCATGCAATATCTAGATAGCATGAGTTGGGAGGCTTGATAGCATCTGTAGTGGACATAGTCTCTCAAACTCAAACTCAAACTCAAAATATACTTTATTCATGTAGGCCTCTGCAAGGCACTTATAAATCGTCATACATTTTTAGCACAAAGGAATGACTCGACCACCGACTTCGTAAAGCAGTCATCTACCGAGAAGAAGCGGCAAGAAACTCGATAGTTGCTCTTTTACGATAGTAACAAATAAGGGCTCTATATATAAGACAATTTAGGTCACTCAAGTACTTTTTCAAGTATGTATGTATGTAAACGGTTCTGCCTCTTGAATAATAAAAAATCCATTGAATTTTGTAATCACTAAAATAAATGCTTAGATCAAGCGAACTCTACAGGGATTAATGAAAAAAACCTGTATCGTTTACTTATGAAATTGAAGGCAATCAATCAAACTGACATCCATTATTACCAAATAATCTCCGTTTCAAAGAAACAAAGACAATAAAAAAATGATGTTTAAAATATTAAAGGTATGTCGAAATTTGAGACTGGTTATTTCGTAAATGCTTGCGTCAGCTAAAAGAGCAGTTCTTTTAAACAGTTTAGGTGCAGCATATTTAACCAAAAGAACTCTACAGGGATTAATGAAAAAAACCTGTATCGTTTACTTATGAAATTGAAGGCAATCAAACAAACTGACATCCATTATTACCAAATAATCTCCGTTTCAAAGAAACAAAGACAATAAAAAAATGATGTTTAAAATATTAAAGGTATGTCGAAATTTGAGACTGGTTATTTCGTAAATGCTTGCGTCAGCTAAAAGAGCAGTTCTTTTAAACAGTTTAGGTGCAGCATATTTAACCAAAAAGCAAGCCGGGCTCGGCTTTGAAACTCTCCGCTATTTTCCCCGCACGTACAACTTATCCAATTTCAACGCTAGGCTTTTAGGTTAACACACAACCCTAGACCTCATTTTCACTTATCAGGCGGCATTGGGGTCAGCCGGGCCCATTAGCAGGTGAAGAAAAACTTTAAACAAAACAGGTCATCATTTACAATTTTAATGATGTCGTTATGAAGTTTGAACATTTGCCAATTCTCCATCCTTTACGATGTACTAGATGTTTAATAGTTTACTGATATCTTTCGATATTTATTAATGGAATGTACGGCGTTGATCGCCTTAGCAGAAAATAGCAACAAACTTGTACCTATTTAGGTATTTTTAAACTGAGTTCATTTATAATAACATCGCGTAATGAATAAACATCAAGCCACTATTCCGGAACTTGTTAAATTACAAGTTAAGTAAAATTCGCCATTCCAATCCAAGCAAAGTAAGAAAAGCTTTTTTCGTTGAACAATGTGTTGTTTGTTTGTCACATGAAAACCTGTCAAGTTTTCAAACATGATTCTACATTATCATTACCTTGAAGACTACTTAATAATCAACACGCACGAGCTTCGTTCGTAAATAAACAAGTCGCAATTAGTACCAATATAATAACCAGGACCAAAATAATTCAAAAGTGACTCATGTACGAATCCAAAAAGTTGCGGAACATACCAGACTGAGTTCATTAAAGTGAGATTCAGTCGAGATTGCGTGCACCCTAAAATAACAAACACTGTTTCGGGTTATGAAAAGGCTCTAAGCGTAGGTATCGCCGAGCGATCTGTGATGGACAATCAGAGTCGTGACGAAACAGCTTGCGTAACTAACAGCGTGCGCGGATCCGATGGTTAAAAAACGAAAGTATGCCATGACAACATCCCACACCGCGCGCCGCATCCAAATAGCCGTAATGACTGGCTAGCGTCTGCACTACAGTTATTAATGCCATTAGACTTTCGATTATGCGAGTGTATTCATATTATGAATAGATGATAGCTAGTTATTCCAACAGTGCTAAATGAGATGTCCCATCCCAGGCCCGCACCATGTACGTGGTACCAAAAAATCGATAAAATATTGCTATTTCCCTTAAAAATACAATAAAACATTTATGGTCCGTAGTTTAGTGGCTTAAAAATAAAATCAAATACATAATTGTTCACTTTACTTCGTAAAGATGGCAACTGTAATTTTTTTCTTTACTGGGATTTACAGCTTTAGGACCCAGCCTTTTTAGGTCGTTTGTAACCTAAAAATATAAATACTTTGTGAAATATACTGTATACTGTCAAAACAAAAATAAACTGACGGATAAACGACATAAACGTCATTCAAGTTTCAAAGATGCGTCTTGGTATATTTACTTTACTCTATGGATGCGTCCTCCGCCATATTGTACTGAGTTGCAATATTGTGGTATAATTTATTGTTTCAGCCAAAAAACTAAGGTTTTCCATAAGAATTGGAGCGATTAAAACTGTAGTACACTTATTCGCCTATATTTAGGTATAGCGTACATGGACCAGGCCGAGGCTTCATACATTTCTGGGACATCTCCTTTATGTAGTTGTTAGAAAATCTTTCTTCTAACAATCTGACTGCGAACTTATTCGTCCTTATTTTATTATGCCCGCCGAAATGCTTGACACATTTAGGGTAAAGTTTATTCAAAGCATTTTATGAAAGTGTTTATTTATTATAATATAATCTTTCGTTTCAAAAAGGTCTGAGATGAAGGCATTCACAATTACGAGTATTTGTTATTTTACCCAGTAGGTAGTATATTTATTTCAATGGCATCAGTGAAGCAATATGCTTGGGTGATATTTTTATATTGTAATTCCGACAATTAGTTCAAAGTCTTAGGTAATTCAAAGTCATGTTTTACATTCAAATCAGTTCAACCTGAAATTGCCCAAATTCCAAGCTCGCGTTGTCGAACGTTCACAATAACCGCAAATTCAATATCAATAACCATACCGCCTACGAACCCTCGGTGGGAATGTTCGGTTAATTTAGTTTGTTCCAACACTGCGGAAAAACAACATCCAACTGGGTACTTGAGTTTGTCCCGAACCAATATCGCTGTAATAACCTGACCGAATAATTTTGTTATAATAGAGAATACACTACATACTCGTACCTACATACACTTTCTAAATATCGTTTACCGATTTCTCTGAATGAGATTGGAAGTATTATACATATTGGCCAAGTATACAAATTATGACAGCTTTTATTTTAGTTTTGTTTCGAAACATTCTTATTTATACGTATAAGGTAATAATAAATGACACAAAAAAGAATATCAATTTATGTATTTTGAACTGAAAAGAAAAAGTACAATAAAGAATATCTCTATAATAGTGCAAAATTCAAAAGGGGATGCATACTTCAGTTCAGTACCGCCAGACGGGGAAGAACCAAATAGCGGCAGGGTACGTTTACCTACTACCTAGCTATCAAGTGACAGGACCGACCTTGCAGAGACGGCATTAATCTGTGATTAACATTGCCATTTTGCGTGCTGGATAAATATTGCACCATTTCCGATTTGAAAAAGACTGAGAATATAAATAGATTTACAAAATTAAATGAAACATTTGCTGTACCTACATCTTCATGTCACAGGTAAAACGAATGTTACAAAGGAGTTGGAAGTGCTCATGTACAACATACCAGTGCTAGTATTTAACTGAAGATAGACAATGTCGTTTCGCTTTACGTTAGCTAACACAACTTAACACGGAATCGATAATTACGACACTTAAGCAAACCTACTTAGGGTCGTAGTAACCTAATGAGGAAAATACGAGCTCGCTTTCCTCGATTGAATGATCTCAAACCAGTTTGTAAGCTAGTTGAATACTTGAATCGCTTTCGCATTTATTTCTGCAGTTAACAAAACGCTGCAGTTGTAATCCATGCAAACATAAGAATCAATTAGTAACATAAACATCTCTGCATTCGTAATTGAACTGGGTGCTTTGCTTGCCGTGTTCGAATGGACACAATTTGGTGCTAGTAGTGCTAATTCAAGAGCAAGCACGCTGCTTATTAGAACTAAGTGTCTATGCTGGTTAAAAATCGGAAGAAGTCATAATTTTCCCGTCTACAGGAATGCAAAATGAGCACAAGGTTAACCGAGATATAGGGAAAACTACTGCGACGACAGCATCCCCACGGGGGAGTTGTCGTCAGAAAAGCGCTCAGTTGTTCATAATCACATGCGAGAAAAGGAAGAATGCGAGGAATTTATCCAGAAGCTCATTCATTGTTTTATGGAAATATTCAGATTACACAAACTTAAATAAAAAAGACTTATGTGGGGTAATTTGAAAAACAAGCACATTTAAAGTCAGCAAGAGACGCCATAAGCCTCGTAGTGAGATTTCCAAAATATCCACATTGCAGATAAGATAGCAAATAGCAGTGGTCCTTTCATCCAATTAGAGAGTAGTTACGGCATGTGTTACATAACAGACGGAACGGAAGATACCGTAACAAACCGTAAGGACGTTAATTATCATTCGACGGCTGCGCGCACGCATCTATTGTCACGGCTCCATTCATATTGCTTTGATTGTTATCGACGCCAACCTTGCCCACTTTATTGTGGGAAGCTGTGGGCTGAACTTGATATCAATTACTTGTAGAATATCGCTGAAGGTTGCTTTATTCTCCAAATGCTGATACATAATGTAAAGCAGATTAACTGTTTCATGATTCAAAACAATTAAATAAGCATCATGTTGCGTTACAGCAAAAAAGCTAATTTCTGATTCGTTAGACCGTCATCATTTGCCGACTGTCAAGAGAGATTACGGTTAAACTCTTGTTTATGACAGAGAATAAAATAAAAATTCTATTAATTTCCATGACAAGCACAGTGTTTTAATTTGAAAATTAAGCGCGTAAAATTGTAAAACCTCTAAATAATTCAAGAGCAGAAAGTTTGACACTCCTTAACAACCTTTTTCCAAATTACATTTTTAAAGAAAAATGTTGCAATGTAATCTCGTCTTGTCGGTCCAGTTTTATAAGATTTTCCAATGCTAATAGCGTCCTAATTAGCTCACATTAACTTTTGAAGTTTAATTAAGCCGCGGATATCACGTCTGCTTCGCAGGAAAAGTTTAACACGCGTAGCGTTGATTACACTTCGCGCAACTTCAGGACTTATATCTCCGGTAAGTTTTAGAATTAAGTCTTAAAGCATGAACCTGACAACAGTAACTGTGTCTCTTCTTAAGGAAATGAGGTACTATTATGACTAAATAAAACCAAGAAAGTTAAGAGTCACATAGAAAAATAGGGGCAATGGTTAAGATGAGTTAAACCCTAAAAAAATAGCATCGAAATAAACCTAAGTAAACATTATAAAATAGCATTCAATAATATCAGGCGCACGTTACACTAAAAAACTGATAAAGAAAGGATGAACGCCACGACGTCACCAGCATTTCCACTGGAGTATTACGTATACAGGCGACATACTGTCGTGGCCAACCCCAGCGGTACCCAGTTTTTTAGAATAACCAATTCCGCTAACACATATAATACGGGTGTATATATGTTTTGCGTGCGATAGTGCCTGAAGCAGAACCATCAAATTTACATTTACCTTCCGAAAGTAAGATTGTAGTAACACAAGCGCTCTCGAGGGAAGCATTAAAGGCTTTTACAGAAAAATCTACTTAACCACAGAATTTTAGTTCGAGGCAAACTAATAATAGCCTGGCAAAACGGACGTGGGATTTAAGTCGGCAGGCTTCGCCAGACTTTTACGCCTCAACGAAAATAATATCTGAAGAAAAGAAGTTGTCATTTCTGTACAGAAAGTTTTCAAGATAATTTTATTATTACTTAAGAAACAGGAGACCATTTATTCGCTTCCGCTGGCCAGTATCAATCATAGATAATATCTTTATATTATAAGCATGACCAGTCTCATTGTTAGTTTATTTGTTCGCACTCCAGCATAACGACAAACAGTAACTTTTATTTATTACTTCTGTTATTTATAACCACGCACAAAGGAAACTAAAATGAAATTACCATTATTCTTTAACAGCAGTTAGTTCGAACACACTTTCTACAACGTGACTTAGTACAATTAGCAATGTTTGACATAAAACGGGTTTCAATTAAACCTGGTAATTAGATTTGGAACACGACAACTGCTATCAGAACGATACGCCGCAAGATATTCAACTACAAACACAATGGTGATATATGTGTTATCAACCCGGAGTGATAACCACAACTTTATATTAAGAATCTACGAAAAAATTTACAATTTGAACAAAGGCATCGAACGACAGATAAGGTTACCCTTAAAATACTTTTATACTTTTTTGACGACCCGCTTGGTGTAATGGTCAAGATGTTGCCTATTATGCAAGAGGTCGCGGGTTCGATCCCCGCACAGGACAAACATTTGTGTGCATGAACATGTCTGTTTGTCCTGGTCTGGGTGTTATATGTATCTATTTAAGTATATTTGTAATACCACTGTTGATTCTGATGTCTGTAACACAAGTGCTTAAGCTGCTTAACACGGGGTCAGATCAATGTATGTGATGTTGTGAAATATTTATTTATTTATTTATTTATACTAGGTTTTTTTGGAAATCTACCACTCTAATAATAAGACAAAATATAGCCGGCGATACCAAGGCCGTGAATGGCGCCTTAAAGTACTTAAATAAGCATAGGCCGCAATGGCCGGTCAGGTGGGCTACACTTGCCTGCCAGCTAAACTAATATAAAAAAAATCTAGTATTGGCAACGTTACAAACTTCGTATAGCACATATTATTACAGATAATAACGTTAAATCTGTCAACATACATCTCGTATAGAGCAAACATCAGAAATTACAGCACAAGTGTATGCGGAACTTTTGTAGTCTAATACATGTTATCGGCTCTTATCTGACAGTAAGGAGTAGCGGTATCAGCAAATTAGTTGGTAATAAGTTTGCGACCGTTATCTGTGATATCAAGCATTCGCGATACGAGTTGGCATGGAGTGGATAGCGCGCCACCGTCGAAGATATTGTCAAGTTATCATTTCTCCGTAAGCGTGGATAGTCTATATCCATTTTAGCGTGCAAGTTCAAACTCCGGTTCAGGCACACGACAATTTAAAATCTCCGTTAAAACGCAATTTAAACATATGATGCGTATTATTATATAATTTAATTAAAGTAAGTGTCAACTGCAAAAGATTATAACATTCGCCTTGTGGAAAATTACGAAGTGTTTAATTGAAGTTATCAATTCACTATCGAAATAAAGTCCCTCTCAAAGATATTACTTATCTACTAGTATAAGGAGACAGACAGAAGCTCGATTTACTCAAATAATACGAATAAAATTGATGTTCAACTAAAGAATGTAGGTCATCTTAATTTGCATTTTTTTTTTATAAATTCTGTCTTTACCTCGGTACGTACCTCTTTGCTAGCGGAAGGAAGGACGGAAGATATATTCCATCGACAAGTGTTTTCCGATACCCGGTTTATTGTACTCGCAGTAAACAATCTTTACAGCAACGTTTTACTGTTTTAAATTATTGATACAGCTGCTGATTGTGTTGCACAAAATACCTCTTGCTCTCGAGGCTACACATTGTTTTAATTTGAGTATACGACAGTTATTAAAATTAATATTAGATGATTTCATGAACGAAGTAATTTACTCTTTAATTATGTTAGAAAGTTCATAAAACCAGAATTTTCATATCACATTTACATATATGCCACCTAACATACATAAAACGTATCCGTTAAATAAATTTCTGTAAACACCACATAACAATTCGGCGTGAAATAACTATAAAAAGAATTTGCGTGACAAAATATTTTCAAAACCATCAGCAAAATCAACAAAAGTTCTGTCACACAGACTCAGGGTAGCGCCGATAGAGTAAACTTATCGTAAAAAGCTATTTCGGCAAGTCTGTTTGATCAGCCGTCGTTCCAATATCGTAGTTTACGTGCAAATGCTGGCTCTACTATTAAATTGTTGTAATAAATTTATCATAGCGGGGCAATATCGGCGAGATTGAATTAAAAATGTTATATTGTAAGAATATTCCAGCATGAAAACTGAATTAATGTCGGTGTCGCTGATCTAGTAATAGATTTTACAGAATGTTACAGACAACTTCAGAAAAATATTAAACGTACTGTTCTCTCGTTATTTTGTCAAGTTTTTTTTTATTCTTAGGTATGATGCGTTTATGATATTTCGTGTTGACTAACACAACAATCGCTTACCATAGGCAATAATCAATGAGTTACACATTTTCAAACGACTGCGTATTTTCAATTACAGTTTAATGATAAATCCCTTTGATTTCAGCAAAGTTAAAGTGATTAACCCCAATGGCTCGCTCCCACCCTCGAAACTTCCTTGCTTTAGGGATGGTGAGTTTTAAATTGAATATATATCTTTGTCTTGATAATTTAAAGAGAGAGAAAAACGTAGTTCTTAACCCGATGTGAAATTGCGTTAGTAAACAAAAGCACTCTGATTTCTTTCGCTTGACTATAAATAGTTGATAAATAAGTGTACATATTCAAAATGACTTCAAACTCAAGTATTTTGCAATTTGATTTGTAAACAAATTACGTCATATTTTTATCTACAAGCACTCGACGTGAATAGCCTCCTAAGAAGTCAAAAAACCTTCTTCATAAAATAACGTTTGCGACTTCCGTAAGTATTCGCCACAACTTGTATCCTCAAGAAATCATACGGAGGGCTTATGAAAACGCAGGCCCAACATGAAAAATTGAATAAACTTCTAAGCATCAATTACATATCAGCGCCTACCCCTTCATTCGATCACGCTCAGAAACGCTTACATTAAGTAACGAGACGAGCTCCCAATGTAAACCATTAAGAAGACAAATTGACGAATGGATATTGAATAACATTAACAAATTTCGAAGGCGAGGAAACATAAATGGTCCACGAATCACTCTGACTGATGTAATCGCATTGTCTATAATTTTCAATCAACCGAGGGAGCTGCCAAAACAGTGAGGGAATTAGGTTTCTGATAAGGTGAGATTTTTTATGATTAAAATAAATTATGCCGTTGTTAATACTCCTCCGATACTGTTCGCAATTAAAGGAGGAAAACTTGGAAGGTACCTTAAACCTACAGAGTGGCACTTGAATATTACACTTCCTCTTCGCTATTCGACTGAGCATAAGACTTCACTCTTCAATCAATACACTCTCCCTCTCAATTCCTTATAAAAAGTAATATATACATACATATCTTCCTTATTTATAGGACGGATAGCTTATTTACTTCTTTTCTAATTTCCTAATAGACAGTATTCCGGTTGGTAAAAGATTTGTCATTTTATTTGTCTAGAATAGCTTGAAATTCAGGTGAGTGTAAGGGTATTTTTAGATGAAGCAAATTGTGCTCCTAATACGGCTTTAAGCGATTTAGTTATTTGTTTGGGTCATCATGTTTTAATGAAGTTTACAGATTTCTTTTCCTAGAGTATTAATACATGATATTTCCTCTTTACATAATGAATTTGACTTTGTCGTCCTCAGATTCTTAAATAAACACAATTTATCACCAAACAAGCATAATAACAATTATGTAAAAATTTACACATTATAACATTAAGCTTGTGTCAATTTAAAAGATAAGCCAAACAAGCGTGGCCTCTCAAACAATCAAACATTACGAAACGCTAGACATTTCTAAATGATGAAATAATAATGAAATTTGATTTAAGTCTCGTATTTCGTGTAGCTTATCGAAGAATCCTTGACATTTGGAAACAAATCGCCGAGATTACGTCAACAGTGTGAATTAGTACGAACAGGAAATTTGTAAAGTTTATATCAGCGTGGGCCCTTGGAGCGTGGAGCGACCAAGAGTGCACGAAACGTGCTACTTAATGTTCACTTAGCTAATATTACGACCGAGGAGACACGCCTCTGTTCATAACTTAGTTACTAAGAGACGTCCAAGGACACTTTCTTTGACCTCTTGTCAAATATTATCCATTTTCGCAACAAACAACAGTGCACTTTGTACTGTAGAAAGTACAGAACGACCGATCCGCGAATCTTTGATAAAAGAAACTAATTCCATAACGTGATTAAAACACGTATCTCACGTTCTGCTCTTCAGCTACATAAAGGGCATATTCATAGCTTTGCTCCATCTGTCGTAGTTTAATGAAAAATTGGTGGAAACCGTCTGTAGCATAAATTCAACCAAGAACCACGAAATTGGATTTGCAATTTTACTAAAAAACTGCACCTAAAATGGAATACATATTTCATCGTGGAATCAGTCGAAATGTTTAACCCAGACCTATTTGCTTATGTGCGCTTTGCATAACCCTGCGTTCTTTGATCTCATGGCATCAGGGAATATGTTTCATCGAAAAGAAAACGAATTGGAATAAGGAAGGATGGTTTTACCCCTCGGTGGGCGGGCGAAACTTCGGACCTTAGTTTTTCGAACCTCTGATACAAATTCAAGCTTCTACAGAGTTACTTAGTACAGCAGAGTTTTAATTAAATTTATAACAGCTAACCAGCAACCATTCGGACAGCACAGTAAATTAGCCCTTGTCTTCGTGCCTAATGTACAATGCAACGTTAATCTGGTTCCATCATTAGTCACGCTCACAGCTCCGACTGTGAGTTAGAATCAGTGTGGCATTTTATTAACTGCACCGACCGTCGCGGTGTCGTTACGTCGGCAAATTGGTCGGTGGAACGGATTTTAATGAAATTTGGTATACAGGCAGGGTATTGGCTGACTTAGGTGATAGGATACTTTTTTCCTGATGAAATTCTCCCATGGGATAAAACAGGAATATTCGGGTAAAGCTAGTTTGTCCTATATTACCTACACATTTCACATTTGCGCTTTTTCAACAGTGATTATGTGTAATGATGCGGAAAGCATTCAAATTATTTTTTATTATCATTTACCTGCACCTTATCTAAACAATACAGTACCTATCTTGAGATAATAAACGGATTGGGTGGAATTATAACCTACTTTCAGATAAAGAAACTATATTTGTCAAGATAGGCTCAGCAAGTGATAATAGACTGCCTAACAAGAATCACTTTCTAATAAGACTTTTTTTCTTATTAGATAGAAGATAAACTGATCAAATTGGTAAAAGTTGGATGGTATAATATTAATAGACAAAATTCCTATGTATCAAAATATTTTATCTCAATCAAAATGTAACACTATGTGAATGTCAAATCATTACACAATAAACATACACTTGCCACCTTTAATGGCTTCATGATATGAACATAACAAATTGCTTCTAGTAACCTTGGATCTAAACAAAAGCTAGACAACAGATAACCAACCTTATTCAATACACAACTGAGTTCTTATTGTAAAGTTCAGCAACTGCAGCTCGGACCGGCAATGACCTTGCCTGTCAGAGGCTGGTCTAGAGCCAGCGCAACCTTCAAAAACATGTTCATAACTCACTACTTACATCATTAAAACAATTATTGACCAAAACAAAAAAATATCTATTATTTTCTACAATTTTCTTAGATAAATGATATGGAAGTGCCAATCTAGGTATGGACTTAAATACTTGTGGATCATTATTAAAAGAATTAATGAATAGATTATGCAAATAAAATGTTAATTTTGACCAATAATCAATTCAATTGTTAGTTTGTAAATGGATGACTTTCAAATAAAAAAGCGAAATAAAAGCGTTCAGATATGAAATAATAATTTCAAGAAGAGAAAATTGTGAACGAGTACACCAAGATGTTGAAGAACTGTACATTAGGGTGATGGTCACACCAAAGATGCAACGACTAAGCCATAATGAGTCGATGTGAGGCTAGGTACGACATGGCTCACGACATCGAGGCAATGTATACTGTGCGAATGACGACGGACGGACGCTGACACCTACGCTGCCGGCTCACTGCGACCGCGGCCCGGCCGGGTCCGCCCAGGGCTAGGGGAGCCGCGAGGACTCGTCAGCGTGCGAGGCGGTGAGCGTCAGCAGGGGCGAGCGTGAGCGTGCGCGCGAGCATGCGCGACACAACAACCACAAAGCCATGAGGAGCGAATGTGTAGACTGACGACTCACCGAAATGAGACGTTATATTGCCATGGCCGTTGGCCAGTGGCAAGGCCGTCACCAAGTCTTGCACTAAAAAATAACGACGCTCTTTTAACATTGCATATAATTACGTACACATCTAATAATACAGATTACAATAACTAGCTTTGGAACACGCTCGCAGTTGGCGCTTATCAAACGGTGTCGAATTGCTTTTGATAACTTAGTTTTATGTCGCGAGGACTTATCAGACGCCGGGATTAAATAAACTCATAGGTATACTACAGTAATAAACGGGCATTTAAAACCTTCTAACTAATAAAAAACATTTGATAACATTCATTCGTACGTGTTTAAACAATCGGTACCACATTTCGGCACATAATGACCTTACTATCGTTGTAAATAGGTCAAGCTGATAACAGCGCTGCGCTGATAAGAATCTTGTCAGAATCCAACTAGACTCAGCTGAATCGACCAATGATTCGCTATGTCAATGTTATGCCTGCCCTGCCAAGTACGCAATGAAGTAAAACAACCTAAATAAAATAACTACATAAAAGTGTACAGTGGGTGGCAACTCACCGGAGCTGAAGTGCGATCTCTTGACATCTCCATTCTCCGAGTCACCGTCCAGCGGTCGTTTTCTAGAGTCCGTAATTTCCGGACTGGGACAAGTATCCATTCCAGTGTCAGCGGCCATGTTGAATTTCAGGGCAAAACTTTAAACTTCTCTAGCATAATTCCCATTACGTAATTGCTTCAGAATGCGTGTACGGTTGCGGCACTTTGCATCATTTAAACATTATCAAGTACACTTAACACTTAAACAACTAATATTGCGGAAAAAATAGAATTTTGTATAGTCTAATTACTAAAATAAGGAGAGAAGTGACACTATAGTTTTTACGTCTAAACGTTTTGTGAACGTTTGTCGATACTGCGATTGTTGTGTGTGGCGCACGGCCAACCTGAAGTTATCCACTGATGTCAAATTGAAATGTTGGTAGCACTGCTTTATGACAACTACCAGCTGATTACTTAGTGATGTGCGATTCATACTCCTTTTAGTCAATTGATTGTGAGAGAACGAAATCTACTTTCTGAATCTGAAGAAACAATGGTTTGCTTCATTGTAAATATTTTGATGTCAAAAAAGATAAAATTCTTCTCAAAATGTAGAAGAAGTGAAAGAAAAGTTTTTATTAACTATATCGTATTTTCTTCAACACAGTAGGTATAATCTTTTAATACTGCTTTTCATTAAGCGTTGAAGAGGTTTAATATTTTGTTATCATACAAAATAAGCAATATATTTTTGTATACATATAGATTTATCATAAAGATTAATACATTTAAATTTTTGCAAATAAAAATAGGCACAAACGTATAGACATGCGCTTACTCTTACACGAGAAAAGGAAACAGGCTATTCAACTATTTTTCCAAATATAAATTCTTTTACCGAGAAAATCATGGGTGGTCGGTGTTTTCGGTCACGTAACATACAGTTAACAAACTTCTTTGCCCGCGTTATCAAGACTTTGGTTTTATCCCCTAGAAGCATTTAATCGAGATAAAAAGTATCCTATCACCTAAGTTAGGCCATACCCTGCGTGTATACTAAATGACATGAAAAAACCGTTTACTAGTTTCAGCTCGATTGACGGACAAACATTCAAAAAACAAACAAACTTTAACATTTGTAATATTATCATAAGAAGTATGATTTTTATGTGATAGCATGAAAATAGCCTATTGTAAGCGCCCATAGAACATTGTTGCTTATACAATTTTGCTTTTTAAAAATATATTTTTCGTCAATGAACTGCCATACAATGTGTTTAGATACAATAAAAAAAGTGAAAAATCAAATAATTTCACAGTTCAAATGAAGTATAACTGTCTGCTGTGAAAATGCTCAATTATTCTTGAACAGAATTCAGATTTTGTTTATGATGACACTGGCGATCAATCGCATTCAATGTAATATTATAACATTTTCTGACTTTAGGAAAAATAGTGAATTAATTAAAAGTCGATTCATTGCCGACATTTAATGATTTATTGATTTTGATTCACAGTACGTGATAAGACAACACTATGCTATCATAATGCACCAAAGTGGACGGGCGACCAATCACATTTGTTCATAACTTCTGTCGTGTTGATGTAACTTTAGCCCGCGTTCTCTAGAAATAGTTTGAAAATGTTGATTATTAACTATTTCTAAAAGCTTTCTTATTTAAATCTTATAATTAACTTAATATGTAAATGAAGTTCAAACAATATTAAGGATAATACTACTGGGTCCATCATTAATTTTAGGTTTAAGTTCAATAATAATTAAGTTTTTTTTTACATTATAGAATTCAAGTTCCTAAAGAATTTTTGGGCATAATAGTTGTACATTTTTGGCAAAGTTTATGGGCAAACATACTTCGGTTCTTTTTAATAAAATAAACTTCAAAAGTCGTAATATTTGCATGCCTATTTCAAAAAAGGCGCCTACCAGTGGGAGGGGCTAAAACTAGGCTGGCGCGAAATCTAGGTCAAGGTGATGTGTTCGTTCTCGCTCCTACACATAGTCGCATTCCGTATTAGGTCATGCAGGAATGAATAACAGAAACATGTTTTAATAAATTCTAAACGTCAAATGCAATGCTCAACCTAACAAAATTTTCGATGAACTGTTTACCTTGAAGTTATTTCTGTTCTTGGCCGCATTAGGAGTTCAATAAAACGTTTATTTGAGTAGCACTTGATAGTTTCTGTGACCTAATTACAATACTAATGACTTTTTAATCATTTTAAAATGTTCAGTACTCAATTCAATGTAAAATATATGTAAATATAGTAGGTAGGTACTAAAAGTAGTATCTACAATTACTAGACTATACAATAAAGGCGGACTTTTTTGGTCTTGGTCAATTACTAATTTGAAAAAAAGTTTAACACAATGGGTAGTGGGGCAACTTCAGTGCAGAAATAATAGGTAAAAGCTACGAAGGTATAACATTTTCCAACTCTTTTCTAAAAAAAAAACTATTCGCTGTTAAATTGTGATCAATACTGGCCATGCCAGTTACAGGCTCAGTTTCATAACTAGCGACCTAATTGCCGGCATCGCAGGCACCCGATAACAGTTGCGTACGCGATTATGCTAGCGATGCTAAGTGGCGATGAGAACGAGAGTCGTCGAGAGTAAGAGTTCGCACCGCCTGTTTGTACTACTAAATAACACACTGGATGTAAATTGAGCATGTAATTGCATTTTGCATTCGCTTTTAAAGTTTTATTAAAATCAGCGGATGCTATAGCGGCCTTGTTCTTGAAGTAGGACGGATTCTTAACAGCATCTTTTTCTCGTGACATATGAAAGTAACTTTTTAAAACAATAACATACAAATTTGAGGTTCGGATCTCAGAATGAGAAAAAGACAATAATGATATTCGATTTTTATTTATTTACAAAAGTATTTTTCACAATTTTTATAGGTAATTAAGTTCCTTGACTGAGGTCGGTCCAACAGACGGCGTTATTGCGAATAGCCAAAGGCTGACCAACTAGCGGCGTATAAAACGAGTTACATAATGTATAAAAAGATAAAGCAACGGAGCATTTATATTGACACTAACGCCACCTGTCGACTTCATTAAGTAATTAAAATAATCAGATATTTTGGCTCGATTATTTCGACTTTACTTAGGAGACATCTACTTTAAACTTTAAATTTTATTGCACTTTCAATATACACACAGGTCAACTCGGACGAAAGTTACCAATTCAAACTATTTTAACTCGTTTGTTCGATAAGCCGAGTCCGAACTCGACTCAAGATAATTTTAGCGTTACTGTGATGTTTTCAAAATGATATTCGTCCACTCCTTTATTTAATTACTACTCAGCCATTCCTACAAGTCACCGTACATAGTAGGTACATAAGTTAAATTTCAGTAACTACGTCGCTCTCCTAAGTAAAGTGTGATACGAGCCTCAGATGAATGAATACCATAGATGCTCCATATGTGACGATCGAGTGTCTCCACCAAAACGTCAAAAATTCACTTAACTTTTCACTTAAGTCTGCTCCTCCATTAGTCTCCCTAAACAGAAGACGAGGGCGACGCGACAACGACGTCATCCCACTTGACAGTTAAGGTGGCAGGATGACGCGCGTCTGCTACTTTGCTCTATCACACGTGATTCATAATAAGGACAAAAAGGATAGTATAACTGTCAAATCATGCGGTGCATCTACTGGTATTCATTAATCTGAGATCCGAGCCAATCATTTTGACAGATGTCAGTAGGTTACAAAGATGGCCGCCGCTCGGCGCCGCTAGGGCGCGGGCGCGGGGGGAACCAGCGCCGGCGCGTGCAGCGGCAGCAGGTGGCGCGTGAGCCACCAGGCCAGCAGCGGCTGCGCCAGCGCCACGAACAGCAGGAAGTACACGCGGCGCTTGGTGCCGCCGGGCTTGCTCCAGGGCTCCGGCGCGGGCGGCGCGTAGGGCGCGTAGGCGGGCGCCGCCGCGTACGCGTAGGGCGCCGCCTCCGCCCCGGGGCCCGGCGACCCCGCCAGCACTTGCACACGGAGAGTTTTCACCTGGGCACATTTAATTTTATTTATTTAATCACTAACCCGCGACCTTGCTGCCTGGAATTAATTTCCCACCCAAAATCAGATTTTACGTTTTTTAACACAAGTAGCGAACAAGAAAATGATAATGCAGTTCTTTTTTCTTGCAAAGGCGATAATAATGGATTTCTAGTGATGATTAAAAATAGTGAATTCTGCACTTAGATTCTTAACTTACCAGGAAATATGAAAGCGCCAGGCTGGTATACACAAGGCAGCAGTAGTACCCAGTCACGCCGAGCACCAGCCCCGCCAGCAGGCTCGCGATCATCGACGTGTACTGCAAAAGGAAACAATTTCTCTGCTTATGTTATCTTCATAAATGTGTGTATGAACCATTAATTAGCAAATTAAAAATATATCAACCACGAAGTTCTGTATGTGTCTAATAGTCAACTTCTTGACCATTACACCAATCTCTTTCTACGCTACAATCAAAAACAACTGGCTCTAATTAAAAAAAAAAATTGTTTCGGACAGTCTATTTCAGAAGGCTTTAAGCTATAGTCTAACAATCATCATCGTCATCATCCTAGCGCTTGTCCCGGTCGCATCCGCGGCCATTGCCTTGGAGTCCAGAGTCCGCTTTCCTGCTAATAGTTAGCTATTGTCTAACACTAAGTGTGCGAAAATCGAAGTCCACGCGGATGGAGTCGCATATGGCCGCAAGTAGCTAAAATAAACAACTACCTAGCTAACTTTTATGGCTCAACGACCCAGTCTTGGCTAATATAAGTCTGTTGTACCTTATACCCGGAGTAGGAGAGCAAGTCGAACGTCTTGAGGTTGGTGCTGGTGTTGGTGACGTACAGCGTGGTGAGGTACAGGATCATCTCGAACAGGATGTAGGCCAGCGCGCTCGACGCCTGGATGCTAATCTGCTCCGGCGAGAAGCGCTGCTGGAGACCTGGATATGTTCACGTTTTGGTGAAGGAGTTGAGGAAAAATATTTTTTTAATGGAAGTAATGGGCGATGCCCCGCTCAGCCACTGGACTCGTGTTTTGTATCGATATTTATTTTCATTATTGTCAAAATACATCGACTTTATTTAGAGCCTTGACGCGGAGGACGGGCACCGGTACAAAACACGAGTTACCCCTCCAACCACTAGTGGGTGAATCCAGTTGGTGAGTGGGGCATGGCCCGAAAAAGTAGTTACAAAATAACAATCAAACTTTAGTAAATCCGATTAATCACGCGACTGTTCTGTTCACACGCTATTACTACATTTTATTTTTTAACTTATCTTTTAATTTTCTGCCATGTAGGTGCACTCCTAATTTACTCCAATAGTATAAAGAATAAGCATTTTACTTATTCTAACACCTGAACGTAATTCAAAGACTTTGTTCGAGTGTTTGCATTCCATACTCAAGATCTACAACAACAGTCTTTATTTTAAAATTAGAAACAAAGAAAAATTCATCAGATCTCGTGGCTCAGGCGGGAATCGAACCCAGTGCCTCTTGCAATCCGGGCAAGACAAATTATGTACTTAATAAATCAGCATTTACATTTTCTTTTGTTTAGTCCCGTTAATTAATACCTGTGGTAAAATGCAACCCCAAAACCTAAAACATTATGAACCAATAGCTTGAAATCTTGACCCTGACAGGAGTCCTTTTTTTTGACCCAAAGAAAATACTGCCAATCCAAATTGTGTGTCGGGTCGGTAGTGCAGGCAATGAAGCATTTTGGGTCCGAATTTTTTTACTGTGAACCGATTTGCATGAAATTTTGGAATTAGTTTCATTGCACCCTTAAATTCAAAAGTGAAAATGATTTGAACGCCGCAACTACCCCTGGAGTGGTTGCCACCCCATCTCGGGGGTGAGTATTTTTTTTTTTAAGATAACCTCGGATATCGATTGGAATACTAATTTTAAGCAAAAAATCATCCATAAAGTTTTTATATAAATCTAATACTTTTCAAGTTATTGGCAATTGAAAATTCGCAATTTTGTCACGTTTTTCATCGGTTTTTTGCAAATATCTCCAAAAATATAACTTTTATCGATAATGTTATGAGGAACAAAATTGTGGCAGGTAAAAAACTAAACAATTTTGTTTATTATAACGTATTCTCAGTGCAATATTAAGTTAGATATTAAAGATCAAAGCCGTTTTTTATTTTGTCTGCATTTTAATCGATGTGGTCAATGTCATCTAGCGGCGAGCAGATGCATTTTATGCATTCTAATAAAAAAGAGTTTTGTAGTGCTTGAAATAAGCTTTCAAATGAGTACTATTAAAAGTCTTTTGCACGTAAAATAAGTAAGCTGTATTACAAATAAGAGGAGCATCCAATATTTTTTCTTTTAAAACAATGGGTTTCATAAGTGCCATCTCCACCAGAATTGCAATTATTCGTATTCCGCCAAAATTAACTTTATTATGAAGTGTTTGATAAATTGTATCAGTTTGGCTGCTTTAAGACGCATATTTTTCAAAATAGACAGGATTAAAATAAAAATATACAATCTCATATTTTAACAAATCCCACCTTCTTTTCATAATATCTCAAAAATTACGACAGATGCGTATAAAAGTGTAGGAATTAAAAATTTAGGTATTTTTCAGACAAAAAATTTAGTAATTTTGTTATTTCTGTTAAACAAAAACTGACGGAGATATGATTGTTTAAAGAGCGCGTGGCAGCGGCAATCACAGCCTCTCTTAAGCCCTTTAACCCTTCACCGTTTTCGAAAAACGTTTTTAATTATATATTGCAATAAAGGATGTTGTAGTTCTCCTAATTACCTTTTCAATGCTGTTTCAGAAATTGTGATAGCATGAATAGCTTGGAAATGGCACTTGTACTAATTTGAAAGCTTATTTCAAGCACTACAAAACTCTTAATTGTAAAAATGCATAAAATGCATCTGCTCGCCGCTAGATGACATTGACCAAATCGATTAAATTGCAGACAAAATAAAAAACGGCTACGATCTTTAATATATATCTTAATATTGCACATAGAAAACTTTAGGATAAACAAAATTATTTAATTTTTTACCAGCTACAATTTTGTTCCTCATAAAATTTTCGATAAAACTTATATTTTTGGAGATATTTGCAAAAAACCGATGAAAAACGTGACAAAATTGCGAATTTTCAATTGCCAATAACTTGAAAAGTATTAGATTTATATAAAAACTTTATGGATGATTTTTTGCCTAAAATTAGTATTCCAATCGATATCCGAGGTTATCTTAAAAAAAAAAATACTCACCCACGAGATGGGGTGGCAACCACTCCAGGGGTAGTTGCGGCGTTCAAATCATTTTCACTTTTGAATTTAAGGGTACAATGAAACTAATTCCAAAATTTCAAGCAAATCGGTTCACAATAAAAAAATTCGGAGGTTGGACCATATTTTTCGCTTCAATGACTGCGCTACGGACCCAGCCTAGCTTACCGAGCACAAACCCTGCGAGCAGCACGTAGGTGACGTAGCCCATGGCGGGGATGTACAGGTCGGGCGCGTTGATGTCGAACCGCGGCTGCACCGGCGAGTCCTGGTCGTACTTCAGCATCCACTCCTGGTAATGAAATGATATGAAATAATATATTCAGCAATTTTATTCACTTAGTAAATTCCTTTGCGCGTCAAAACTTTTTCCGCCTTACCAGCGCCTCGCCGTGAATGAAGAACACCAAACATGAGCTATATTGCATCAGCAACTTAACAACAGCAATCAGACAACCACTGTCCTCCCATCATACTGATCCTAATTCCTATGCAATACAGTTGCATTGGTATATATTTAATTTATACAGTATGATATTATGTAATTAGGTAGAATATTGAATGGAACAAAATAAATAAGCATGCAGTTCACACCACACATGTTCATCAGGCCACCATCATTAGTTAACTAGCTAATGTTAACTGTCACATTTGTTCTTAGACCTCGGGATCTGGTCTTTGTTTATAAATGAATGATTAAGTAAAAAAATACAAACCATGTAAATACTTAACAACTACCTAAAGCTTTAATTTCTTTCAGACGTTTTTTGACAATCTCTAGGTTGATGTTAAATACCTTATGAGTGAAAGGAAACATGATGAGCAGCAGCTTCTTGAGCACGTATCGCGTGTCGACGGCGAAGTAGTAGCGCAGGCGCGACACCGGCACGTACTTGTTCAGCTCGCGCTTGACCACGTCGCGGCCCTGCGCCGCCAGCTGGTTGCCGTATTGGAACGCCATGTCCTGGGGAACCACAGGGGGATAAGTTATTTGATAGCTTTTGCCTTTGGAAGTACTCGAAGACTGCTACCAGAAGTGATCAATCATGGTCAAACATAATTAAAAATAATTATGTGGCAATTCGCTATGGAAAGCAGGATTGGTAGGTTTTATTTAGATGTAATTGTTAGTAATACAAAGTTTTCAGATATTGGTAATGAAATTTATTTTGTCTGCTCACCTGAACTATTGGCTGATGTAACATAGACCCCAATTGTGCTGGATTTGCTATTGGTGATTGTGGGAACCCATAGCCAAAATCTGAAATTAGGAATGCATATAACTATATTATTTACTCGCAATAATATCACATAATATGTGATATGTAATATGTGATACTTTAAATAAAAATTAAAGTTATTACTTGACTTCGACATAAATACTAAATACAAATAATTATTAATTAGAAATGACATTTCTTCATCAACATATTTTCTCAAAGTTTTATTCAATATAAATTATGCAACATTGTTTTCATTGTACTTAAAACTGCATAATCAGGACTAAATGTAAACAAATGAACTAGGTAAACTTTTTAACTTGTTGGTTACTCACTGGCAGCGGGAGGAGCTGGCGAACCAAAATCTTGTGTGCTTTCCAATTGGATTCCTTCTGAGTACGGAGGAGGAGGGCCGGCAGGTGGGTACCCCGCGTTGTAGGCGGGCGCAGGGCTGAAGGCCGCGGGGACGGGCGACGGAGCGCCCATCGCCGCTACGTCGCTCACTCGCTTCGCCTTTCTGATCCCCCCTGACTGCCCAACTAAAACACAAATACCACTCAAGATCAGACCATTGCAAACTAACACCACATCACTTGTCGCACTCATATAAAACCTTACCATTTCTGGAAGCATTGAAATTCATATTGTACTAATTTATTGTGTTATTAGGAACGTGGAGACATAATAAAACGGCTAATTAATCCAATTTTAAAATAATTCGCTGGTTGAAACACATCACCAACTTCCTTTTTGACGCGACATGACAGATGAAGGATGACATGATAGCGGCTGCGTTTGACAGTAAACATAGCAACGGGTTTCTGTTTTGGCCGTGATGACTGAGTATGGCTATCAAGTGTCAAATTAGAACGTTGAAATAAGAATGTTGTTGTTTTCTGATTTTCCATGAATGTCGACTAAACTCTAATGAATCGTAATATTTGCCTATTTTATGTTTTCAAATAATAAAATTACTGCAGCGACAGGATCCGATTAATATCTGAGTGCTAGTTCATTATTTCATTAACTTGAATTGGTAATTATGGCGCTGACTAACATTCTTTTGGTGAGCCAGATAGCTGGCTATGTGATTGGGTTTATATTTTCCCTTTGTATTATTGTGCCCATGAGTATGCACCAAGAGGAATTCAGGCAAGCATTATTATTTTATTTTAGAAATTATTACACATTATATCTGGGCTGTTAAATTATGTTATAAGACGTCGCCCATAGGGGTAGGCTTGTCTATAAGATAATAATTTTCTTGGTACCTCTGACACTTTTAATAGGTGCCACAGGAACCGGAGTACATCAATTCAACACCGTAATCTACAATTAAGAAGTGGTAAAAATAGAATTCAGCAATATGATCTGAGTTTTTCTTTAACAAATTAGAAAAAATAAACAGTCAATTCCAGTAATCAAAATAGGTACAAAGTAGTGTCATTTATACTTCTGGACAAAACAATAGGGTTGTATCCTAAATAATTTTCTAATTTAATATAGGACAAACATAAATAGCACACATACTACTGTTGAAACAGTATCCTTAGTGATAATAAAATAGAGATATTCCTCAAAGTATGAGTAATATTTCCAATTGATAAATGAAATTGCTGTAATGCAATGAGTATAAAGGACGTGTCTTTATATCATGTATGTTTTCAATTGTGTAAGTCTGAACATGCGGCATCTTTTTATTCCATATAACTACATAAAGTATACATATTTGTTTTAATGGTACCATTTTTATGTGGCATTTACTCAGTGCCATGATAAAAATTATTTCCTATTACAGGGATTTTTGTTGTTCACAATGTATTTAAATGAGACTGCCCTATACAGCATTCCCTTATGTTTTTTTCACTCACCACCTGCAAAGAGTAGTTACTATGGGCATCACCTCTCGCCACAAGGCAAACAGCAGTGGTCTACACCGACTGAAGATGATGTATTGTTTCCAGAGGGCACTGCCTCCTGTTCTCGAAGGGCGCGTGGCAGGAGCCGGACGGCCAGCTGCTGGTGCAGTGGGCGTCGCGAGCCTACTGCGACTATGTCATTGTGGTCGGAGTGATCATGTTCCTTGTCTGCATTGTGCAGATTTACAGGTTGGTTTCAGACATTATGCTTTTTAATGACATTATAATTCAAGTTTTACATTTCTCCAGCAAAAGCTGTACAAAATATTGTGCATTTTAATAACACCAATTTTAACTGTAAATTTTAGCTTATATGGCATACTCGCGGCCGCCCGCGTGGATTTCGATTTCCAATATCCTATGTGTTATTCTGATGTATAAGCTATATTGTGGTAAAGTTTCATTCAAATCTATTCAGTAGTTTTGACGTGAAAGAATAACAAACATCCATACATACAAACTTTCGCCTTTATAATAGTAGTAGGATTGTATTAAACCAAGCTAATTTCTTTCTGATTGTAAAGCAAGTACAATTACGTGGACTGACGTTACTCCTCAGGTTGTCGGTGTTCATGTACAAAGGTGAGGACAGTTCCTTCCTGTCTGCGTTTGTTGAAGCCGTGGGGTGCATGATCATCTGCGGGCTGGTGGTGGCTGCTGCTGTCCTGGTGACCCTCGGCTTCATGACATGGTGCCAGAACATTGTGGAACGCTTTCCTAGGTAGATACATAATACCTGTTTACCTATGTATACGATTCTACCTAAAGAACTTCTTATGCGACATGGAACACTGAGCGGAGACCATTTTGGTACAATTTTAAGTTATTGTTTTCTTTCTTTTTATTATGTTTCATTTTGGATGAGGAAGTTTGTTTTTGTTGTTGTGTTTATTCCATGTATGTTTTGTTTAATTTTAATTGTATTGTACCAAATAAACGTTTTTCTATTTCTATAATCAAATAGGTAGATTACCTATCATAATATAATTAAAATATACTTAAATAATTTCGTTATTCACTTTTCAGTTGTGAAGATGCTGCGGGGCAAGATATAGACAAGCAAGATCAAATTCGCACAGGTGGATTCTACATCGAAATAGGTTCAGTCCAAGTAAGTTCCATTTTATATTGTTCCCCCTAATTTTCCCCTTTGTTTATTTAGTTGTAATAAATTCTACATCCAAAATAAATTGATAATTAACTAATGTTTAACCATGAATTTGTATGTATGGGATGGATCAAAGTAGATATATGGAATGTTTTTGGTGATGGCATGTTGAGTTCTGATTTTAAGTATTTTACTTTTCCGTTAGTTTGGCGCGTGGGGCGCGTTTGCGACGTGGGTGGGTCTAGCGGTGTTCTCCACGCTGAAGGTGTGCCGCTACCACCAGCTCGAGAACATCCAGGTAAACAATACTTTTATGTATTTTTTGTAGCATAAGGACATCTGTGATGGTCCAGATGTCTGTGGGCAGGTGAATTCGCCCACCATATGGTGAAATATTTGCAACATGATATTTGATATGTTAATATTCAGGCATGCAATTATTGGGCTTATTTTTATTTGTTGGGCATAATATTATATCTAAATAAGTGAAAATTGTGAAGATTTCCATTCCATGGTTACAAATCACCACCACATAATTCCTTTTTGTTATGTGTAGAATTCCTACATGATATACTTACGCTCACCAGTCATCAATGATATGGTATAAATCTTTGGCTTAAAACTCGACCAATGTATTGTCCAATACAAAAAGATCTATTAAATTTGAACCAGTAGTTCCTGAGGTTAGCGCGTTCAAACAAACAAACTCTTCAGCTTTTTCATACTAATAATATTGGTAAGTATAATATATGTAACTGTGTTTATGTGTGTGCAGGTGTCCATGTACCGCGAGCGGCAGCGGCTGGTGAACGAGAGCGAGTCGCCGACCGCGGGCCGCTCGTCGCCGCCGCTGGCGCAGCCCGACCCGGCGCAGGCGCAGCCCGAGTAGGGGGTGCAACAGGTATGTTGCGTACCTCACTAATTAATCACTTATACTTATATATTTTTTGGCTCCCACATTTAAGATTTAACATAACTGCTATTTCTTAAAACTGTCAACTGTTATTGTTAATTTTTGATTATTGAATGTTAGCTTCATGAGGACTGTTTATGATAGCTCCTAAGTCTATTAGAATCTTAGTGTCCATATGCGAATACCTGTAATGGCTATGTCGTTATAATTTAAGTTATTTTTTTACTTGTATTATTTGCTGTTGGTTTTCCAAATAAAAATAAAATAAAATAAATAAAATAAAAATAAAATAAAATAAATAATAAAAATACTATTTATATCCGTCTCGAAGGACCACGAAGAGATGTATGGGTCACGAAGAGTGGTAGAAGTAGATTTAGTAGTTGTAGAAAGTATTTCAGTTAGCAGTTAAAACACTGAGTTTAAAAGGTTCAGTTTATTAGTTAAGTAAGTTTACAGTTTGGAGTTATGTTTGTAACTAACTAATAACTAACAGATTATAACAAATGTTAATTCGTCGGGGGCGTCAATGCAGGGCGCGTAGTCAGCAATACAATATTGTACGTAAATCGTACACGCTGAATTAGGAATACTAAGTTTATTAAGCACTATATTTATGTACATTCATTTTGTAAAAGATTTAGTTATAGCAATTAAATAAAGTATGTACCTATGCATAAAATTAATTCCCTTCGTCATAAGTTCATAATACTTCAAAGAACTTTACCAAAATATGGCTAACTTCTTTAAGATCAATGAGTATTTATAGCAAAACAATGGGAATGTTATATTACCGGTTTGTAATGATACTGCTTTTTTTACAGGTCTGCATAATATGGTGATCAAGTAAATATCAAAATTAGATCAAAATAAGGAGAGTTGGTTAGTATGAAATACACGGAATGGCCGTATTCGAGCGAATGTGATATTTTTATTTAATGTACCAATAAGTTTCATTATAATCGTTATTCAATAGTATAGTTTAATAATCACTGATATTTTAAACCCATCATTGATCTCATCAATAAAATCTGTATTACGTTTCAGAATAGAGCATTTTAAATTTGAATAATGTTAGAGTTGTCTTAAATGGAGGATTTAATTTGCTAAAATATTTAATTCGACTTTTCAGTTTTTATTTAACATTACAACGGGACTAAACGCGATATTTCAGATTTTCAGTTTTTGTAAGGTATTGTGCTACCAGCACAGTTACAACTAAAATCGTCATCACATTTGTATTTGTTATTTTACATAATAATAATATACGACAAAATTGTGTGCATGTTAATCACGAGATAAGAATGTTATAATTAAAACTATTTATATAGATTTAAGAATGAATTTTATTTATGCTGCAAAAAAACAAACAGTAGGAAACATTAGCTACCCGATTAACAAAATAAAAATAGTTAGGTACTTTTATTTTATAAGTCAAGTTAGTTCAGTACAATATCCACAGATGAAGCTGTACCGATTTAGTACGCGGTATACAACGCGAGTAACATTCAGTCGCTGCACACTTCCCTTTTTAATGGTGGTTTACGTTTTTGGATCGCATAAATGTGTGTTTTAAGCTTGAAGCGCCCGCATTAACTAATACTTCATGTCATGTCCACTCTCCAATCAAAAATCTTAGAAATAAATTACTTTCAGTCTTTCTTATATTCCGTTTTATACCCAATATAGTTCCCGAGGAGATAGGTCTCCTAACTCGAAACGGGTTTATAACAGTGGGGAATATAATTTTATCGAGCGTGATCGAGAAGCGTCCTCACGTCGCGCACGTCGCTCAGTTCCCGGCTGCGGGCTCGTCCGGGTCGAGGTTGTGCTTGCGGCGCAGGTGCACGCGCAGGTAGCGCGGCTGCGCGAAGCGCGCGGCGCAGGCGGGGCGCGGGCACGGCAGCGCGGCCGGCGCGTGCGTGGCGGCGTGGCGCAGCAGGTCGGCGCGCACGCTGAAGGCGCGCGGGCAGGCGGCGCAGGCGTGCGGCCGCGCGCCGGCGTGGCGCGCCGCGTGCCGCCGCAGCTGCGCGCGCCAGCGGAAGGCGCGCGGACACTGCGCGCAGCGCCAGCGCGCCGCCGCCGCGTGCGTCTGCGCGTGCACGTACAGGCCGGCGCGCGCGGCGAAGCGCTTGCCGCACACGGCGCAGGCGTGCGCGCGCTCACCCGTGTGCAGCGGCCGGTGCTGCGCGAGCAGGGCGCGCGTGGCGAAGCGCCGCGGGCAGGCGTCGCACGCGTGCTCGCGCCGCGCGCCGTGCGCGTGCTTCACGTGGTAGAAGTAGCTGGAGGCGGCGCGGTACGTCTTGCCGCAGACGGGGCAGGCGCGCGGCGGGCGGGCGGGGCCGGGCGGCGGCGCGGCGGCGGGCGGGTCGTCGATCGCGTCGAACACGGAGTCGGGCAGCGCGCCGAATCCGTCCTCGGCGTCGCTGGCGTCGGCGAACTCGTCCGGCGGGGCGGGGCCGGGGTCGGCTCGGGCGGGCGGGGCGTCCTCGTCGATGCTGGACGGCGGCGGCGGCGGCGGCTGCGGCTGCGGCGGCGCGACGGCTGCGGCGCTCCGGTCGGCGCGGGGACGCGGCGCGGCGGGGCGGATGTTCCCGTTCTCGATTGCGATGCGCAGTCGCGGGTTCGTCTCGATCACGCGCTTGACCCGGGCCATCGACTCGCGCAGCTCGCTCCGGACCGTGTAGTCGACGGCGTGGATCGACATGTGCAGGATGAACACCTTGCGGTCGACGTAGGTGTCGCACTCGCGGCAGTGGAACAGGTCCTGCGAGTGCGTCGCGACGACGTGCGGGTCGTAGGCCTCGCGGGTGAACCGCTCGTCGCAGAAGGCGCAGCGCCGGCGGCCGTCGGGTCCGTACGGGTCGGGCGGCCGCAGCGTCTGCTCGACGTACTCGGCGAGCGCCGGGCACCTGCAACGGAGCATTCGAACGGTCGGTCTCGTCCTCTCGTCCCTAAATTTCCTTAATATTCTACAAAATTTGTGGACTAGTACTCGTCTGATCTTCCAGTACATCCCGAAGTTTCTCACCGGATTCGAGGGGTGACTCTTTTTCCTGGAGACAAAAACGCTCTCTCAGGAGGACGTGCTAAGCGCGGTCAGCTCTCCTTCGCGGGTGATTTACAATGGCGCCGGGCGTGGGCCGTGAGCTGGCTGCGCAGGCGGAAGGCGCGGCCGCAGGGGCAGGCGTGCGCCTTCTCGCCCGTGTGCACCGACACGTGCGCCGTCAGCTCCCCGCGCCGCTTGAACTGCGCCCCGCACTCCATGCAGCGGAACCTGCACGCGTCGTGGACCTTCCGGTGCATCCGCAGGGCGGCGCCGGACTTCGAGGCCTTCCCGCAGACGTCGCAGACGTACTCCCGGACGGCCGAGTGGGAGGCGAGGTGGTCCTCGAGGTGGCTCCGGCGGGTGAAGGCGGCGCGGCAGACGGGGCAGGCGTGCGGGCGCCGCGCGTCGTGCAGCGCGCGGGCGTGGCGCGCCAGGTTGCCGCCGTCGCTGAAGGCGAGCCCGCACGTGTGGCAGCTGTGGCGCCGCTCGCCGCGGTGCGCGCGCGCGTGCCGCCGCCACGCCGCCGCGCGCACCAGCCGCCCGCACGCGCCGCACGCCGCGTAGCGCCGCCCGTCCGCGCCCACCGTCACCGCGCGCGGCGGCGACACGCGCGGGCTCGGAGGTCGCTCGGCCGCCTCGTCGACCGCCTCCACCTTTATTTCTACTTTAAACCTGTCCACTGGAGCGGGCGGATCCTGCGGTCTGGAAAGGGAAACGGGGGCGGGGTTACTCGGAATAAAATGCTAGATTCGATTCTTATAAATTATAATTGAAAGCATTATATTTAACACACATCAGGTCGTAATATAAAATCGTTAACATTCACTTGGATAAAGTTATAAATAACAACAGATCAAAATACGGGGGGCGGAAATGACGCATCCCCCCTCCTCCGATTTGAATTCACTCAGTCGGTCCGTAGCAGGCGTAGACCAAGGAGGGGGCGGCGTCGGGCGGCGCGGGCGGGTCGCGGGGCGCGGCGGGCTCGTGCAGGCGGCGCGCGTGGTGGCGCAGGGCGCGGCGCTGGCGGAAGGCGGCGCCGCAGTGCGCGCAGGCGAAGGGGCGCGCGTCGGAGTGCTGGAGCGCGTGCGCGGCGAGCTCGTGCCGCTGGCGGAAGGCGCGGCCGCACTGCGCGCAGGCGTGCGGCCGCTCGCCCGAGTGCTTGAGCGCGTGGCGCGTGAGCGAGGAGCGCAGGCGGAAGCGGGCGCCGCACTCGCCGCAGCGGTGCGCGGGCGGGCCGCCGTGCGTCTTGAGGTGCGCGTGCAGCGAGCCGCTCTGCGTGAAGCGCTTGCCGCAGTGCGGGCAGGCGTGCGGCCGCTCGCCGGTGTGGATGCGCAGGTGCTGCTTCAGGTTCTGCGTGTTGGCGAAGTCCTTGAGGCAGAGGCGGCAGGGGTGGCGGCGCGCGCGGTCGTGCGTCTCGGTGAGGTGGCGCTGTAGGCCGTTGGGCGCGCGGAACTGCTTGCCGCACACGTGGCACACGCACGGCCGCTCGCCCGTGTGGATGCGCTTGTGGAACACGTACGTGTGCGACGAGCTGAGGTTCTTGCCGCAGATCCGGCACGTGTAGAACACCTTCCCGTCGATTTTGGTCTGGACCTCGCTCAGTTCCACGCGGGTGTCCTCGTCCAGCCGGTCCTTTCTCATGTTGCACTGGGAGAGGTCGTCGTAGTTGTCCACGTTCCCGTCGTCGGTCACTTTCTCCTCGTCGCTTTCGATTTCCGAGTCACTCGACTCCGTGAGAAGCCGTCGCTCGGCTCCGTGCTTCCCGACGAAGTGATTTCTGAAATTCACTAGCGCGGTATAGAAATCGCTGTACATATCTGCTTTCTTGCCAGCGATCGTTGATAGCGGTCGGTCGTCATCGTCAGTGGCGTCTAGTTCGTCGGACGAGAATGTGTAAGCGCAAGTATCGTTCGAGACCGCGGGGAATGTTTCGCGGTTCCCGTCCCAGTTCCACCTGCAACAAATAATCCCGATTATCAGGTGTCTCCCTTGTGCGTGCCTACGTGGCAAATCAGGTGCGATTTCTTTCTGAACTTCTTCGGGCAGATGTGGCACATGTGCTTCCGTATGTCTAGATGCATCTCGAGGTGCCGGTCCAGCGTGAGCCTGCTGCGGAAGGCCTTGGGGCAGACGTGGCAGGCGTAGGGCCGCGCGCCGGAGTGAAGCCGCTCGTGCACGGCGCGCGCCTGGCGCGTGGGGAACGCCTCGCCGCAGACCGAGCACGCGTGTTTCAGGACGCCCTCGTGCACTAGTTTCTGATGGCTTCGGAGGTTTCCCCGGCTGCTATAAGTATTGCTGCATACATCACAGGTGAATTTTGTCGGCACCTTGCTGTGACTCTTCAGATGAACGAACATGTTGTATTTATTTGAAAACACTTTGTTGCATTCGGGGCAGACGGCTGGGATCAATTTCTGATTTTTGCCACTGGGCTCTTTTCGGTTTTTCGAAGATTCTGTTTTGTCTTGGACGTTATGACTGCATGATATGTGGTTTTGGAGGTCTTGCAGATCAGTCGCTGCATAACCGCAAGTTCGGCAGACATTTGCGGGTTCTTCCAGGACACGGCAGACGTGATGCTCCTGTAGATGGTTCACAAACTTCTTCTTGGTGTCGAAAGTGACATCGCAGCATTCCACGCCACGTTTTAATGTAATACCTATGTGCTGGTTCAGATGACACATGAGACGCGTCGGGGAGGAGAATATGCTCTCGCAAAACGGACAGAAAAAATTTGGCAAAGCTCCTGGTTGTTTTACAACTGGCTCTGATATGACATCTCTGTCTGAATCACCGGATGATAGTGTTTCTTCAAGGGTAATGTAGTTCTCAACGAACTGTTTAATATCGGGAGATTTTATAATTTCTGTGTGCATTGTTTTTATATGGCCAGCGAGCTGTTGGATACTCGACGTACAGGGGCGATCCTCGCACTTTTGACAAACAAATTCTATGTCCAAAGTGTCGTCTTTCACAGATATTGTTGGATGATACTCGATGAGAATATCTTTTAACTGGGCACAAATATACTTTTCGCACCTGAAAGGGGCATACAATGTACAAAACAATGGATGAGATAATAATATTACAATAACTCATGTTAATCTCATATGGTACTGTCTGTCCTGATTAGTAGTTATTGCAATAATATTAAGATACAAAATCAAGCTATGTCATACTGTTACTTACTTGAATGATTGGTTATTCTGTTCTCTTTTCATATCAGTTGCACATTTTGCACTGGGTTCTGGGTCCTGAAAAAAATTATATCAGCTATTGTTCAAAATATAAGAGCTATTGTATATTTAGAAAAATGCAAGGAGAGAAAAGTAAAGGGCTCAGAATATTGGTTTTCAGATATTGATATGTAAATAGTATGTATTCTCTATTTTTTTTTAAATATGATTCATTTAAAAAGAAAAAAGTAGCCACAATACAATAGTAAGTTGTGTATGCCACGTGAACACTCACTGTTTGAGTCGCGCGGCCCGTCTGGACGGTTTGTCCGGGGCGTTCCGGCCGAGCGGGTCGCTCCCGGCGGGGGCGAGTCACGGGAGCCGCGGCGGCGGGGGCTGGACCAGCAGCCTGTGCGGGGACAGGGGGAGGGGCCACGGCGACGGCCGAGAATGACACGCCGGGACCGATTGTGATGGAGACGCCGGGAGATGAAGCAACTGGGTACATAGGCGTGAGGGCGGCATGACTGGCGTGGGGCGCAGGCGGGGCGGAGACGGCGACGGCGGGCGCGACGCCGAGGCGCGTGCGCAGCGCAGCGTCGGCCTGCACGCAGCACTGTACCAGCTCGTGCCACGCCAGCAACGTGCTCGCGCACTGATAGCACACCACCCGCGGCAGCACGTCTGTCTCGCTAACCTGCGTAAAATAAAAATTTGTGATCCAGTGGTCAATTTCAATAAGACCAGAGTTTATCTGCTAACCCTGTTTGGAAAAAAATTGAGTTGGCAATGACAAAAATAAGTAAGTATGTATTATGTATTTGACCCGCTTGGTGTAATGGTCAAGATGTTGCCTATTACGTAAGAGGTTGTGAGTTCGATTCCCACACATGACAAACATTTCTTTTTGTCCTGGTCTGGGTCTGGGTGTTATTTGTATCTATTTAAGTATATTTTTAATACCACTGTTGATTGTGATGTCTGTAACTCAAGTGCTTAAGCTACTTAAAACGCAGTCAGATCAATGTATGTGAAGTTGTGAAATATTTATTTTCCATGTAGCAATAAATAATACTATGATAAATACCTGTATTGGTAAGTGCTTGTGGATTTTGTCCGCCAAGTTGTTTTCAAGACCATCCCCTTCAAATATAGGTATGACATATTGTGTGACTGTTGCACATGTGCGGCAAACTGAAGAAAAGTCTTGTACATCTGAAATAATAATCAAATTTTCAATTCATATAACAATCCATTTAAACAGATTAGCCGCAAGAAATTTTTTCATCAATATTGCAATGGGAATGGACATCCATTGCCTAATTCAATTTAATCTTGCATTGTAACTCAAATTAAAATTTCTTATATAATTTAGCATATGTGGTAATGTAACAATGTTAGCCGACCTTTTTATTAAATAAATCCACTTTGTAAAATGTAGGATACAATAAATTTTTAAATCCCCTACATTAGCTACATCATAATAAAATAAAATATAGACAGTATGCAGTAAACTAACAATTTCAGCTTCTGTCAAGGAAGCCACACGACTCTGTTCGTAAAACAATTATCTCCAAAGCTCCGGTGCCGGTGATAGATTTATAATAAAAAGATATGTAATATGCGTACCGTGTAGGTTGATTTGTGTTTGTACAGTGGGTCCTGGATTTTTCTGCGTCACACCGGTGGCCTGGCCATCAGGTGGATTGAGAAGGAATATCTGCTCAGTTGCGTTACTCATTGTCTAGGCAATTTTAACACATTTTTATTAAAACAAATGAGCGGCTCCACCACATGAACAGCCAGCCAGCAGCCATATTAAAAATAAAAACAAAACAAGTACATAATTTTTTTATTATTTTGATGTTTGCGTTTTGTTTCATGTCAATGTCTGAAGAAATTTGACTTATTTCAAAATTGGTAAATAAATCCAAAATTATTGGTGTATTCAATCAAAATTACAGATGTGTATAAGTTCTTGCAAAATTTGGGAATGATACATTATCGAAATTTTATCGAAACCTTAGCCTACATGTTTCCCATAAAATAACTCTGTGATCAATTATCTTACAATTCTTTTTGCAAAATGTTTAATACTTCAATTTGTATAAAAATAATGTGAATGAAACTCTAATCAAGCTAATCTAATCTAATAAAAATAAATAAGGTAGCTATAACAAAACGTAAAAATACGCGGTAACGAATTGTCGGAAATTCGGAATTGCCAAATTAACGAACAATCAAAAACAAAAGACGTGCTAACTGCTGCGCATTTTATTTATTCGCAGTTGGGTATATCCAGGTAATTATGGCCATATTATTATTTACAAATTTGAGGCTTGATTTGAAAAGTTACAACATTATTAGTTTCAGCAGTTTTTCTGCTTCAGGGTTGCGATCTGCGTTGAGGAGCGGCGACGCGACCAACTGTGGCTACTACCGCCGGTGTCACCATCATGGTTTTATTTTTGTACGTCTGGATTACTTGCTGAAATTACAAGGTAAGACTTTTATTTTAACGCCTTCTAAAATGCTCAAGAGTTTGATTTAGTTACATGTAGGTTAAGAAGATTAAATTGGTAAAATGTTCTGTAGCTGTAACGCCATGGGTGGGAAATAAATTATAAGTACCTACATAATGTTCTTATGGAAAAGTATATTTCTGTTATTTTTATAGGAAGTCAGCGTACCGGAACGTTATTTTTTAACAAGTACCTAATATGTTTAGAGAATGTAGGTACCTTTAAGCAGCATTGTTTGCTTGTAATTTACCACTAAAGAGATTGGTCTTAACATCTTTTTACCAGTACTTTGTAATGGAATATCATATATCTTACCAATACGAGCTTGATGAGAAAGACGGCGAAGGTGAGGAAGGAAATGGTCATGAGGGCGCTCTCTGAAGACGGTATTTCGAGATGTCCGCGCTTCGTGGCCTGCACAGCGCGGGTGCCTCGCGTGCGGACTTGGGTCTCGGGGGCGTCGTCCGGCCAGGCGGCATCTATACGCTCCTCTGTGGCAAAACAAAATTAACATAAGCATTTTTTATTTAATAACTAAAACTATTTTATCTCAAGATAAAATGATTTTTGAGACCATTGATATTTTGAGACGCTATTTTTCTCGATTCTTATGTAACGGATTTGTCACACTTTCCCGAAACTTATAATATAATACTTTATGTTAGTTAAGATTGTGTTTAATACATGTTGGTTGATACAAACGTGAATCAGACCTACCTACCTTCAATAAAATGAGGTTATAAAAAAAGTACCTACGTACGGAATAATTAAACTTAACTTACTTATACTTTTTAAAATCGTGTCCTTTAAGTTTTCTAAATACACTGTCTTACTGTTAACACTATTTCTTGTGTTCTTTTTAATAGTTTCAGCGACAACTTTCATTAATGTAAGTAAATTTTCCACGGATTTTGATTTGGAATCGCTAGATGGTTCGTTGTTCGCATGGGATTGTTGGCTTTTGTCTGAATTTACGTCTTGGTCAGGAAATGTTTGCTGTGAATGTTCTTCTTCATCGTCGTTTACCGTGGCGTAATCTGCAGGATCTGGCGTCTCTGCTTTAGTTTTTGTATCAGGAAATATCTTCAACTCGTTTCTTTTGGTAAATGGTTGGTCTCGTTCATGCTTCACCGTTGTTTCTTTTTCTATATCGCTAAATGTTGTTGAGGTGCTAAGGATATTTGGTAAACGTGAATTGCTTTCAAAATTCTTAATTTCGTAGATATCAGAATCCATAATATTATCACCTTTTGTAATGAACCCAGTGGATGGGTTTTTATTAAATGCGAATCTAGTTCCTAATGTCATATTATTTATCGGCTTATCTATCAATTTATGTATTTTATCCTCTGTTGTTTTTTCCAAACTGAGATGATCAATCCTTTTACGATTTAACTCCTTTCTCCATTGGTTATCATTGACGGTACTATTTAGTTTTTGTCTTCCAAAATCATTGGGCAGTGTTCCACCGTGGAGTTTTTCTTTAGAGTTCACAATCAGGCCTTCATCGACACTTGTCCCTTTCACGGTTTCGTTTTTGGCTTTGGATTTGATAAAATTTATTGAGGTTTCTGCTTGATTTAATCTTAAGTTTGGAGCTTTAACAACATTGGTGTGTGGTTGAACACGTTGCACATTACCAAGTTTAGACACTTTATTGATGTTACCCTTATTTCTTATGTTTGTTTCAACAATAGATTGGTTGAGGTAGACCTTGTTTTTATTATGGAAATTATCAGAATCTTCAGTTACTGTATCGATTTCAAAGAAATGTTTTCTAATGGGTTTGTGGTAATGATGAGACTTCTCGCTTGTAGATGCTCCTGTATACTCTTCTGTGACTCTATCAATAGGAGCAATTTGGTGAGGTCGTATTGAGTTTCCTTTGTAGACTGATAAATCACTGACGACCTCTGTGGATAGTTGAGTCACTATTTCTGTGGGAAAATATTGCGTACGCACAGGCTTTCTGTACTGTATCGTCGAGTCTTCTTCATATATTTCCGTTGCTATGTCTGTGAAGGGGGAGTTGTGAGTTCGTGGTGGCTTCCGAATCTGGTGTTGGGAGTTTACTTCCGAACTTCCTGCATCGTTTGATTTGTCGATGGTGTGGTAGTGGTGCGTTCTTGCGGGTTTCCGGTAGTTTTGCTGGGAGATCTCCACCCACTCGCAGACGGCGGGCGCGAGGAGCAGCAGCGTCACGTACATGGTCGGCTGCGGGTAGCGACGCGCGCGTGTGAACTCGCATGTGACACGTCGCGCTACAGATCACGGTCAACTGTTATGGTGTGAGGTCTTCAACCTTTTTGCTCCTAGTAAAACGTCAAGAGTATTTTGAAGTCATAATCTTATGGACTCGCGATTATGAGCAGAATATCAATAGTATAGTCTCATTTGTATCCGTAGCACCTTTATTTTTTATGGTCTACTTTGATTGATAATATTAATATTACCTATATGATGCAGTTGTCATACCTATTTTTGCTCGTCATACTTATAAGCCTATTGCAGTCTACCGCTGAATGTACCCTTACGCCCTATAGCTATTTACCTTAATACATACCATAGGCCTTCGCCCAGACAAATCTTTCCTTCTTGCCATAAATATAATCTAAATAGGTATATAGAATGTTTATTGAAGTTAACTGTAACAAAGATAACGAGGCAGCTCGCGGTGCGTGCTACCGATTATTCGCTCCATGCGCGCGCTAAACTAGCGTCTATCTGCTGACCTGATCTGTCGCAATGCGGGCCTAGGCACTAACTGGTCGTTCACGCACCTGCTAGTAGGTATCGTATCGAAACAATCTGGATGCACAGCGGTGCTTTCTGATAATGGATTTATCTTGAAATGCCTTCCGATACCTTGTAAGACAAAAGGGTAGGAAAATAAACTAGATACTAATATTCAGATTACGGTACTATCTGACGAAGGTGCAGATAAACCAATGCATAAACTAACAATGCAGTCTGGTAATGGGTACCTAGTTGCCTACCTAAGGTAAATAAATAAAACATCGTTTATAAATCCAAAACGGCATTTATTTAAATAATGAATAGTAACACAATTTGTAAATGATCTCATGACAAACTATCTCATCCCATAACAGCAACAGGGAGCTTTGCGTTGTGTTTGTCGTCGATTCAAATGAAATGTATTAAATCCAAATAATTTATCCAATAACTTTTTGCAACATATTATTGGAAAATAAAAACTATTTATTACATTAAGGTTTCTATTCGAGAAAATAATTTTTAACATTATACGCTTAAAACAAGGATTCATTACGATACAATTGACGATGAAATATAGCACCCGCTGCAAGGTAAAGGCCTCCATCATTTGAAATCATGTTTTCGTTACAAAGATGAATTTTTGCATATTCACCACGCTTGCGCTCTCCAAATGCGGGTAGGTGATCAAACAAACCCCGGGCTTATTCGGAAACTATATCGGAAAAAGGAATTACGAAAAAACACAACGCAAAGCTGATTCTTAGATTTCAATGATCATTTTTGTTATCATTTATTATGCTTTTAAATATTATTATTATGCAATGTAAAGAACTATTTATTAAATAAATGCTAGAATTGTTATTTTGTCGATATAATTATAATTTACATTTTGACACCTCCATGTTGAATAAAAAATTACATTTATCAACGGATTCAATATTATTAACATATTTTATGTCGTGCTTTTCCAGTTTGGTCCAATAATTTATACATATATGCTATTTATAATGATAAAGGAAAGTAATTTCTTGTTAACCTATGCGCTAATTTTGTGTTTTGGGATGAACAAAAATATTCCAAATAATACGACAGACAGAAAACCACATGTTAACAGATTGGCTGACGATTTCTGCAATTTTAAAATAAAAAGTACGTATTTACATGCAAAAGGCAATAGTTCATAGTAAAATAAATAATATATAAATAAGTTAATAGTAATTATTAAATATTTTTCTCTATGGTAGACTTTCAAAATATGACTTAGCGCATAAACTAACTTCAATCCAGAATGAATGTAAAGATAGAAAACAAGTAAAATAATAATACTAAGTAATAAATCAATATAAATTAAAGCTATAAGAGGCCCAAAGTCTTTCGATTAGATCGCGAGGGGCAAACATTTTGAGATACAATTATATTAAAAGTAGGTCAGTAATATATTATGAGCTCCGCACTGTGCTGCGGAGTAATGTGATATTTTATATTTTTTTTATAATGATTTATGTTTTAATAACTTCTAAGTCACAAAAGACTCGAGCCTCATATGAAGTTTTTCTATTTCAGTAACTTCTCTTTGTTCAAGAGGAGAAATAATCAAATAACACGGAATAAATATGAAATTTTTTATATTTTTACTACAAAGTTTGTGACCATAAACAGTTGACCATAAATATAAATGTAAATGAAATAAAAAACTTGTGACACACTATACAATAAATCAAAAAATAATCTCCCAGAGGTCACCACTTGCAGGCCTACGTAAAATTAACAGTAACTAAGTTACAAATAAAAATATTTTAATAATATTACAAAATTGTAGATATATCTATAAAAAACATACTACATAAACATACTAGCTGTTCATAAAGCAAAAGCTAAATATCAAAATACGTAGCTTGAATAACTTTAGAGATCACAGAAAATGGAAGCTTGAATTGCCTTGTAATATAACAAAGATATAAAAACAATCACAGTTTCAGTTAAAACAACTTGGAATGGTGGATAAGTTTGTGATGGATAGTTTAACTTTTGTCGGGACGAAACGAACGATTTGGATAGACTCCATGACAGTTGACTATAAGGATGCCAGAAATATTAACTTTTAACTTCATTAGAAGATAATGCATTAAGTATACAAAAGTAAAAAGTGAGTTACACTTAACAATAAAAAAAAATGTATGCAAAAAACAACTGATGTAAAATGGTTTCGAACCATTATATAACTTTCTTAAACACTTTAAAATCGAAAGTAAAGACATAAACTATAAAACACCAGTGAACATATAAACACTTAATGTTATGATATCCGTATTACTACCGATTCTTATTTTAATTTATTTTTAACCATCAAGCCGCCGTATACATCCTTACTTTTAGGTCCCGTTACTTTCTCACCTTACTGTTTAATTATATCCAAGAAACATTTACATCTTAAATCTATTCCATAATATATTATTCATGTGTCAATTGCCATAATATAATTTTATATTACAGAATATCCAAATTATCGTACGTGAACTTTAAATCGTATTTTAAAGTCTAATAAATCATTTGATTTGTCAGTATTTCTCTTGTGTATATATTTATCAGAAACGTTAACATGTTCTAGCTAATTTGAACAATACAATATTACTTTTCAATAGTTGGCACTTAATTACCTTTGTTTATGGAAGATTCAAACTTGGCAACTATGATAGAATATGGTCGGTATGTAGAATTATAATATTAGAGGAATAGGTAAAAATCGGAGTAAATATTTTATATGAGCTCATAAAATTGGGCACATTATAATATTATTATGGTAGTCTCTATAAAGACTCGCCCATAAACTCGCTTATTATAACTATTTAGGCCGTTACATTTGCGACATAACACTGCTTCGCAAAATCATCATTCCTAGCACAAAGTATTTTTTTATTATGTCACTACAAATTTTAAAAAATATCCGTTTATTAATTTTCTCGTGTATTCTGAACTATACAAGCTGTACTGATTTAACGTGTATAAAATGTCGTTTAGGTAAATAACAAATCGATTCATAAAGGAAGCTTTTTTCTAAATCATGAAAGATCAGTTACGTTAATACTTAATTCTGACAAATGATACAAGGCTGTTAAACATGTTCACTCTGTATAGTCGAAAAGAAACAGTATAGAATTTAAATGTCAAATAGATTAAATTACGATAGATGTCTTAGAGGCTAAGTAGAAGGTAGACTTACATACAATGAGTGAGTTTGAAAAATGACTTAATAATAGGTAGTTAGGATTAGTTATTATGTCAGTATTATCAGCTTGTAAATAATAATTATCTCTTAAAACAGGAGGATACCAGTATACAGCAACATACAGTACTCCCGCGGACACATTCACGACACATACAACCATTGATATTTTTAGACATCTTATATATACGCACATTAGTACAATTACAAATAGTTTTTGTTCACAACAAAAGTAGACCTTAAAACCTACATTAAAATCCCGTACTAAAAATAAATTAATATCGTGTAAAAAATACTCTAAAAACGTTAAAAAATAGCTACTAAAGTAGGAATGCAGTTATTAACTTAATTAGGCAACCACGTTGATATAAGAATCGTTTCGAGGCGATTTCATTTTCTTGTCATTGACACCTGCCTTTCGATATTCACCAAGAGTTTTCTCTCTTTGTACTTTATTAGATAAATATGAAGAGAAAATTACAAACATAATGCAGCAGGTGTCGGCCTCGCACATCTCTCGTCACGGTAACTTTATTTAATATACAACAAAAAAGTTAAAATGCAACGAAACTAATAAAATAACAGTTAAAAACACAACATCCTTTCGAGTTTGTCATAATCGTAAAGTTTGTTAGTGATAAATAGCTGCTGCAAAAATTGCAATAAACACTACAAACCACGGTCAAGTATGAGCTATTTACAAACGAAATGCTTTTCTTCCAATCAGAGCCTAACACGTACGATCTACAGATTTGTTAAGGTGGCTAAACTCCATTTTTTTTAAATAAATGATGCGATCTGTCGGTATCGGCTAGTAATGCAGTCACCGCAATGGATGTCTTAATCAACATTTAACGTTACAAAATGGTGTCTTAAGATTCAATTTTTGAATACTAACTAGATATTTTATCATTAACCCCGTATTTATGACCGCAATTTATGAAGACCGCAAGTAGAATGAATCTACAAATATGAAATGGGGTTCATGCATGACGCTTATAATTATTTTAATTTTAATTTATTAACGTAAAAAAAGATTTTTAATTTTGTTGATATTACAGATAGAAACAGAATTTTATTTTTTTCCCATAACAACGTAATGTTTTTCATCCTGTATTTTTTTTCAAGTACCTGTAAATTACTCTGGTATAATATACAAAATTCGATTTTCACATGTCTAGATGAGTTCCTGATAGGCTCACAATTAACTCATACTAATTTGTGGGAACTTTCAAGATCTTTTCTGAGAGAGACCTCCCTAAGACAAATTTTAGATTACGAAATACGTTTAAGTACTAATTTAAGGATGACAGGTAATTCTACCGTGTCCTTTGTCATTGCATTCGTTCAACCGTTTTTATTGAACATTCCTATATATTAAAAAAAATGTTTTTTACGCCGTATAAGTTACCTATATGGTGAAACTGTTAGCGAAATGCAAATGTACGGGCAGCCGCGCTTCACAGCAAACACTTGCAGGACAATAAGACCGCTTATGCCGCGGACATAAGGGCGGGGTAGACTCCGTGTGTTTCTCCGACGTGCCACTGACCGTACAGTAGCGTCGGTCAGGACACGACGCAGCGGGCGGGGCGGGCGACGCGGGCGGCGCGGGCGGGCGGCGAGGCGAGCGCGTCCTACCTGACGCGCACGAGCAGCTTCTTCCAGCGCAGCCGCACAAACCCGCGCCGCGGCTTCTGCGGCTTCTGCGGTCGCCACTCCTCGCCCGGAGGCTCCTTCTCTAATCTGTCAAATAAGGGATAAAGTCGGTTTCGTTGGTCATTTGATAAAATAATAAAGCATTTAGAATAATCGCTAGTATTCATGTGTCCAGAATTTTTTTTTTCTTGTGAAAAGAGACTAACAGTTTTGTTAGTTCTTCAAGAGCGTGTCGGGTGTCCCCGATCGTAAGCATGGAGGATTATGTGTCTGTGTGCATGCGTGTACTGTGTATACTGACGGTCAGCGGTCGGCGTCGGGCTCGGCGGCGGCCCAGCGCGCGTCGTCGCTGGCGTGCGTGAGGTAGCGCGCGCCCACGCGGGCCTCCAGCGCGCGCAGGTCGCGCCACGCCTCGCGCGTCTGCAGCCACGCGTGCGCCACCGACTTGTCCACCGACAGCCGCTTGCGCTGCTTCACTTGCAGCAGGTTGTTGATCAGGTCGATCGCTGCGGAACATTCGTAAAGTTTTAACGTCCAGTTAGCGAGAAAATAAAAGGGGAAATGGTGGTAAAGCTGAAAAGAAAACGTTTTGTTTGTAGTCTGAGGAACGGGGGCGGCGACAACGGCCTCGAGCGGCATGCGTCCTCGGGCGGCATTGTTTGATCAGTCGACTTGCTCTACGCGAAAACATCCCCTTTTTATATAACACGCACTATACCCTTTTAAATGGAGTGTTCTAAGCTACTCGTACGTACTAACGGGTTAACCAGGTGACAAAGCATCGCCGCGAATATTATCTCCATCCAGCACACGAAGTATTTGTGTGAGCGGGATGGAGATATAATTCGCGAAGAAAGCAAAAGTCCGCGCTCAAGAAGTGGCTTTATACATACCGTCAGCTGAGATCTCCTTCCAGGGCGTGGGCGGGTACATGAAGGCGGCGTTCTGGATCTGCTCGTTGATGTCCTCGTCCTCGTTGAACGGGAACGTGCCCGAGAGCGACACGTAGATGATCACGCCCACCGACCACATGTCCAACGATCTGTTGTAACCCTTATTTCGGAGGACTTCCGGCGCTGGAAGGAATATAATGGAATTTCAGCAACATCTCACGTAAATATAATGACGATTTAAGCCTGAGACGACTATACCTCAAGAAAAGTAGTTGTTAAAGGGTGAAATCCAGTCTAACATAATAACATATTTATCCAGTAATCTCATTTGGCATACCAAACACTCAACACGGCTTTTAAGGGGACGCTCCACTACTTCTAATCTAGCAGTTTTTTCGATTTTGTTTATAGAGAAATGGAGAATGGTGGACAAGTGGATGTGGTCTACACGGACTTCGAAAAAGCATTCGACCGTGTGGACCACGATATTCTTCTCCGTAAACTTTAGAGTCTGGGCATACATGAGGACTCGCTGCGATGGGTTCGCTCTTATTTATCTAATCAGATACAAGTCAGCAGATTGGGATGAGATGCGGCATTTCTTTGCATCTTATCCTTGGCGTAGCACTTGTTTTTCTTCAGACGACCCGAGTAGTTGCGCTGAGGCTGTTTCTGGAGTGTTGTGTCGGGCAATGGAATATTTTATTCCTTATTCTGACATTCCACTCCGGAAAAAAGCCCGCCCCTGGTTCACCGCGGAATGTGCTAGTGCTGAAGCACTAAAACAAACCGCTTACCGCGCTTGGGCGGATGCTCGAGCCCGCAAAGCTTCCAATGTCCGGGAACTGAAGAGGCTTTATAACAGTGCTGCGAAGTCTTGTAAAAGGAGTCATCGCAGAGCCCGCTTTAACCACATCTGCCGAGTCGGAGCTAAACTGGCTTCTTATCCATCAGGGAGCAAGTCATTTTGGTCCCTTGCTAAGTCGGTTGAAGCCAATTTTTGCCAGTCATCCCTCCCGCCACTGCTTAAGCCTGATGGGTCTCTCGCTCACACCGCTAAAGAGAAAGCTTCTTTGCTTGCCTCTCTTTTTGCAAGTAATTCTCATTTAGATGCTGCTGGCAACATTCCACCAAAGCTACCTCCTTGCTCTTCAAAAATGTCTGAGATTCGAATTCGACAAAAGGAGGTACTCAAAGTGCTCAGCAATCTTAATATAAATAAAGCGAGTGGGCCTGATGGCATACCAGCTATTGTTTTGCGGAACTGTGCGCCTGAGTTGTCTCCCGTACTGACGCGCTTGTATCGATTATCGATGAGAACCGGTAAAGTTCCGGGGTGCTGGAAGATTGCCAATGTGCAACCTGTACCAAAAAAGGGTAGTCGTGCTGACCCCGCCAATTACAGACCAATTGCGATCACCTCCATACTCTGTAAGATTATGGAGCGTGTACTAAACAATCGTCTCCTGGCGTACCTTGAAGACAATGACCTCCTCAGTGATCGTCAATTTGGCTTTCGCCGCGGTCGGTCTGCTGGGGATCTCCTTGTGTACGCCACACACTTATGGAGCGAAGCTATTGAAAAACACGGCGAAGCACTTGCTGTGTCTTTAGATATTTCAAAGGCTTTCGATAGGGTTTGGCACGATTGTCTGGTAGGCAAGCTTCCATCGTTCGGAATAGGACCTACTCTTTGCAACTGGATTGCGGATTTCCTGAGGGGTAGATCGATTCGAGTTGTCATTGACGGCACCTCATCTGATCTACTGGGCGTTAATGCCGGTGTCCCTCAGGGCTCCGTTCTCTCCGCGACTCTATTTCTGCTCCACATCAACGATTTATTAAATATGCCCGGTATCTTTGGATACGCTGATGACGGCACAGTCACGGAGAGGTACTTGTCCGATGCAAGGTCCGGATCTCTCGTGCAATCTCTCAGAGAGGAGATGATTGAGAGAGTTAATGGGACCCTTGAGGCTGTGTCCCGCTGGGGCATTGCTAACTTGGTTGCATTTAATCCCTCCAAAACACAGGCGTGTCTCTTTTCGGCAAAACGGAGTGTTTTAAATCTGACTCCGACTTTCCGGAATGTAGCCGTGCCGATAACCAACCGCCTTGAGCTCTTGGGTTTGAGCATCTCACCCAAATTAAATTTTGGCCAATACATCGAGTCGATTAATAAGACTGCTGCCAAAAAGCTGGGTATCCTAAATAAGGTGAGACGATACTTCACTTCCGAGCAGCTTCTGTGCCTCTATCGGGCCCAGATTCGCTCGTGTATGGAGTATTGTTGTCACCTCTGGGATGGCTCAGCCCGCTATCAGTTAGATGCACTTGACTCGTTGGAGCGCCGTGCTAAGAGACTCATTGGTGATGACTCACTGACCGAGACTGCTTTGCAAAGCCTTGTCCATCGTAGACGTGTGGCGTCTTTGTCAGTGTTTTATCGGCTGCATTTTGGTGAGTGTGCGTCGGTCTTACATGACCTTATTCCTCCAGCTCCCTTCCGCCTTCGGACAACTAGACGAGGTGAGGGCTTTCACCCTTACATTGTTAATATTCCTCCTTCTCGCACGAAGCGTTTTGCTTCATCTTTCATAATGCGAACTGCTAAGGAGTGGAACTCTCTGCCGTGTTCTGTGTTTCCCGAACGTTATAATTTGGATGTCTTCAAGACTAGAGTGAACAGGTATCTACTAGGCAAGCGTGCTCCATCTTAGGCCTCATCTACACTTTCCATCAGGTGTGATCGAGGTCAAATGCAAGCCTATCTTAAATAAAAAAAAAAAAAAAAAAAAAATCGTTCCCAAGCTGTTGTTACCGGTGGGTACAGATCGGATTTTATTTCAATCACGCCCGGTGTACAACAAGGATTGCACCTTGGTCCTTTCTTCTTATAAATAAATAAATAAATAATGTATTATAATTCTACGCTTCCAATAGTGTGGCGACTGATGCCGTAACAAAACCTGTTAAATTCTGCTTCGCATTTCTTCAGCTCGGTCTATGCGGTCGAATCATTGTTTTGCCAAGATAATTGATGATGATCATGATATCTCATGACATCGTCGAGCGGTTTATTTTATTTACTTTTTAATTTATTAATTGGATATCCTACAGCAGTCTAAGTCAAACTAAGTAACGGAGGCAGGCCTCCGAGCGGGTGTAAGGACCATGACGTTGTGTGACGACCGCCACTTTTCCCCACGGGTGATAGTCTAAGTGTCTACTCACCTAGGTAAGCGGGCGTGCCGACGACAGACCGGCGGAAGGACTTCTCTCCGATGATCCTGGCGAACCCGAAGTCGCACAGCTTGACCTGCGGGAACTCCTCGTCCGTCGACAGCAGCACGTTCTCCGGCTTCAGGTCGCAGTGGACGATGTTCTTCTCGTGCAAGTGTTTTAGCGCCACGAGAATCTTATGACACAACAAATTAATTTACAAATCTTAACTTTTATTGGACCCAGGGATCCCATACTAATCTGAACTTTATGTGTTTGATTTAGCGTCGAGAACCAATAAAAAATTGAATTACGTCACTCCTGTTTCAGTTTAGAGTAGTACATATTCGTGCTCATTTTCGGCTGGAACCTCAAGGATTCATTTTAATACAAGGCCGCTCTAATTCAAGTTCCAGTTTACACTTGTGACATTGTTTTACAAGTTAAAAATAAAAATAAAAAATTTGGCCCTCATCAAAGTGCAAACGAACTTTGCTGAGGTTGCACAGGGCTTGTACTCGTATGAGTAAGGTTAAATTTAATACGGGATCTATTTTACCAGAGACAAGGTAAAAGTTAACAATATAGACCCCTATTTGCCGAAACATCTAACCTGCGCAACCAGGAACTTGGTGATCCTCTCGGTGAGCCGGCCCTTCTCGTGCGACAGGATCATCTCGAGCATGTCGCCGCGCAGCTTCTCCATCACCACGAAGATGCGCTCCGGCGTCTCGAACATGCGCTCCAGGTTCACCACGCCCGGGTGCGATAGGTTCTGCAGGATCGCTACTTCGTTCTTTAGTTGGGCTTCCTGCTTCGTCGGGAAGCGGAGTTTGTCGATCACCTGGTAAGAAAGGGTTTGTGTATTTATTAACTTTTAGAAAGATGAAATGTGTTTTGCACATTTCATTTTAGATCTAAGTTTTAAATACGCCGTTTAATTTATAATTCTGTAGTAAAACCGCACTTATTGTACCTAATTGAAATTTGGGGCAGCGCTTCAAAAACTAGCCTTAAAGATCTGCAGATCCGGCAGAATAAAGTTATTAAAAGTCTCTTTCACTATCACTATTTAACACCCACTGAACAAATATACCGGGAAACTTAACTGATGAGCATAAATCAACTTTATACATATTGCTCCTGTATTCTTATAAAAAAAATTCTTGACAAATCCATTCATACCCAGATAACCTTTTCAAAAGTACGTCACGTCCATAGTAAAAGTAGTCGTAGAAAAGACCATATTGTTCTACCAAAAGTACGCACTGACTATGGAAAAAGGTCAATTAGTTTTGAAGGGGTACAAATGTACAATAAACTCCCTCAAAATATAAAGTGTGCAGAGTCCTTTAATATATACAAAAATAAATTAAAACAATACGTATTGGATTTTGTACCCGTATTGAAGAAGTAAAATATTAACTACTGTCCGTTATCTGCACTGTGGCAACCTCAGTCCGATACGTAAGCGTAACGAAGATAGAATACCCTCATTTAATGTTAACATTTTAGTTTTAAATGGAATTGTGTTTAAAGGTTATGAGTAATCCCGTTATTTGGTCTTGAAATTGTATAACTGTAGTTTTAATTTAAAATACTATTTAGTACGCAGTTATTAAGTATTGTGTGTTTGTGATTATTTGTTTGCTACTGTTCTATTGCTGGACTATTAAGTGTTCTTTGAAAATGTGTTCTCATGTAAGTGAATTTGTTGTAATTCTTTCTGAGAATAAACGTTCTTTAACCGTTTTAAGACAGTTTTTTGGCTATTTGTGGTGGTTAGGTAGTTTTGTTCAATATTTTAATTGGGAAAGGACACAAAAAAGCGGCAGCTCGCGACTTCGCCCGCGTGGATTTCAGTTCCCTTTTTCTCGGGGTCCTAAGATTGTCTGTGCCATGTTTCATTAAAATCGATTGAAGGTTTAAAAGCGTAACAAACAAACAGATATAGTTACTTTCACATTTATAATATTAGTAGAGATGTAAAATACTGGCGTAAGACGTACTGCAGATAGATGAGTAAATGAAGTTACAATAAAGATTATATGTATTTATGATCTATTAAAAGATCCAAACGAGTCTTTTTCGTGTAGCGGTTAATATTTTTGTACGTATGTATTGTATATGATTCGTACCTTGATGGCGACGGGTCTGTGCGTGCGGCGATGCAGGCCGCCGTAGACGATGCCGAACTGGCCGGAGCCGAGCACCTCGTCGGGGAAGATCTGGTACACCTGCGCCATCTCCGTGCTGCGGCGCGCGCCGTCACCCCCCGCGCCCGCGCCCTCCGCGCCCGGCGACTCCGCCCCGCCCGCCGCCGCGTCCGTCGAGCCTGGGACAGACACCGTGAGAATGTTGGATTTCGTTCACATCAAATTGAGATACCTACAGTAAGTTTATAATTTAAAATAATCGAGCTTTATATATTACTAGCGGCCCGTCACGCGGTTTCACCCGCGTCCCGGGGGAACTACTTCCCGTACCGGGATAAAATATAGCCTATGTTACTCTAGGTGAATGTAGCTTTCCAACAGTGAAAGAATTTTTCAAATCTGCCAAGTAGTTTCGGAGCCTATTCAATTCATACAAACAAACAAAAAATCAAACCTTTCCTCTTTATTATATTAGTATAGATAGATTCTTGAAGTTACTTCATTAACGAATTTCGTTATCGAACCATTCGAACGAGGATTTTCAATGAACGACGCCGATCGAAGGTATAATCGATTAGTTGATATGAGAATGTTTCAGCTGTACTAATTGATCGTTTGCGATTTAAATCACCGCCGAACGATTCCGTCGATATTAATAGATCGATTGATCAGTTGGTCTCATAACGATTTATGGTAACATTAAGATAAGAACAAATACTTCCGTAGCAGTCGTCAACCTGAATTCTGAAATTTAAGTGAATGCAATTCCATTTTAGTTTTAAGCCTATCTCTTCTTATAAGCTGACAATATATTTGTGATTCTTATAACGCGTGATCGTTTTTTGGCGCTTGTAAACCATGTGGTATAAAGTGTAAACAGCGATAATCCTTAATGAATGTGATCTTTACCCGAGTGTGTAACAGGCATGAGCGCCTGCCGGACGGCCGTCTCCCAGGAGCGCGCGAGGTAGGCGCCCACGCCGGAGTCGGGCGGCGGCAGCGGCGGCGCGGCGGCGGCCGACAGCTGCCACGCCGGGTCCACGCCCACCAGGTAGTCCACGTTGGCGCACCGCACCTCGAAGCAGTGCATCACCTGTTCGGTGGATTAGACTATTAGACCAAGAGATCGCGGATTCGATCCTAGCACAGGACAAACATTAGTGTGTATCGATTTATCTATTTTTCCTGATTAGGGTGTTATATATATCTGTTTAAGTATGTTTGTAATACCATTGTTGATTCTGATATCTAACGCAAATGCTTAAGCTACTTAAGACTTGTGTACTTAAGGCTTGTGACCCGTTCACCCATTGGCTTAACCTCACGTGGGTTTAGGGCTAATTCCTGTTTACCCGTGCACCCACTGCGTAGGATTTAATCCTACTACTATTATAAAGGCGAAAGTTTGTATGTGTGTATGTATGGATGTATAGATGTATGGATGTCTGGATGTATGGATGTATGGATGTTTGTTACTCTTTCACGTAAAAACTACTGAATGGATTGGAATGAAACTTTACCACAATATAGCTTATACATCAGAACAACACATAGGATATTGGAAATCGAAATCCACGCGGACGGAGTCGCGGGCGGCCGCTAGTTATTAATATATCGATCAATAATTATTAATATATAGTCACACCAATGTTTGCTGTGTTGTGAGATATTATTGAATACTAGCAGACCCGACAGACTTAGTCCTGTCAAAAAAAAATGTTATCTGGCAGGGCTGTTTTTAGGGTTTTCCCGGCAATTTTTCGATTTTTCTCGCCGTAAGAACCATCATTGGACTTCAACGAACATTTAAAAAAAAGAATTGGCCAAATTGGTCCAAGCGTTGTTGAGTTATGCGCTTACCAACACATTTTGCGATTCATTTCTATATTTTAGATATTGACCTCGGACTGCGGCTGCCGCGCCGTGTCCACCGCCAGGATCTCGTTCAGCGGGATCTCCTTGTAGTACTTGGTGCCCTGCTCCGACTGGAACAGCGTGATCGACTTGCTGTCCAGCCGCCAGTAGTGCCGCCGTATCTGGGAAAACATGGCCAAGCAAATATTAAACCAGCATTACAATGTTATTAGAGAGGAAAGAGAGAATTGGAGACAGACAGAGTGTGAAACTAAGAGTGAGTAGATTTAATCTTTGTAAAATGATAAAAAAAATGTAATGGCCAGTTTCTCAAAAAATTCAACTGTCTTGACTGAAAGTAAAGTGCAATTTTTTTATGGCATAGGCGGCAAACGACCTTGCGTGTCGCCTGATGGTAAGCAATCATGCCCATGGACATCCGCGACACCAGAGGATATAAGTACCAGTAAGGTAACGATTAGATATCTAACGGAACTCATTCAGAGTAGAAAAATTCGCGATTTAGCGGTCCAAGTCCATAACATTCAAAAACTAAAATCTTATTATACACAGTGTAGTGTATGTTTTATCTCGTCCTCCTCCGTGCTTCGGAAGGCACGTCAAGCCGTTGTTCCTGCGCCTGATCTCTCTACGATCGTGTCAGATTTCTGTCCCACTGAACTATGAGAGTGAGGGAACATGGAGTGCACCTGTGCTTGCGCACGCACTTATGCACTATAATATATCCACGTCTGATCCACCTGTCTGATCGTAAGATCGGCCGCCAAGGTCGATACACGGCCGGATTTTTTATTATAGTAAGATTATGAAATAAAAAGTGGTAATAAGAGAACACCCACCGTCTTATCCTTATTGGTGAAGTGCACGAGCCAGCCCTCCTTGAGCCACTGCCCCTCGCGCTTCTTGGTGTGCTTGACGGACTGCACGATGCGCATGAGCGGGATGTTGGCGCTGGGCGACGACGACGAGCTGCAACGTAGCACGATCATCCAGGGAATACTAACGGGTACGCTAACTATGGATTGCATGCAACCTATGTGCCCTATCCACTTTTACTTTACTTTTATTGAGGTGGCTGTTGGTCGGTATCTTTATTGAACTTGATGATTACGTTGGTAGTAACAATAGGTTGTGGTTTTATGCGATTTCATAAATGACGACAATCACAAGTAAGGTGAATTAATAACGCGTAAAACAAAAAAAAAATATATATGTAAGAATAAAGTATTTTGTTTGATAAAATAAGCCATGTTTTTCAACCTTGATTTCTTACGTAGTTTAGTATTGTTTTTCTACTATAGTTTCTACAATTTTTTTTCTCAATGTTTTCATGACTAAGCCCATTAACATCACGTAAGATGGCATAAACATACAAAATATAAGACCACACATATATATCTAGATAGAACGGCGAAGTGGGCGTGTCACCCGTGCCATCATGCACTATATGCATGTTTTTATCTACACTATATCACGTGAATCAGTGGGCGGGGCTTAATTCAGAAGTTGCCACGCGCGAAATGTAAACAAAAAGACATCGTGACTGTTCCATCTCGATATTTTCCGTGTATACAACAGACGAAACCGGAATTAGGTCTATCCTAACACTAATTCCATCCCTCACAGACCACAACAGAAGCAAAGACAAGGAGCATAGACGAACAGACGGAAAGTCACTCTTCTCGGTCAGTGGTCGCTCACCTGCTGGGCCGGCTGACGGAGCCGCCGCGCTCCGGGGCGGAGTCGCGCTGCGGCTCGTCCGACTCGTCCGCGTGATTGCGTCGTAGCTGCACCTGGGAGAGGAATATAAACGTAATAAATCGTGATCATTATTGTTCATTTTAGTTTTATATGTAGCGATATTAGTTACTAACAGTAGTATCAAAAATGTATAATTTGTTTTGACCTTATAGCAAAAGATTGCGTTGCTAGTTCGGGCACTTTTCTTCAAAAAGAAGAAGGATTTTAGTATCTTATGCGTTGGTTTGTTATCATATATTTATAAGGTAAGGATTTTTAACAAATAAAATAGATAGTTAATTACTCATATGACTTTAAAAAAATATGACGTCATAGTGTGCTATTTCCAGTGTGGTGGCGCTATGTGGCGGGTCATTTCATTCTCTCTAAGATGGTTGAGTGAGGTGATGGCTGACACATACGTCATACTTGTGAACAGGTGCCACCTTTGGGGACTGGTCAACTAGGACGCAACCAGTCCAGAATAAATTAGGATTTTAATTTGAATTTTTAATTTTTTATTTGATCAGTCGCAAGGTGCGGGCCACATCTAGAAGTGCTTATCCGTGTGATTGTCCGTCAACCAAACCAGTACACGAGTTCGGACGAAATATGACGAATGGGCCCGAAGACAAATGTATGAACCGTTTGCACGTATTGTAAAAAAGTATTCAAGTTACCCACATTATTTTTTATTTTTGTTTAATTTTCTCTCAACTTGCATGTGTATAATTTTGATTTGTGAGTATTTTTCATTAAAATTTTGTTTTGTTTGTTGCGATGTTAACTTGCTACATACTTGCTATTAATTTATGTTTAATGGTTTATTATATAGAATAATATATGCTTCAGTTACAAACTAATGCCCTAGCAAATAAATACCTTTGTACTTTATAGAATATTCTCATGTAAGTGAATGTAAATTCTTTTGAGAAAATAAAGTTCTTAAACCTCTAATTTATATTGACAGTAGACTGTATGACTCAGTGACAGCTATTTGATGCATTATTGTAGAAGCATTATTGTAAAGATTATGGCGTTTAAAAAGATCAACTGTCCGAGTTTCTTGCCGATTCTTCTCGGCAGAATACTGCCTTCCGAATCGGTGGTCGAGTCTTCACTACTGTATTTTTTTATGACGATTCATAAGTGCTTATATTAAGCCCAATTGAATAAAGAATATTTTGATTTGATTTGATACAAACATCATAGTTCGGAATAGTTTTGACAGTTAACAAAAAACGTCTAATGACTGGTGGCGTCAACATCCCCAATGCAACATTGTGCACTTCGTCCATACTCGGATTCAGGTTCAGGTAAGGATTTATAGCGGCACAATATGACAAGTATGATAAAGACAATTTGAGAGTCAGCTTGGTCAATTATGATCGCTTATGATCCTGACATGAGAGTGAAGTCACACCCACCTCGTCATCGCAATCCCGGTGGTTATTTGAGGGCGTGCAGTCGCCGTCGTCGGACTCGTCGTCGCAGAGCCGCGCGCCGTCCGAGATCTCGCTGCCCGTGCTGCTGTCCTGGTACTCGCCTGCTCACCATGAGGTCAAGATTAATGATTATGACCTTTGTAACCTCGGTGCTTACGGTAGATGAAGAAACCAGGAGTAGGGGGGAGGAGGCCTTTACTTTTTGACCAATGAGAAAGAATTTTTCTTTACACGGTAATTAACATGAAGAGTTTTCATCTTTTTAAAAACTGCTTCATCAATTTTAAACTTTCGTTTTTCGTTACTACTCTGATATAAGTTAACGGGATTTGGTAAAACCGCGTTTAGTCCCGCTTATTTCATTGAATTAGTTCTAGCTTTGTGAAAGAGATTTCTTTCTAAATAATGTTTTTATTTTAATTAAAAATTATTTGTCCAATAAATAAAATTAACAAACAGATAAGTATCCAGTTGGAATAAGACATGAAAAAATAAACAGTTGATGAAGAAAATATCTTACCGTGCTGATCCCGAATCTCGCCATTGCAGTCCTTAGGCACTGACGGCAGGCACTTCCTGTGCGCGTTGTAGTGGCAGTCGCGGCACTGCAGGCCCTGCTTGAACAGGCCGCGCAGCAGCTTCTTGCAGAGCCGGCAGACCGTGGGCCGCGTGTACGTGTGCACCTCGAACGTGTGCGGGATGCCCAGCGCGCACGCGCCGAACACGCCCGAGCCCGACGGCGAGCGGCTGCGCTTGTCGCCGCCGAACAGCTGAGGACACGCAACACATACTAATGTAGGTATCCTATTTTTTTGAAGGAGCTTTGACGCGTTGCTTCCATGTTGTGGTGGTTAGAGCTGTGATCGAAAACCTCGGAGGTCGTGGGTTCAAAACCCGCGGGAATACTTTCACTTTGTGTTTAGTTAGGACATTGCAGGCATGAATTGACTGATAAGAATTATGATTCCGTGCTTCGGTACGTTAAGCCGTTGGCCCCGACTATGACCAGTCTGGTTTCCTTTAAAGGGTTACGCAGGTCCGACGACAGTCGCTCTATTGTAATAATCAAACTTGTCAATTCAGGATCATAGTCGCAGCGTACCCTGAGCTCTGAGACAATGGCCGAGGATGCGACCGGGAGAGGCTCTAGGATGATAATGAATGCTTTTTACTTTCCACTAAGTTATCTTAGTAGCCTTGTCTTCTGCGCAAGGTAAGTTTACCACAGGAGAGCACCATTAGTATTTTTTCCGTGCGACTATTTTGAAAGCTCCTTTTATTTGATTTATTTACCAAATAATAAAAACAACAACAAAAATTAAACTGATTAACATTTTCCATATATCAGCGGCTTCAAACTTGTTTATTATGAAAGAGGGATGCCGGAATAAGGCCCAGAAGTGCACACGATGTTCCATTTTATAAAAATAGCTAAAATATTCGTTCTTAATTATTCGCGCTATTCGTATGTCGCTAAAAGTTGGGGTTAATATAACAAAAATTAAAAGAAATTCAACTATTTATTAACCACACCGGAATTGCGTCCTTTTGACAGCTATGTGTAAACAAATCTATCTACGCCCTATCAACATTGAAGTAAAGCTCAAATTCGTGTGTATCGAGCGGACCCGCGGCGGGCTCGTATGTGTTAAGAGTTGCCACTACAGAAATATATTTTCAGATAATCGATTATAAGAGAATATCGAATATTATTACGTTGGTGGATCTTAGCTAAAATAGAAATAAAAATATCACTTACAATTTATCTACAGAAATGAGGTGAATAATTGGTTGCAATTTTTAAGATACCCGTACGATCCCGTACGATCGTGACATGAAGGTAGCATGCCTAAAATAAAAAAAATATATATATTTCAGTGTCATTATCCTATTTATCTTTTAAATATTTATTAATCTTAGTAAAATATTTTCATGAATCAATCAAACGTATATTTTAGGCTACATTATTTTATTAAACTATATTAGAATCGAATAGATCTAAAATCGAATATCGATATTTTTTTACGCAATGGAAACACTAAATTAACTGCCAATTCAACTGTCAAAGTTCAAAATATCAAAAAGTAATTGTGTTTTTCTTGCATCAACAAAGTGATCGGTTTTATTTCGTGCGTTTAACTAAACAACTTCATCATGAATACTGACTCCGACGATCCGGGTTCAGCCGTAGCAGGTAAACAAATACTTTTTACAACATTCAACAGCTAATATGGTGGAAATCGTAGATTGTATTACTGTTGGAAAATAATTATGCATTTACCCAAAAACACTGACTTTTTTTAAACCCTTCCTTTCGCCAGTCAACTAATGACTATTTACTCTACATTTCCATAGTACTTTCATATGTGTGCACTGTGGGCCTAAACTTCTATGGCCAGCCGGCGTCCCCCTTTTGAATATTACTGCAATGGAAGCTACTTGTTTTTCGCAGAAGAGCGCATTTACGCTCGATAAAATACGGACTAGCGTGGCATGAAGCCGTGTGTGCGCACTGAACTCATATAGCAGCGTCACCGACCGCGCAAATAGGTGTTAAAGTTTGAGCCCTTTTTTGTCAAAAAAAATCTCTTATCCATCTATTCTAGTGCCTTGAACTAAGAAACATGTTTACTATGCCTATTTATGCGTGTGAACGCATGATCATGTGTCTTTAAAGAAGTCATTGTTTTAGTATAACTTTAACTACACTATTGATTGGATGATAGGTATTGTGGAATTAAAATAAAAGAAACAAAAAATATGTTAAAATTATTTATTACAAAAGAAAGTTTCGAAAAAGTTAAGGTACACAAAGAGATTACAACTCATTAAAAATACTCTACCCACCACCCAATCGCAGGTCGTTAGTCAAAGTTAACAAAACATGAAGTATTCTATTAAATTATTAATAAAAATAATACAAATTGACACGAATCAAAATATATTCGTACATACTTTAAGTATTAGTGACATGGACGGAATAAAATTAATTACTTATTATCTATCATAAATTATAATTAAATGGATTTGATCCAAATTTATTAACTTATATTTTATTAAACATCTTTATAAAATATAATTATTTATAAAATGCAGATTTTTGTTCATAGTCAATATAAAAGAATATTTCTGGAGATTGTTATATAGCACGTAGTATAAATTGATAAGTAAAAAAAATTGTGAAAATGAGATTCTCTAACATCAGTTCGCCCTCATGTGCCTTCAACTGTCGTTCGAGATCTAACATAATAGTGTTTGATCATTTTAATAATGATGTTTATGATAAAAAGATAAGAATGGAAAATAATTTAAAAAAATATAGCATAAAGAAAATAGAAATTCAGTTAAATAAACATGATCATCATAAATAGTTGTGACCAGAATTACAAGATTATTACATCAATAATACTTTCGGGTAAATAAATTGTGTTGGATTTCTATACTTCAACATTTCACAGTAAGTATAAAGTTACTGATACTTTCACGTCCTAAAACTAATGTATGTGAATACTTGTTTCTCGTAAAAATAATCCCATCAAAAACATTCTGTAAAAAATCTAGCCAAGTCTCGATGGAGCTGCTTGCTCATCTCTAAAAAAGTAATGAAATCTAGAAAAAATCGTGCCAAGCCTACGGTTCCTTACTGCGATTTCTTCATTATTATAGTTGTGTTGTGTGACTTGGCCGTTGAAGGGTACTCAAGGGTACAAATCCAGTATTAAGCCTTAATTTTCACTTGTTATTCAATCAACGTTGTCAAATTGGCAATTTTTCATCGTCAATGGGTAGCGGATCTGGCGACAGATTGGTGTAATTTTGACACAGAGCACTTGGTTCTGTGCCCTTGTGTTCCCTTCAACGGCCAAGTCACACAACACAACTATAATAATGAAGAAATCGCAGTAAGGAACCGTAGGCTTGGCACGATTTTTTCTAGATTTCATTACTTTTTTAGAGATGAGCAAGCAGCTCCATCGAGACTTGGCTAGATTTTTTACAGAATGTTTTTGATGGGATCTCATTTATTTTTTGTAGGTCTCTTTTATACAAACGAGAAAAAAAACTCGTCACCGCTGCTTAGGACATCACACTCCGTTATGTCTTAGACTCATCTATTAAGCCCATCTATAAAGTGCACTAAACATGCTTTTTTATCAATATACGTATTATTTAATGCACTTACGCATATTATCTACATTTAATCCAGGCCTTAAACCGGGATAATCCAGGGGTTATCTTATTATTTTGCTCTTTGAAGCTTTTAAGTACATAATTACCCATATCTTCTGGGATGGCAATCCCATGAAACTGATGCTTAATTTTCATATCTTTAAACTCCTTATCTTTATCTACAAAACCATCAGTGTAACGGTTAGGCAACGATATAAGTTTTTGTACATAAAGAAAGACAAAGTTAACAATGCAGTCGAAATTCATACAGAATGTTCTTGTAAAACCGCAAATATAAATTTGTTTCCTATCATATATAATTTATTGAAGTTTTCATAATTTTTCCTTCGTTTGTATCTAATTACCTATCTTGGTGCCAAATTTGAATGTTCTATGTTTGCTAGAAGTACCTTAGACTTTTGATGACGAAAATGACAAAGTTAACAATGCAGTCAAAATTCATACAGATTGTTGTTGTAAAACCGCAAATATAAATTTGTTTCCTATCATATATAATTTATTGAAGTTTTCATAATTTTTCCTTCGTTTGTATCTAATTACCTATCTTGGTGCCAAATTTGCATGTTCTATGTTTGCTAGAAGTACCTTAGACTTTTGATGACGAAAATGACAAAGTTAACAATGCAGTCGAAATTCATACAGATTGTTCTTGTAAAACCGCAAATATAAATTTGTTTCCTAGCATATATAATTTATTGAAGTTTTCATAATTTTTCCTTCGTTTGTAGCTCATTACCTATCTTGGTGCTAAATTTGAATGTTCTATGTTTGCTAGAAGTACATTAGAGTTTTGATGATCGGTCAGTGAGTCAGTGAGTGACAAAATGGTGTAACTTTGATCGCTCATAACTCGTAAACTATTAGTTCAAATGTCATGATATTTTGAGACTGAGCTTCTTCTGATACTAACTCACGGTCATCGAAAACTTAAACGCCTAGCTTTGACCACAGCGACGCTACAAGGATGGTGAAATAGCCGCGAAACGCTTCGAGAAAAGATGGTTACGGCCGTGCCCGCTTTTGCTCGAGACTTGGCTGGGGCACTGCCGTGCCCCCAGATAAATGTAACCAATTCGGTTACGGGAGTCGGTCACGGATCCGGTCGGAAGTCCCGAGACCGGTGTCAGCGAAGTTTCGAGATTGCATATTGATTCGACCCCGCCTCTTCAGAAAGGGCACTCTTGTAAGAGCATACGGTAACCGAGTTCCTGATTTAGCATAAGGACGGGGGTCTGTCTCGCGAGGAGTCACCGTCAGTTGTTCCCGGTGACGAGGTCGGCGAGGCGCCTTACCAGCGAGTCGTCGTGCGAGGCGTGGCTGTGCGCGGACGAGCGCGAGGGCGAGCGCGGCGCCGCCGACGCCCGGCGCGCGCCCGCACCCGCGCCCGCGCCTGCGCTCGCGCCCGCCGCGCATGGCGGCGCTGTGCAGTTGGACGGCACCTTCACCGCGCACCGCTTGTGGTAGTTCAAACCGCAACCTGAAGGTAACGAGATAGTCGTTAAAATAGTTAAAACATTTTGATACAGGTTGTCTTGCAAATGGTATTGGATACGAGTCATCAAGATGAAGACAAAATTCATTGAAAAGTGAAACAAAATGTTGAATCTGGTCATTCTTTCAAGGGTTTCCATAGCCACGAGTTTGGAAAACGGGAACACAGTCGGCCCATCTAACAAGGAGCGATCACTGCAGTACATTCTCCATTGAGGTAAGTTATAGGATATTTTAAACTTTGAAGTCTGTTACCTTCACACTTGAGCCCCTGGCGCACGAGGCCGAAGAGCATCTCCCCGCAGAAGTCGCAGAAGGTGGGCGTCTTGTACGAGTGCACGGCCAGCGCGTGCGGCCGCTGCGCCGGCGCGCTCTCCAGCCCGCCGTCGCATACCAGCGCTGGAACAATCATTCAAATCAGTAGGTATTATCTATGTTCGTACATATACCTCAAATTAACTAGCTTCCAAACATGGTCCTTCGAGCCAGATGCAGAAGAAGTTCGGTAGTAGTAGTAGTGGTAAAAAGTGTTGCCGACACAAAAATATATAAAATTGAAATAGTATTAACCGTGTTGCAACACAAATAAATGCTGCGTGACGAACATATTCTATTTGTAATAATTGCAGCTCGTTTTGTGTCACCAAACACACCAGTTTCGCTAGAACGTCGTGTTGGTATTTGTATGTTTTTGCCTCGTTACCTTATTTCTAACGAGCCTTCCGCGTGTAATTTCTTTTTTCAAATATCCCCCCCTATTTCCGCTAGGATTATTGCTGCTAATTGTACGAAGAGTATTGTACTGACGGTTGGCTGTGAGCACGATCTCGACGAGGGTCTCGTCGGCGACGTCGGCGGCGGAGTTGACCAGCTGCAGCACGTTGGGCGAGCAGTAGTCGTGCCGGAACAGCAGGATACGCTCCGACAGCCGGTTCAGACCATTGTCGGGAATCTGGGGAAATCATTATTTCACTCATTCAAATAATCTTCATGACAGAGGAAGAGTCGTACGTACCTCTTCCTTCGTATAATTTTTTTGCACGACACATCATGTAAATAAAAAGATGTTATGCATACAATAATGATATCAATTTCAGGCCCTGTGTTACACGAGACGAAATTGTAAGTTTTCTTTTTCTTGACCATATTCACATCATTTTAGTATTTTAAATTACATACGTATTTTACTATTAATAAAACAATGGATGGAAAATCGCAGATTTATCAAAACTACATGTTTGTTGTATAACACGACTTTACATTACGTTTATTTTTCCGACTAACCGATTTGAACCTTCGATTGCGGCACAACGCGAAGTAGTGTTTTAGCTGAGTGGTCTTTATTTGGAGTCTACATTAGACATTATGCTGATAAACGTGCAAATTGGGATCAGTATCGGAAATCCAGATGTCCAGTGGTGGAGGCTGACCTGGGTAAGCTCGGGGTTGAGCACTGGTCGGAGGTGGCATAAGAAGAAGAGTCCGGTGGAAGGCTCTCGTTTCGGAGGCCAAGACACACTTTGGGTCGTTGAGCCATAAAAGTTAAGTTTTCAGAAACGTACCTTTTCGTGTACAAATTTGACGGCGAGGTCCTTGAGGTAGGCGAGCGTGAGCAGGTGCGCGGGCGCCGACACCGCGTCGCGCAGCACGCCCAGCTGGAACAGGAACGTCACCTCGTCTTCCATCACGCCCAACGCCGCGTCTAAACAAACAAACACAACTTATTTAAAAAAATAACAGTGTTTTTTGTGCAAATATCACGCTTTTTAGAATGCTTACAAACCACCGTGTGGCTAGCAAGAGCAGGCAATGCGTACAATTCCACAACGTAAAAAAGATAGAGCGGAATTAAACGGTTTATTCCTTGGAAAATTAGTTTTCATATGCAAATATGAAACAACAGTTAGAGTAGAGTAGAATGTTTTTTCGCATTATAAATGAACTAATACCTATTCAGAAATAAATTGAATGCCTGGCAATTTAGCTCGGCAAAATACAAAAACATGTCAAGATCTGACGATGATACACGTTCAAAGGTAAAAAAAAGTGTAAAAATTACTACAAAATAATGTTATTTTTCTTGTTTATCTATGAAGTATTGATATAATACAATTAATGTACGTTGATAGCGAAAAGGACACAGTTTTTTTTGGGCCCACCAACAATCGGTAACGTTTAAGACAAAGAGAACTATGTAAAAAATGTATATATTTTTTTATGAATTTTGCTATTGAATAGTCCAGTAATTTTAGCAATTTTGATCCACGATCTGCGGAATAATTCCTAGTGAGCTGAATTTTTGTATACACCTTTACTATGATATTGTAATGATGATGTGAAAAATCGACATTGATATCGTGCCGGCTAAAAAAGTTATAGGGGTCCAAACGTCACGAAAATCAGTTTTTCGCAAATATCTCGCGATCAATTGCTCAGAGGTCAATAATGATTTCACGAAAGTTGTTCGTCGTAAAATTGTCTACAAAAAAGGTCTCTTGCATTTTTTTGTAGAATTAACCGTTTTTGAAATAGAGACTAGAATGCACTCACATATGGTATTGTATACCGTACGCCGCATACCAAGGCATAAACCCTATTGTTTGCTTTTTTCCCTTTTTTGTTTGTGTGTTATTTGTTAGTATGATGTTCTACATATAGGAATATAAAGGACTTGTAATACTAGTACAGTAAGGAAAATAGGAATATCAGCTATAAAAAACTAAGCGGCAATTTTTTTTGTCACTTTATAACTCAAGAACGGGTTCACCGATCCAAACCAAATTTTCAGAGTTTGTACAGACTATTTAGTAGATGTTTTATGTGAAGTTTAAACAAAATCGGTTGTTCTTTTTATACGTAGCGAAGCACGTACCGGGTCGCTAGTAATGATATAGATATGCTATGTCCAGTGACGTTTGGACCCCTATAACTTTTTTAGCCGGCACGATATCAATGTCGATTTTTCACATCTTCATCACAATATCATAATAAAGCCGTATACAAAAATTCAGCCCACTAGGATTTTTTCCGCAGATCGTGGATCAAAATTGCTTAAATTCACATTACATATCTATATCATTACTAGCGGCCCGGTACGTGCTTCGATACGTATAAAGTGAAGCGACCGATTTTGTTCAAACTACACATAAAACATCTACTAAATAGTCTGTACAAACCCTGAAAATTTGGTTTGGATCGATGAGTCCGTTCTTGAGTTATAAAGTGACAAAAAAAATTGCCATTTAGTTTTTTATAGTTGATATTCCTATTTTCCTGACTGTACTAGTATTACAAGTCCTTTATATTTCTATATGTAGATCATCGTACTAACAAAAAACACACAAACGAAAAAGGGAAAAAAACAAATGATAGGGTTTATGCCTTGGTATGCGCCGTACGGTATACAATACCATATGTGAGTGCGTTCTAGTCTCTATTTCAAAAACGGTTAATTGTACAGAAAAATGCAAGAGACCTTTTTTGTAGACAATTTTACGACGAACAACTTTTATGAAACCATTATTGACTTTTGAGAAATAGATCGCGAGATATTTGCGAAAAACTGATTTTCGTGACGTTTGGACCCCTATAACTTTTTTAGCCGGCACGATATCAATGTCGATTTTTCACATCATCATTACAATATCATAATAAAGGTGTATACAAAAATTCAGCTCACTAGGAATTATTCCGCAGATAAAATCTAAAATTCCTGGACTATGAAGTGAATTTCAAACGAAACCGGAGTCATAAAACCAAAATAAAAAGCCTTATTTTGATTATATCCGTGAAATATCTGTCCAAAGATTAGTAAACAATGGCTGACATCCAGATAACTGAAGGAAAAAAGGTTTTTATCAATAGAATTAAAATGAAACACTTGAAATCGAACATAAAAGAGACGCAATTTACTTTTGGAACGGTTTTCATGCCTATTTTTATCTAAGGCGGTGATTGATAGTGACTTTTAATCATTTAATTAATGAAATTAAATAATACGAATAAACAATACAAAAAAATCCGTATAACGGAACGCAAGTGCTAGTCTATTGCCGGATTTTGATTTTATTTAAAAACTGAATACAAATAATAATAATAATAATAAATATTTCACAACATCACATACATTGATCTGACCCCGTGTTAAGTAGCTTAAGCACTTGTGTTACAGACATCAGAATCAACAGTGGTATTACAAATATACATAAATAGATACATATAACACCCAGACCAGGACAAACAGACATGTTCATGCACACAAATGTTTGTCCTGTGCGGGGATCGAACCCGCGACCTCTTGCGTAATAGGCAACATCTTGACCATTACACCAAGCAGGTCGTCAAATACAAATGTCAGAAACCTTCAGTCTGTCAACTGTCATTAATGGTTTTACTATATATTTTAAAAAAGCTGTAGTTTGTTTGTTTGAACACGCTACTATCAGAAACAGCTGGTTCGATTTGAAAAAATATTTTTGCGTTGGATTATCTATTAGTCGAGCCAGGCTTAAACTAAAAAATGTTAAGCTATAGTTTAAGACTACATATTTTTGCAAAAACCTTATTCTACGCGGACAGAGTCACAGGCGGACACGAGTCATAATAAATTGCTTTTACTTCAGATACGTAGGAAAAACATAATGGAAAATCGCCCTTATGTGTAAGTATTTACGGTTCAGGCGTTGAAAGTCAGGAAAGCAAATAGACAGATTAGTTTATGAGGTTAATATACATATATTTTCCCATCTTATTTCTAACGATTCCGGTTAAAATATGAAAAAGTAATATTACCACTATAATCTGGAGATTATAAGGAATAAATTGATACCCATTTCGTAAATAAACGCTAAAAGGGGGACGCCGGCTGGCCATAGAAGTTTCGGCCTACAGTGCACACTTATGAAAGTACTATGGAAATATAGAGTAAATAGTCGTTAGTTAACTGGCGAAAGAAAGGGTTTAAAAAAAGTCAGTGGTTTTGGGTAAATGCATATTCATTATTTTCCATCAGAAATACAATCTACGATTTCCACCATATTAGCTGTTGAAGGTTGTAAAAAGTATTTGTTTACCTGCTGCGGCTGAACCCGGATCGTCGGAGTCAGTATTCATGATGAAGTTGTTTAGTTAAACGCACGAAATAAAACCGATCACTTTGTTGATGCAAGAAAAACACAATTACTTTTTGATATTTTGAACTTTGACAGTTGAATTGGCAGTTAATTTAGTGTTTCCATTGCGTAAAAAAATATCGATATTCGATTTTAGATCTATTCGATTCTAATATAGTTTTATAAAATAATGCAGCCTTAAATATACGTTTCATGAAAATATTTTACTAAGATTATAAAATATTTAAAAGATAAATAGGATAATGACACTATTTTAGCTAAGATCCACCAACGTAATAATATTCGATATTCTCTTATAATCGATTATCTGAAATTATATTTCTGTAGTGGCAACTCTTAACACACACGAGCCCGCCGCGGGTCGGCTCGATACACACGAATTTGAGCTTTACTTCAATGCTGGTAGGGCGTAGATAGATTTGTTTACACATATCTGTCAAAAGGACGCAATTCCGGTGGGGTTAATAAATAGTTCAATTTCTTTTAATTTTTGTTATATTAACCCCAACTTTTAGCGACATACAAATAGCGCGAATAATTAAGAACGAATATTTTAGCAATTTTTATAAAATGGAACATCGTGTGCACTTCTTGGCCATATTCCGGCATCCCTCTTTATGTGGGCCTAACTCTCCATACAAAAACGATTGACTCCTTTACGTCTATTCTACGAAAAGAAAGTATGTACAAACAAAATTATTGACAAAAGAAAAGGTTAACCGCTTACTGCGCCTCATTTAAAAATAGATAAGAAAGTAAGTATTGCGAAACTATGACATAATGTGTAGGACGTAGGACGTATAGTCCTCCTTCAAGCAATCCTTGAGAGTAGTTATGGATGGAGTCTGTATCTTAAGTACGGTAAGCATCCCTTACTTGTCACCAAGTACCAAAAATATGTATACGAATATGTAATTTAAATACTCCCTTGTTAAACTTAAATTAAATGATCAAATGGACAGGCCCGTTGGTCGAGTGGCTAGAGACCCTGGCTACAAAACCAAGGGTCGCGGGTTCGAATCCTGCTAGGGGCAAATGTTTGTGTGATTAACATCAGCATTTTGTACTCGCGTCATGGATGTTTATAAAAGTATTTAAGTATGTCTATCCGTTCCCTAGCTTCCATAGTACAAGCTTCGAGCTGAGTTTGGGGCTAGGCAATTGGTGTGTTAGTCCCAGACATTAATTTATTTATTTAAATAAAAAACAATTGAAATAGCATGTAACCCCGACCATAGAAGTATTTTTAAATATTTGAGGTAAGTGGCAAGGAAGCAAACTTTTTAAAGTTGTAGAATATTATTGTGGGTATTCATTACCTTGGGGGACTGTCTGTCAATCAAAAAAGAAAATACACTCATTGTTGAATCAATATGGGTGTTTTCTTTTTTTAATCGTTAATAAAGCGTGCCTAGGCACTAGTTGCGTTGTTGATATAACCTTTGCAAGCATGTTAATCTTATTTTGGGGAACTTTACCTGTCGATAAGAGATGACTGACCGACCACTTTCACCGCTTCCATCCAAACGCAGCGGTCATTCTATTATCGCGGACAATATTTTTGGTAAACATTTTTCCTCATTGTTTAATGATTATTGCCAACAGATTGTGTTATCGAGGTGTTTAATATCTTGTTACAAAACAAAATAATCATAGCTATATTAATGTCAAGTTAGGTACATACTAAGATGCCATTGTTTTTTTTTAAGACAGAGCAATTTTCACATCCAACATTTATCAAACGGAGCTACAATTCAGATAGTCTTTGAAATTGAGGTGCAAAATTATTTTATTCGTGAGTCTACTTGCATTTTTCATTTAAGGTGAAGTTTGAACTATGTACTAAAACTTTAATATTATAGTTAGTATAGTATTAGTTAGTATAGTTAAGAGCTACAAGCTCTTAACTAAGTTATGAGTTAAACAATCTCATACGTAATAATTAGCATTGCAAATGATGTGATATTGCCCTAATAACGAGGACATCAACGGCACGTGTAACTTTAAAAACTGAACTTTGATTTAATGAGTTTCGATTAACAGGTGACAGTTCAAATGAATAATATTTATTAGGCAAAAACAAGGTGCAGTAAATGTGTGATTCAAAAATTATAACCTTTATCCTTAAGTTTTTTAAAAAATTATGAAGCCAGTGAAACTGTTTCTATGAAAATGCAGGCGAACTCAAATCGGCTTTTCGCTGAAAAGAGGGAATGAACGGGGTATTCGTTAGCCTGCCCCGCAACAATGTAAGATTGCATTTCATAAGGCTTCGTCTGGAGCTAACATGTTATTCTACCAGCCTTCCTTGGAATTTTAATACTCGGCATTGTAAGATTTCATTACGATGATCAGCTTTCTAAATAATCGGAAATTAAACCTTTTTTAAAACGTGAAGCTTGAAAATGTAGGTATTATGTGTCGGATAAATTTTTGGTGCTACATAATCATCATGGATCATTAATGTCTAATATAATAAATAAATTATTTCATTATTATTAAATAACGTTCAGCCATATTTTTTCACGTGTGCTTGTGTTTCTTTCTTTTCAACTACTTAAATAACTGTTGAAATGTTACTAATTTTCTTTGACAAGGTTCTGATGTTTGGCAGAAAGGTAGGATTGTCACCTAAGTGGCATGTGCAACAAGGATACAGCCAAGTAAAATTTTTTATGCAACTTTCTTTCAAATTATAATTTATATTAATATCTCGAATTTCATATGAAGCATAGTTCGGGTCAGATACTCGTCTGTAGCTGTGTGTAACTTAGTTTCAGCACAACACGTTAACCATTTAATCAGTATAAATGTCATCGGAACAGCTGCGTTGCAAAACCGATATCAAAGATATATCGGTGAAGGTTTGTATGCGTCGCTGCGCGTGCGCCGCCGGACACGTGGCCGCGACATCTGCCCCGCCATCTCTCTAAACAAGCACCGATGCGTAAGCACATTGCCGTGCGTGTGCCCGGCCTAGTCCAATGTTTTACTCTGTGATCTATTATAAACTGTTACATCGCCTCACAATCAAGTGGCAGGTAAAATAATTGTAAGTATTAAGATTTATTTGCATGGTTTGTTATAAGAGATTTTAGACTTTCACGTTGCATTACTATAATTAGATTTGCTAACGGGACTAAACGCGATTTTAATTACGCGGTCGCTTGCGACCACGGTTGTTGTAACGCAGCCGAAACGTCGAGCAGTAAGTAGAATATAATGTACTAGATAATTAAAGTCGCGTTTGGTTTGTTATAGATTCTTTTGAAAAATGGTTATACAGATTAGCATACAGTACAGATTATTATTTAAAAGGTACAATACTATTGGCAGATTATAACAATTAGGTATGGTTTTTATTAATGTAAGTTTATAAAGGTGACGTAGCCAAAAAAATCATAATTTGATTACGGCTTATAGGTTGGTAAATTGTTTTGTTGTTGTACATATGGGAAATCAAAACTGTATGCAAGAGATCAAGTGTATATCAGCTCAGGTAAGCTTCTCCTCTGTCTTACTTATGTAACTAGGCCTCTCCAAGGTTATTATTATTTTGAGAAAAACTAGTTTTATGACATTACTATTAATTAAGCAACAAGATCAAGAGCGTCAATTTTATTTTATACTTATAACTTGTTTTGTGGTCTGAATTTAGATTTATTATTTTAGGCGTTTTGATGACTTCTTCCAAAAATATGTTCAAACATAGGTAAACACGTGCCAACGGACCTAATACTGGTGATGATTTCCATCCACACTGATACTTATTCTATATCTTCCAATAACTAATGTGTTTTTAATAAGTTACTCGGTGCAAATTAACTTTACTTTTTTCATGAACAAAACAACTTTGCAAGTATTTTTGTTAATATGCTTTTGACATTATTCACAACGCAGTAAACGAGTAAATCTTTGACGTTACTTACTGAAGTATAGTGTGAACACTATAAATAAAAAAGATACCTCGACTCAAGCAATCATAGGTGTAGCCGTAGACCTGAGCGACACGCGCGGCCGCAGTCGCCACGTGTAGCGCGATAACCGCCCGCCCTACAGATACAGTGCACGTAGAATGATTTGGAGATAACTCTAACATACTTTCACTTAAGTAGGTAGTGGTAGTTGGTATGTGGAATTTTTCCTTCAGCTATTATTCAAAACCAAGAAATATATATAACTAGCGGCCGCCCGCGACTCCGTCCGCGTGGATTTCTTTTTTTCGAAATAAAAAGTAGCCTATGTTCTGTCTCAGGGTCTAAAGATTGTCTGTACCAAATTTCATCAAAATCGGTTGCGAGGTTTAAGTGGGAAAGCGTAACAGACAGACAGACAGAGTTACTTTCGCATTTATAATATTAGTTGGGAATAGTTGGGAATTGGGATAAGTATTATTTTAAACTTGAGTTATGCCTCTGACATCAAGAGGATCTCTACTTAGTGAGTTGTATAAAAAGGTGAATGAAAATTTTATCAAAACGTTTTATCGTGTGACCGCACGGCAACGTGTAGCCTCTCCCTGAGTCTAAAATAATAAAGCTGCCACTACTAACAATCTCCTATCTATCCAAGTTATTCTACACGTACATACTTTTTACGGCATCGCTCGGTCGCACCGTCCGCGGGCGCGGCAGCCCTGGCCGGTAAACAACTGCTCCACGTGTAGTGCGGTGATAACCCGCCGCCCGCCCGCCCCAACAACACACTCTTACGACATACACACTCATCACTCGGATAGGCCCATATCGCTACCTAGTTTAGGGCTTTTGCAATTTTAAAAATTTAATTTGTCAACAAAACTCCAGTAAGTGGCTAGATTAATGAAAAGAAATATTCAGCATTACTTAAAACTTTTAAAACATATATGCAAAAATCTACCTGCGTCGTGGGTTACCTATATAAAACTGATTCCTTAATGTGAACACAATCAATACACGAGTACTTATAAGTAACTGAGTTTTTGTGGTAGCTCAACTCATAAGTTGTCTTACTGAAGGTCGATATTGGTCTTAATTATAAATGTCATAATTCATGAATAAGAAACAATAAAAATAAATGTTTAACCCATGCTACCATCTGCTTGTAGAGTAAATTACGTCGACCTCGATCTATCCGACCTGAATGAAGCCGCCCTCCAGTGCTCTGTTTGCCTACGAAGGCAGAACCTGTGTCACGTAAGTGCACATAACACAAGTGCCTTTGAGACACGGGGTGCGGTAATTGGTACACGAGTATCATGTTTCAGCATTATTATTTACGATCTGCACTGATTTCGCTTCGAAATGATCAGTATTCTTCCTATATGGTGTTTTGTTGTACAATTAAATATTCCTCTTAAATCAATATATATAATCAATAGATGATAAAAAACAACTGCATTGTAATACGCTGCGGTAGTTTTAACTTAACTAATTGAACGTAGGGACATGGGAAGCGACGTTTTATAGTATGGCAAGATTAACACTAGAATCGACAGAAGGTATCATAGGCATAGCTGAGAAAAACAGGTAAAATGGCTGAACGAGATAAATCCGAAACGGTTTTACCTATATTTATAAATCATTAATATTATCTGTATTATAGCCGTGATTACATGAGCAACTCTGATAGCCCGTGTCACTCTAGCAGACGGGGTCATCTCCGTGTTAATTAATACCTCCAGCCGAAACTGCACATGCATATCATTACTGGTACCAGGTATTGACAGATGGACTGCGCAAACAGAGTCGTTTGATACCCGAGATTAAGATACTGACGTCGGTCGCGCCGCTGTTGCCAACTGCTCAACAATGTGACGTTCACGCCAGTGCATTTCACTTACTTTGTAATTTCATATTCGTCAAACATCCGATATGACATTTTCTAATGATGTTCAGAGATGTTGTTTACACATAAGTCCAAGTGTATCAGCGGAAATTTCTACACATATCAGTCTATTGACGTATTTAATATTTTACGATATAAATTATAAAAACACAATGTGTTATTAATTACACAACAACAATAAGCTTTTATTGCCGGCCCGTGTTGACCCAGTGCGGGACAAAGGAATCTCTTCCTACTTGTTATCTACTTTAATGATTTGCATAGGGTTTGCAGGATATTTTACAAAACCGTATTTTGTTTATAATAATTACAGAGCCTTATACGATAGCATGTAACATTTATGTGAAAATATATGTCATTCTTGTCATTCACTTCCTTCTTAGCCCAGGTAGGACTGCATATCATCAACTCGGTAGGTATTTCTAGCGGTTGATGGACAGTTATCAGATGTATTAGTCAGGCGAGACGTTTCATGATATGAGATGTTATGATCAAAAGGTACTTAAGTAATTGGAAAATTTCAATTTCTGTTCTGGATAACCTCATGGGTCATAAAATTAAGTCTATTTATGCCGCATGTGGGTATAATTAAGTTAGATATAATTTATGTACCAAGTAGGTATGGTTTACACTTTACAACTTGATTTACGATAGTCTCGAAATCTTCCTAACAGCAGGTCGCGATGTGCAATCGATCGCAAGGTGACGCGATAACGTCTGCCTGAACGTGAGAGTTCATGTGAGCTGGTGTAGCTCAGATTTGTCGACAATCCGCAAGTTAAACTTCGTTCTACATAACTGGACACTTTCAAATAAAGTCGTGTTTAATTTCTTAATTTTTGAATTTAAGAAGATTATTTATCAATAAAATCTTATTTAATAAATACACTAATCATCAACATCGCTTTTTTACCATCACTGACAGAAAAACTAATAAAGCCACCGCTATAGGGATCACAAGTCGAATGTCAAAGATAACAATCTATTACTGCGGTAAGCTTCAAGCATGTGTATTATATGTGTCAAGTCAAGCTTTTGTTTTCCTAAAACGTGCCAGTGATTACACAAGAAGAATGCATGCACAATCTGCAATCTGCGAGGTCTGTGGGACAATAACAACGATTGTGTTATTTATTGCCGCTCAAGTAGGTACACGTGCGGCGTCGGCCGCCCTCAGGCCTTAGCTCATTGGACGAGGGTGGGATGATACATCTTCTGATAACGCCACGAGCGAGATGTTTGTTTCCGGCCTGAACTAGTCTTTGCTTGGCAACAGTCAACGCTTACTCATTGAAACTTTTCGAAACAAGTATGGTGTCCATTAAAACAAGCAAATTGTTACAACTTGCAAAAAATGCTTTATAAATGTGTTACGTACACGTTGAAGTGTTGCCTTGTAACATTTAAAATTTAAAAAGTATACAAAATTCCATTAAACAATTAAACCGGATATAACATTTTTGCGCGATGGCTCATCGAGCTATTTATAACGATGTTTCAAAATATTAATTTATTGAATTTTGATATAAAGTAATAACATCAAAATTGAATTTTATTGTGGTTCCGACGTCAATGTGTAAGAGTAATTGGGAAACCCAAAAGTCATCCACAGATTAAAATTACTCATGAAGGGCTGTGAGTTTGACGGTCATTTCAAACACCACACTTCGATTACTAAAACATTGGAAAGAAAAAGTTCATATCAGCAGAAGATAATTGTAATTTAAGATTTATTTAAATAGTTATTCCCGATCAAACTCCGTCAGACAGGTTCGCCGATAACGGGCAAGCGCTCGCGCAGGTGTCACATGGACAAACAGACATTGAACCTGATCGATGACCCTTGCACTTGCCTTTGGCTCGAGTCTGAAACAACTTGCGTGATTATTGTAAAAAAAAAGTTACGCTTGTTTTGACGCAGAACGTCACATTCAAACGTCAAATTCGTCTTACAAAGATCACCTAAAAAAAAACACTTCATATACGCATCAGTTTCTTTAATATTAGAAAAATGTTATTTCCTTATTTATGTAGGGTACTTGTACCACTCAGGGGTTTTATTGATATCATCAAATACATTAAGTACGTATTTATTTGTTTTTATTGTTGGTTAACCACCATTTTTTTAATGACGTTTGTGAATATAACGTTGCTGAGTGTATTTTTTTGAAAAACGTTGGCGCCGCCAATACACCTAGAAAATAATCATTGGAGCTGTTAGATGGAATAATGTAAAATAATTATATATTTTGTGTTAGTAATTTATTTATTTTTAGTTTTTACGAGCAGACTAATTGTTAGCAAAAAGCTTTTTTATCGAGTCTAATTAAACCTATTCTCTGATTATGTCATCGGAATATTTTAGTCTTTATATAGCAACAAAAATAGGTCAAGAACGAGTGCAGTGGAGCGTAAACAATGCGATAAAATTTGCGAAGAGAGATAATAATAACAATAAAGAGATTTTGTGCAGAAACTGCGGCCGACAGACAAGCCAGAAAATCTCAAAACTGTGAGTACGAATGTTATGTTGTCAGTAACGCTATCTAGGTACGTTAGATGCTTAGTATTTTTTATAAAAACATTTCAACTAACTTGTGTAAAATTATTATTTGAACAAAAAATAAACAAGATCAAAAAAAAAATCTGCATGCTCTTACCCTTTTCATAATGGGAGAAATTTAATCAGAACCTAAATTATCATTTACTTAATGCTCGATAAATTATACTATACTTCTATGTACTGTAATCAATGAAGTAAAATAAATGTATAATGTATTTTGAAAAAAAATATATGAGCTGATAAATTTTTCATTGATACGTTCTTTTTATTTTATTAAAAAAATGATGGAGACACGGGATAAAATGCTTGTATAATTTATAATATCCGAATGTGACATAAAGATAAAGAGCATCGCTGCAGCAGGCGGTGGGGGCGGTGGGGGGGGGGGATGGGGCGGTTCCGCGTGGCTACCGGCGCAGGCGCAGGTCACTGATAGCGTTATCCGCGGTGCATCGCCACATCACGACGCACACTTCCTAACTTAGCTGATCAACTTGCCTTGCATTAAGAGCTCGATATACATTATACGGTCGATCTCGGACTGGACTCTAAAATTAAATATTTATGTTCCCTGTGATCCATAGAAAATATATATAAGCTTAGTTTGGAGCTACGGAATTTATTTATTTAGTCTGATATATCATGAATAGAACAAAATGATTCTATTATATTTGACAGCTTTTGTAGAAGTTCTAGGATGGGTCCTAGTAGGTAAAACTCCCAGTTACACCCAGGGCGATAATCCACAAACAGCATGAAATCAAGACTCATTTTTATACCGATACAATCAATTTCAATTATGGAAGGTCAAATAAATAGCTTAATATTACCACTTTACCGTTAAAATATCATCTACTGTGGGCTTTTGGATACACTAAAAGTTACCGTCATTAAAGTAAAGTTATGTATATAGTTAATGTTTGTGTATGTGAACGGTCAATATGAATTGATGTTATTCTGACTGCCAGACAAGCCAAACGCATGTTATATTTTTTGTCATTATGTATTCTTGTTTGATTTGGCTGTCATGGAACACAATAGAATCTAGTACGCAAGAAATAATTATGTACGTAATTATTATGCGACTAATTTCTGTTTTTTGAGTCTCGCCGTTTACAATATAATTTACAAACATAATCTACAAAAACTATCGCATTATTTCAGATTTTATCGGTTAACTGAACATTAATCTAGACAGCTTGTAATTAATTACAACTTAATATGCTATATACATATTAAAAGCTTGGGGCAAATGACTGCGTCAGTTACTGCTCTAATAAAAGACATCAACGCGCGTCACGCGATGACTCATCTAACAGCCTTCTATTTCATTTATTTATTTGCAAACAATACTTAGTATCACAACAACACATTTCTTTTTTTTTTACTCTTAGATAAGCTCAAATACATTTCCAATAAATATGTACTTTTAGTTTCGGAAATTCCATATTCTCGATATGTTTGTTCGTTTTAACAAAGTTTAAAGCGCCTAATCGTTATTGAAGCAAACATTCTCAGAAGTTCCATAAACTATAATAATATTTCATTCACTCACTTTTAACAGCCTTTAATCCTTCTACCACTGGCTCATTAGAAATAATAACTACTAAACACGTCATCGATCAAATGATAATGCCTAATTGATAGTGAAGTTTTTGCCACCGCGGTTCGGACTGCGGTATCGTGTGGCTAATTGATGAGTGCAACAGTCGCGCCGTCTGAGTATGCGCTTACACGTGTCGCCTTGCAAGATTCGGCACGAGCAGCGTCGAGGAGACACCTTGGACAGGGCACAGTCAAACCTGTATTATTATCGATGATATGATAAGCTTGTTTATTTTTATAATAATGAGATAACCATTTTTGATTAATGCTTGGATAGTGGCGGATGACTAACTATAATTTTGGCGGTTTGACTGATATAACATTTTGAATGTCACAAACTTTTGAATAACTAAATTGTTGATTGGAGTTACACGTGTTATTGTGAGTCAACCATAAAAGATAGACTGCTGGTACTCTGCTTTGCTGCTGCTATGCTGTTGCGGGATATTTTTTTAGTCATTTTGATGCACAATATTTCCGTCATACATGATTTCTATGAGACTTTAACCATTAAGGCTGAAGCTTAAAAAATCCCCAAACTGCTCTCGTTTCCCGAACATTTCCCTTCACTACTCTGCTTCTATTTATTGTAGCGTGATGAAAAGTATTCTTTAACCTGCCTTTATGAAGAATTTTCGTTAAAATCAAATGTAGAAGAAAAAAAATACGAGTTCGTTTACAAACACGATTATTGTTTGAATCTTTGTTAATATATAGCCTAAAATGTATTAGAGATAGAAATCCATTTCATACAAAACAATGGCTATTTCACAAAACCAAAACAGACACTTGTCCTTAAACCCTAAAAAATACAAAGGTAGTCTCATAAGTAGAGCTTCAGGTCGGCTGAGAATTTAAAAGACTTAAAACAATTCTACAATGTTATTTAAATATGTGATACTGTCAGGATTTTTAATTTCCGAGTATTTCTTATAAAAAAAAACGCTATTTTTATGAAATGTGGGATCACCTATTTTGTGTTTCAAAATAATAAATAATTGGATCATCAGCCGGTCCAGCCAGCCAGCAGTTCCCATGGCCAACGTTGGTCCAAAGTAGGCCACTGCAGATTGACAGTTATAGTCTAAGATCCCAGAGCCCCCAGACCTACGTCATTTTAGCAAAGCTGAAATTTTGAGGATTGTTAGTATAATGTGTTATTAAGAAGGTATGAGCACCCACTACCTTGAAAGCGGGGCCGTTTCTCAGGTAGCAC